>VZQC01007234.1:950298-1074166 GCA_009823505.1 Rhizomys pruinosus
TTTTTTTGGCATTTTTGAGGCAGGGTCTCCCTTTTAGTCCCAGCTGTCCTGGAACTCACTCTGTAGACCAGGCTGGCCTTGAACTCACAGAGATCCTCCTGCCTCTGCCTCCCGAGTACTGGGGTTAAAGACACGCACCACCACGCCCGGCTTAATGTTAGTTTTTTTTTTTCTATCATCCCAAGGGACCTGCTCACTTGGGTTCCTTATGAACCCTCCTTTCTCCCTCAACCCTGGGGTCCACAGGAGGCATAGAGTGGGGAGGGGGTGGAGGCACCAAAAAGAGTGATGCAGCTCTGTGTACCTGTTCCCACCCACCCCTCGTCCGGCAACACTGACTCCTCCAGGGAAGCACAGTGGCCTCCCAGGCGTCTCAAGGAGAGAATGAACTCAGACTTCATTGTTTCCCCTGCTTAGTGTTCGACTGACACTAACCCATCGCCTGGACTCTAGCCCCTGCTTCCTCTCACCTTGAAAACCAAAGCAAAGAATCTCCAATAACCAAGGGATTGAAGAGGGGAAGGGAAACGGGCCTGAAAGCTGGGAGAAGATGCCCCACAGTGGTCAAGACAAGGGCCAAACATTGAACCTGAAGGAAAGATCAACTGCACGGGCTTTGAAGGAACTAACAACTGTGTGACCTTGATTGGAGAGAGCCTAATGGTCAGCTCCAGACTGAGGGGCCACTCAATTGTGATCCTCTCCCTTTTTAAATTCTCACTTTGTTTTTTTTTTTTTTGAGTTTGTTACCCTTAATCCAGCTGGTCTGGAACTCACTAAGTAGCCCAGACTAGCTTCAGAGTCACAGAAATCCTCCTGCATCAGACCCCCAAGTGTAGAGATTACAGGCATGTGCCCCTTCCCCAATTATTGATTGAAAGTATTATTCTTTTCTTTTTTTGTCTTTTTGAGACAGGGTCTCTCTTTAGTCCCAATTGGCCTGGAACTCACTATGTAGACCAGGCTGGCCTTGAATTCACAGAGATCTGCTTGCCTAGGCCTCTTGAGTGCTGGGATTAAAGGCGTGTGCCACCAAAGTACTCTTCTTTTTAAAATCTGTATTATGTGTGTATCGCCTACATGTTTAGATGTGCAGGTCAAGCGTGCCTAGTGCCCGCCTAGACCAGAAGAGGACGTCCGATGCCCTGGAACTGGACTCACTGAGGATTGTTAGCTACCATGTGGGTGCTGGGAACCAAACCTGGGTCCTCTGCAAGAGCCGCAAGTGCTCTTAACCGCTGAGCAGTCNCCACCACGCCCGGCCCTAAAGTATAAAGGCTTCTAAAGGCAAAACGCTTATCCAAGTCTACAAATATGCATCTGGCAAGGTCCCCTGAAAACGCAAGCAAAGTGGCCAGTGCCAGGGCGTGGGAAGCCCTGAGTCTGGGTTGGTGAAAGCCCCTCTGTTCTTCAGTTCTGATCTGCCACGCCTTGCAGCAATTTCCTTGTCTCTTCTGATACCATACCCCTTGCACACCATCCGGATGTCACCATGGAAATTCCTTAAGGGTCAGGCTGAATGTATGCATGGCTTAGCTGTGTGGGCGACACATTGTACTGGTGGGTTCATTGAATAAACTTGGATGCAGGAATGAAATATGTTTCTCACACGAGTCTCAGACAATGAAGTAGGAAACTGTAAAGAAGGATTCACAAACCCACATCTAGGGACTGTGAGATGGCGGAGGCTGGTGATCTGTTTGAATCTGAGAACCCATGAAAAAGTGGAAGAAGAATACCAACTCCACCAAGTTGTCTTCCGACCTCCCCACACATGTACTATGGCACACACATTAGTAGTAATAAATAAAAATTCATAAACCTACACCTACATCTAGGGCCAGTAAGATGGCTCACCAGGTAGAGACTCTTGGTATCCGATAGTCAGAATCTGGTATCTGGATCCACGTGGTGGAAGGAAAAGTTTTCCTCTGATCTCCACATGTGTGCTCTGGCCTGTGAGCACCCCTCCCCCAAATAGAATAAATTAATTTAAAAAAAGAAAGTGTTGGGCACGGTGGCACTGGGTGCCTCCCAGTACTCAGGAGGCAGAGGCAGAGGCAGAGGCAGGTGGATCTCTGTGAGTTCAAGGCCTGGGCTACAGGGAGGCCCTACCCCCCCCCAAAAAAAAAAAAAAAAAAAAAAAAAAAAAAAATCACATCTAAGATTCCACATAAAGTCCAGAATGGTGGTGCACACCTTTAATCCCAGCAAATGGGAGACAGGCAGGTGGATATCTCTGTGAGAGCAAGACAGGCCTGGTCCACAGAACCAGTTCCAGGCCTGTCTCAAAAAAACAAAAAAGCTGGGCATGGTGAGGCACACCATAAATCCCAGCACCCAGGAGGCTGATGCAGGTGGATCTTTGTGAGACTGGTCCCAGCAAAAATCCAGGCTACCTGGGTGTCCCGGTTTGTCTTCCATTGCTGTGATAAAACACTCAGACCAATACCAGCTTGGGGAGGAAAGGGTTTATTCAGCTTACATCTCCTGGGTCACAGTTCTCAGGGAGCCCAAGGTAGGAACTCAGGGCAGGAACCTGGAGGCAGGAGCTGAAGCACAGGCCATGGAGGAACGCTGCTTACTGGCTTGCTCAGACTTCAATCTGGTTATAGGTCTAAAGGCAACAATTGTTGGGCCCTGAGGGACATTAGCTCCCACTGGGAGGGGGGGATTAGTTTCCTCAGGCAAGGGTGGGGAGGAGGGATCTGCAGGGTGTGGATTCTCTGCTGAGGGTGGGGAGATTAATTCCTCAGATAAAGAAAATCCCTCAGAATCCGAGGGTTCAAAATCCTCATCATCATGGTTCTCCCACACATCTCCATCCCAAGTTTCAGGGTTCCACCCTTTCCCCACCAGTGCTCTCACTTTAACTGCTGACACTTTTTGTGGCTGGGAATTAAATTTGCGTTTTGTTGTGTTGTAATAGCCAATCATATAATAAATAATAAGGACTCACTTGATTGTCTGGCAGCGGTTCGAGCTTTTTGGCTGCTGGAGAGAAGATGAGATGCTCTTCCAGAGCACTTTTGGAAACTTTTAAACTGTTATTTCGAATCCGGAGCTGGTCATTTTTTATCACCGAGCTCCTTATTTTCCTCTCTGTCAGTTTTATCCAATAAATGCTCAGGATCAACAAGGCAACATCATTATTTCCTTATTTTTTCCGCAATGTCTCGAACGTTTTATATATAGAGTCGCTAAATTCCTGGCGTCTCACAAGAGGCGAGTCAGATGAGTCAAATGGATCTAGCTTCATAATTACATCTAATAGTCTGCACCAAGGATTGTCTTTCCTCTTCATGCCACCAGGAAAAACTTCAGTAACTCTAAGGTTCATTGAGTTGGAGAGCTGACTCCAGAAAGTACCAACCCCTAAAGAAATATTCATCCTTTTGATTCTGTTTCTCTATAACCACTCCTGGTACCAAAAAATCTGTATTAGTCAGGGTTCTCTAAAGAAACAGAGCAACATAGGGACGAATATATATAGTTATATACAATTTACTGATTTCCTCACGCGACAAATTTCAACGAGTCAACAGTAAGCTTGCACCACACTTTAAAGGCGATAGAAGAATCCAGGAACTACTTCTCAGTCCCGCAAGGCTTTGATTCTCAGTAGTCCCCGAATCTGGGTGGTCTTAGGCCCGAAGTAATTCCATGAGATCTGCACTGTCTCATTACAACCCTGGGATCTGAAAGGTTATCACAGCAGCAAGACAAAAACTCACCAGATGAGAGAGGCAAGCCGCAGGAGAAAAGAAAGGGACCACTCCTTCTGCCATGGGCCTTAAATACGTCCTGTCGGCAGAAGGTAACGCCCACATTTGGGGTGGGCCATCCGGGTTGAGGCGGTCCAATCAGAAGACCCTTTTTCTCTTATTTGTCCCTTAGTCCAGTCAAGTTGACACCCAGGATTAACCATCACACTGGGGCTATAGGGAGATGCTGCCTCAAAAAGAAAAAGGATGGGGGCTGGAGAGATGGCTCAGTGGTTAAGAGTGTGGACTGCTCTTGCAGAGGACCCAGGTTCGACTCCCAGCTCCCACATGGTGGCTAAGAACCATCCCATTTTTAACTCCAGTTCCAGGGGAATCTGATGCCCTCTTCTGATCTCCACGGCATTGCATGACACAGGTGCACCAACCTACATGCAGGCAATATACTCATACACATAAAAAATAATAAATAGGGGCTGGAGAGATGGCTCAGCAGTTGAGGGCACTGACTGCTCTTGCAGAGGACCTGGGTTTAATTCCTAGCCACCACATGGTGGCTGAGAGCCGTCTTTGAATCCACTTCCAGGGGAATCCGAAGCCCTCTTCTGACCTCCGAAGCATTGCATGACATGGGTGCACCGACCTGCATGCAGACAGTATACTCATACACATAAAAAAATAATAATAATAAAATAAATTTAAAAAAACATTTAGAAAAAAATAAATAAAAAGTAAAAAAAAAAAAAAAAAGTAAAAAAATCTCATATAGCTTCCCAGAGAAACCTAAGAACATGTCCAAGTAGTGAACCGTGACCCTCAGATTGGCCATCTAACATGTGACCATGGGAAGCTACTCTCTCCCCTCCCTCCCTCCCTCCCTCCCTCCTTCCCTTCCTTCCTTCATTCCTTCCAGTACTGGGATTGAGCAGGGCCTGACATTTGCTCTGCCTTCCTTCTACCACTAGCTATAGCCCCCAACACACACACACTTTTGCTTTTTCTGAGACTTAAGTTTCTTCATCTTCAAAGTGTGGGAGAGGGTTCCGGGGAGGGAGGGTGTGGGCGGTGTCTGTTGGATACGGAGGAGGGACGTTATATGATCAGCCCAGCCTGTGTTGAAGGCAGCTGGCTGAGCCTGAATCCCAGGCCAGCACTATACTTGCTGCTGCAGGGAATGAGGTTAAGCTGTGGTCAGGGATGGACCCTGGGGACTGGGATGGAGCCAAAAAAGAATGAGTCACCGACAGTGAGATCTGGGTCTGGAACTGGGCCCTAGAGGACGGGCTGTAAATTGTACGGGAAAATGGGGAGTGCCTTCTAGAGTGGGGGTGGGCAGTGCCTTGAGCAAGAGGGGGAAACTCCAGGATGGGAGCAAGAGTGGCTGGCTGGGTTGCCATCTCCCCACCCCGCCTGCCTCCGGGGCCCGAGAAGCTGGGGACTCCCTGATGACTCATGGGTAGAGAAGGGGGGTTGAGCACTTAAGAAAGAGGAAGGGGAACAGTGGAAAGGAAACTGCTCTCAACTTTTATTATGGCGATGATTTCATCCCCAGCCGGCTGTGCAGCCCACCCTCACTCGGAAGGCCTGTGGGCTGCTAGCCACCCCGGGGAACTGGAACCCGGTCACCTCTTGGTAGGTCATCTCAGCTACTCCAGGAGGCTAACATGAGGTCGTATAATTAGAAGTACTCATAAGGACCTGTTCTTTTTTTAAATGCAGCTTCTCAGATTTCCACCCAGTCACTGCATAACTGACAATTCTTTGCTGAGGGCAGCAGCTGACAGGCCAGTCCCAGTCCATCCACCACTGACCCTCTTTTCTTTACTTTTCCTTTTCTCTCTCTCTCTCTCTCTCTCTCTCTCTCTCTCTCTCTCTCTCTCTCTCTGAGAAAGGTTCTGCCTCCCTTTAACCCTAGCTGGTCTGGAACTTGCTACATAGACCAAGCTGGCCTTGAACTCGCAGAGATCCGCCTGCTTTGCTGTTTTGTTTTTATTTTGTTTTGAGTTTAGGGGTTCTCCATATATTACAGATATAAAATCCATTGCCAGATTATAAATATTTATTCGCCCCTTTTTCAAAAAGATGCATTTCTTATTTATGTGTACGTATGTGTGGGTGCCCATGGATACAGGGGGCTGGGATCCAAACTCGGGTCCTCTGAAAGAGCAGCAACTGTTCTTTACTGCTGAGCCATCTCTCCAGTCCAAATTTAGCTACCTTCTTTTTTTTTTTTTTCTGTTGTGCCTTTCCCGTCATATCTAAGAAGCCAATTTCAAGTCCAGTGCTGTAAAACATTTCCCTGTTTCTTTTTGTTATTTTGAGACAAGGTCAGTCTCAAAATCTAGGCTGGCCTTGAATTCCTGATCCTTCTGCGTATACTTCCCAAGGGCTGGGATTATAGGTGGCGGGGAATAGAATTCTTTTACCTAGAGATTTGGTAGCCATTTTCTTTTTCCTTTTGGTCTCTCTCTCTCTCTCTCTCTCTCTCTCTCTCTCTCTCTTCGGTCTTTTTGAGACAGGGTTTCCCTGTAGCCCCAGCTGTCCTGGAACTCACTCTGTAGACCAGGCTGGCCTTGAACTCACAGAGATCCACGTGCCTCTGCCTCCCAAGTGCTGGGATTAAAGGTGTGAACCACCACGCCCAGCCCCTTTTGGTCTTTTTAAATTTTTTATTATTTATTTATTATTTTTTATGTGTATGAGTGTACTGTCTGCATGTTGGTTGGTGCACCTGTGTTGTACAATGCTATGGAGGTCAGAAGATGGTGTCGGATTCCCCTGGAACTGGAGTTAAAGATGGTCCTTAGCCTCCATGTGGGTGCTGGGAATCGAACCCAGGTCCTCTGTAAGAGCAGTCAGTGCTCTTGACCGCTGAGCCATCTCTCCAGTCCCTAAAATTTTTATTTATTTATTTTTTTTTTAATTTTTTTTTATTTTTGCATGTGTGTGAATGTACTGTCTGCATGCAGGTCTGTGCACCCGTGTCGTGCAATGCCGCGGAGGTCAGAAGAGGGTCTCGGATTCCCCTGGAACTGGAGTTCTCCTGGAATTGGAGTTACAGACGGTTCTTAGCCGCCATGTGGGTGCTGGGGATCGAACCCGGGTCTTCTGCAAGAGCGTCGGTGCTCTTAACCGCTAGGCTATCTCTCCAGCCCCCAAATTTTTATTTATTAAAAAATAAAAATAAAATAAAATAAAACAAAATAAAATAAAAAAGCCGTGCATAGCTACGCATGCCTTTAATCCTAGCCCTCGGGAGACAGAGGCAGGAGGATCTCTGTGAGTTCAAGGCCAGCCTGGTCTACAGAGTGACTTCTGGGCCAGCTGGGGCTACAGGGAGACCCTGTCTCAAAAAGACCAAAAACAAACAAACAAATAAATAAATAAATAAAATTTTATTTTATTATTTTTATTTTTTGTGTACATGTGTATTGCCTGATGTATGTTAGTACACCCATGCTGTTCAGTGCCTGCAGAGGACAGAAGAAGGTATTGGATCCCCTGGAACTGGAGTTAAGGTCACTTGTGAAGTGCCATGTGGGTGCTGGGAATTGAACCCCGGTCCTTTGCAGTAGCAATCAGTGCTCTTAACAGCTGAGCCATCTTTCCAGCCTTAAGTACTTCATTTTTTGAAGTAGACTATGGTCTCAGAACCAAACTTTTACCTTTTCTTTACATTTTTTAAAATTCATTTACTGTTATTTTATCTGTATGAGTGTTTTGCCTGCATGTATGTCTGTGTACCATGTGTGTACAGTACCCAGAAGCCAGAAGAGGACATTGGGTCCCCTGAACTGGAGTTAAGGATGGTTGTGAGCCAGGTTTTGGATGCTGGGAACTGAACCCTGGTCCTCTAACTGCGGAACCATCTTTCCAGTATCCTTCCCCTGCCAATTCTTTTTCCTCTCTCTCTTTCTCTCTCTTTCTCTCTCTCTCTCTCTCTCTCTCTCTCTCTCTCTCTCTCCCCCCCCCTTTCTCCCTCTCTCCCTCTCTCCCTCTCTCTTGTTCTTTCTTTTGGCAGGTCTCATTTAACTGGTTACGCCTTTGGGGATGACCTTGAATTCCTGATCCTCCTGCCCCTACCCTCCTCAGTGCTGGGATTACGAGTGTGCTCTAGCACATCTGGTTTATTTAGTACTAGGGATCAAACAACTCAGGGCTTTGTGCATGCTAGGCAAGCATCCTACTAAACCTGAGCTCCACCCCCACCTCTGTTTGGGGGATTTATTTATTTATTTATTTATTTATTTATTTATTTATTTATTTATTTGAGACATGGAGGTCACTGTGTAGCCCATGTTGGCCTCAAACTCATGATCTTCCTGCCTCTGCTTCTCAAGTGAGATTATAAGCATCTGCTGGCACAGGCCTGGCTTTCTACAAATGCTTAAACACAAAACATTTAGACATGTAGAGAACCTCCAGCAGACTGTTCATGGAATTTTGTTCTGGCTTCAGGATTAGGAGAAGATTTCTACTTTCTCACAGATTTTTGTGAAGCTTAGAGTATTTGTATCACAGGGCTTTTTTTGTAAACAGAAAAAAAAAGATTTAAACAGATGATTGGGGGTTCTAATGCACTGCAGGGGGACAGTGACTTCTATCTGGTATTTTAAAAACTATTTAAGGGGCTGCAGAGATGGCTCAGCGGTTAAGAGCACCGACTGCTTTTGCAGAGGACCCGGGTTCAATTCCCAGCACCCACATGATGGCTAAGAACCATCTTTAAACCAGGTGTGGTGGCATATGCCTTTAATCCTAGCATGTGGGAGGCAGAGGCAAGTGGATCTCTGTGAGTTCAAGGCCAGCCTGGTCTACAGAGTGAGTTCCAGACTAGCTGGGACTATAGGGAGACCCTGTCTCAAAATTTTTTAAAAAATTTTATTTTATGTGCATGAGTGTTTTGTATGCATGTAAGTGCACACATGTTGTGCAGTGCCTATGGAGGTCAGAAGAGGGTATAGGATCTCATGGAACTGGAGTTATGGACAGTTATCAGCCACCATGTGGGTGCGTGCAACCTGGGTCCTCTGCAAGAGCAGCCAGTGCTCTTGACCACTGAGCCACCTCTCCAGCCCCATGTCTGGTATTTGTATTCACTTTTAATTTCTAGTAAGCACTCTTTTGGGTGTGACCTCCCCTCCCTTAATTTGGGACTAGGCAGTGTTTGGGAGACTGAGTCCCATGAGTTCAGGTGCAACCTAGGCAATACAATGAGACCCTGAAAAAAGAAAACTAGGCAATAGGTTTGGGACTTAGCTGGATGACACAGCATTTGCTTAGCATGCACAAAGCTCTGGCTTCGATCTCCAGCACCCACAAGATGGGCATGGTGATGTACACCTGTAATCCTAGCACTTGGGAAGGAGAGGCAGGAAGATCAGAAATTCCAGGTCATCCTCGGCTGCACAGTAAGTCTGAGACCAGCTTGGGCTACACGAGAGATTGTCTCAGAAAGAAACAGACCCAGGAAGCAGAAGAGTCCTGGAGTCTTGTGCATACCACTCTAACCTTGTATCTAAGCAAGCGGTGCCAGCTCTGTTCCTGCTAATTTGTAAACTCCATTCTAGAACCATGGCCACGACTGTCCAAGGCACTCTGTTTTCCCAGAGCTTAAAGAAAGTAAGGGTTATCAGACAGTTTAAGATTTGTGGTGCTAGGTATGGTGACCCAGATCTTTAATCCCAGCACTCAACAAGCAGATTTCTTCTGTGAGATGCAGGCCAGCCCAGTCTACATATGGAGTTCCAAGAGAGCTGGGACAAAAAAGTTCTTGCCGGGCTTTATAGTGCACACCTTTAATCCCAGCACTCGGGAGGCAGAGGCAGGCAGATCTCTGTGAGTTCAAGACCAGCCTGGTCTATATAGTGAGTTCCAGGACAGCGGGGGGAGGGGGACTCCATAGAGACCCTGTCTCAAAAAGACCAAAAAAAAAAAGTTCTATGGAATCTGATGCTCTCTTCTGGACTCCACAGATACTACATGCATGCAGTACATTTACATACATGTAGGTAAAACAGTCTTACACATAAAATAAAAATGATAAACAAATTTAAAAACCATTTGTGGTTTAAGAGGCAAAAATTAAAGTCACCATGGGGGCTGGTGAGATGATGGCTCATTGAACCCATGTGGTTGAAGGAAAGAATGGGCTCTTGTAAATTGTCCCTTGACCTCATGTTAAAGCAAACCCTCCATAAATAACAAAGTTACTATGTAGGTGTTTATATGACAAAGGAGAAAACCAATCACACATTTTTCCCCCTTTTTTTTCTTTTGAGACAGAGTCTCACTATGTATCCCTGCTGGACTTGCACTGGCTATGTAGACCAGGCTAGCCTCAAACTTGCAGAGATCCTGTGCTAGGATTATAGATACATGCCACCATGATTGGATAAAAGATTTAATTTTTCTGAGCATCTCTCTGAATAATATTGGGGTTGACTGTTTATAATGGGCCCTAATGAAGTTTACCTTCCAGATGCTGAGAAACCTTCCTGCCTCTCCCCTTTATAGGAAAAAGAAAAACATGATGGTAATGAAACCACTCCCTAACTGTAAACTAGAGCCAATTGTTACAGTGGTAATTTCCTATAAAACAGGCATAACGTATTAACTGATTGATAGGCATAGGAACTGTGAAAGGATATTTCTCTATCTAGAGCCAAATTCAATAGTAAAGTGTTTATAAGTTGTGTAATTAAGCAAAATATATTACTACAGGAAAGCTCTGACATCAGCAATGAATTATTCTGCCTAGGAGATGTTGGCTAGGGGATTCAAACCCCCCCCCCCAAATTATAAAGGCCTTTTGCCTATAAGTGGGATATATGCAAGGAGAAAGGCAGTAAGTCCCTGTTGTCGAAGACCTGGTGTGAGCATGAAAAATGTTATGAGACGTCACTTGCTAGCGTACAACTGGCCTCTGAAATGCTAGAGAGCGTTACCAAAGGCCACTAAAGCAATACAGCAAAATATTGGTCTCCCTGAGACAAGCAAGACTCCTCTGTCAATATCAGCTACACCTCAACAGCCTGGAGATACTGTGCAACAGTGGCAGCCAAGTGTCTATATATATCCCAAATCTATTTGGCTATTAGCTCTCTCCTTGGAGGAATAACTCACAGCGGATGCCACAAGCTTATGTCCTCTAGTGGTTAGGAGATGTTATAAGCCACAATAAGAACTTGTCACCCTTTATAGAGAAACCACAGTTTGCGGATTAGCATACCATCCAAGCATCTGTGTCTATGCTCACAGCTTAGCTTGACATAATAAGTGGTACTGCTTAAATGCCTGTACATCCAATAGCTTGTGCTTTGTTAGTATGACTAAAAAGGGTATCACTGGAAAAGCTGTCAACCCATGAAGGGAAACAACCTGAACAGACTGGAGTCCAAAATGACAACTCCAAAGAAATTAGACTGTTTTCTTCTCACCCACTTGTGCCCCTTTCCCAAAGCCTAGGGAACAAACTGCGGAAGAGGAGGCGTGGTAGATTGTAAGGGCTGTGGAGAGATAGGGGTGAATCATGAGACTACAGGAATATAGTCTGGACTCCTGATTGATCAACATGCCTGTGCATACAAGCTTCTCCAACTGGACTATGGGAACCTTGGGTTGTTCAAAATTTGGACATAGATACTTGCAAAATGCACCAATTACCTAATTGTATGACATACTGAGTAACATCAATGTTATCTGCAAACAACTGTGTCATTATATTGTAGAATCCCTTAAAAATAAAAAAAAAATAAAAAAGAAAAAATAATAAAAATTTGAGATAAAATTTTAAAAAAGATTTAATTTTTTATTTATGTGTATGTGTGTCTGTGTCTGTGTGAGTGTATATCACATACTTACAGAGCCCCCCCACCCCCCCACCCTCCTGTCTTGGAGCTGGATTTACTGGTGGTTGTGAGCTACCGACCATGTAGGGAATGAAATTTGGGTCCTGCAGAAGAAGAGTAAATGCTCTTAACTGCTGAGCCAACTCTCCTTTCCCTCTGTCCCTCTCATTAAAAAAAAAAATACATTTATGTATTTACTTATTTAAGCCTTTATATCTATGCCATTGTGTGAAGGTCAGAAAACAACTTGTATTCTCCTTCCACCTTTATGTAGTACATTAGTCACTTTTCTGTTACCGTGGTAGAACCACCACAACCAAGGGAATTTACAAAAGGAAGAGATTATTTGAGTTTACAGATCCAGAGGACTTAGAGTCCATGGTCCAGGGGAGGCATGGTGGCGGAGGTGCTGGAGCAAAAGCAGAAAGCAGAGGTTCCCATCTTCAAGCAGGCACAGGAAGCAGAGTGGGACTGGAGATTGGCAAAGCTTCCAGAACAGTCTAAGTGTGCCCTCAATGAGGAGCTTCCTCCAGCATGGCCCCACCTTCTAAGACTTCCCAAAACATCGCCAACAACTGCAGACAAAATGTCCCAATACTTGGAGCCTATGGGGGACATTCTCATTCAAACACCACATGTAGGTTCTGGGGATCAAACTCAGGTTTGCAGTCTTGGCTGCAAATGCCTGTACCTGGCCAGGCATCTAGCAGGGTCTCACTCTGAAGCCCAGGCTGGTCTCAAACTTGGGGTGATCCTCTCATCTCTGCTTTCCAAGTGCTGGGATTATAGGTATGTGCCATTGTGCCCTGATTTCTTTCTTATTTTTATTTTTTTTATTTTTTTTTTAATTTTTGACCTGTCCCACTGGTCAGTCAATGGGGTTCTGGAAGAGAAGGAGTGAGGGGAAGGGGCAGTGAGCGGCAGGGTGGAGGGGGTGGCAGCTGAAATAGGCCGGGAGGGCGCCTGGCGTGATGGAGGTGCCGGGGCTGGAATAGGTGGTACCTTTGGGCTAGGTATAGGTGGAGCTAGGATCACATTAGGGCCAATCCCTATTCTATGCTTGATGGATAGTTCTAGGCGTCTCAAGGTGAACAAAACTCCCGTATCATAGCCAGATTTATATAAGCGAAGCCCCCAGGTCAGCCCTACCCCCCAATCTGGGTACTCTTTACCTGAATTAGTAAAAGAGATTTCCAGTGGGTTACACGTAAACCTAGGGTTAGTGCAGGAGGTTCCTGGATCTGCCCTAACAACTTTAATAAGACCAGGATGTAGCTTAATCCAGTGGCACGTGCCCGTATTTTCACATCCCCAGGATTTATAATAAAATTCCTGTCCATCACCACATTGAGATGCTAACCTTTTGGTAGTAGGGGCCGGGCAAACATAAAAACAATAGGCTTTAAGTTCTTGTATAGCACATTGAGTTCCACATCCCGGAATTCCAATTCTTCCCTCATGCCAGGGATCCTGTCGGAAGAGGTCACAGAGGTCCACTCTGAGTGTTGGCCACCAAGTTCCTGGTGGGTGAGTTCCGCCGATTTGGGTCACCACAGACTGAGAACTGGGAGTGATGATCTGCCAGGTTATATTCCATGGTTCATGAAGGTTGGAGGTCGAGAATGCCCAAGGTGTGTAAATGCTGAATAGGAGGTTCACGGTCAGAAAGTGCAACATTTTGTACTGCCTGTGAACGAAAAGGGTTAGATTTATCTCAGGAATGGGAGTTATTCCTGGATAATTGGTTAATTTGTCTTATTAATCTTTCAGGCAGCCATCTGGCTGAATCAGCTTCTTTGGAGTAGATTCATACTGATCCTCGTCCCCAGATAAGGACTGGATCGGGTCCATTCCATTTATTATTAAGAGGATCTTTCCACATGACTGAGGCATAATGTTCTTTTGTCGTGGACTTCCAAAATCTTTCTGCAGCTGTGTGTCCATCATGGTCCAAGGTTAAAAAATTTTAAATTAGGAGTGAATGATTAAGAATGTTACATGGGGACCCTTTGGTGGGGTACCATTCCCCCTTTTTTACTTTGACAAAGTAAGATTTGGGTGTTTGATGAGCTCTCTCAACTATACCTTGTCCTTGGGGGTTGTAGGGAATGCCTGTTTTTAAATTAATAGCTAATTTTTTACAAAAATTTTTGAAAGAGGCACTAGTGTATCCTGGGCCATTGTCAGTTTTGATGGTGGTAGGAATGCCCAGGGCAGCGAAGGTCTGTAAGAGATGTGTGATGACATTTTTTGTAGCTTCTCCTGGTTGGAGAGTAGCAAAGATGAAGCTGCTAAATGTATCAACACTGACATGTATATATTTTAACTTGCCAAATTCAGGATAGTGAGTGACATCCATTTGCCATAAGGCATTGGGTACAAGACCTCTGGGGTTTACGCCTAGGTGCAAAACAGGCGAGTGGGTGACAGAAGTTGAGCAATTTTTGACAATGTCTCTAGCTTGTTCTTTGGTTATTTTGAATAATAGACGAAGGGTGTGAGCATTAAGGTGATGTAGAGAATGAGCTTGAACAGCGAGGTCAATGGGAGACATGGGTTGAGAGATCATAACCAATCGAGTGGCGAGATCTGCTTTATTATTGCCCATGGACAGTGGACCAGGTAACCCTGAATGAGCCCTCAAGTGTCCTAAATAAAATTTGTGCTGTCTATGAATGACAAGATCTCTACACTGTTCAAAGAGCTGAGCAGTGGTAGAGGTAGGCTTTAGCTGACTGACTGTTTCTAAATAAGGGATGCACAGAGCCAGGTAAGCACTGTCGGTATAAATATTCAAGGGTAAATGAGGGAAAGCCTGAAAGACAGCCAGGAGTGCATAGAGCTCCACTAATTGGGCGGATTTGGAGGGAGTATTAAAGGAGACAGTTTTGTCCTGATAGAAATAAGCAGCACGGCCTGTTGAGGACCCATCTGTAAATATCAGTAGAGCATTTGGGAGAGGCTCAGGGGAGGAAATTTTTGGAAACACAAATTCATGCCTGTTGCAAAATTGTATAAACTTATCAGGGGGATAATGGTTATCCAGGTTTCCTGAGAATGAGGCACAAGCTATAGGCCATTCTTCAGTGGTTTGAAATAACCAATTTAATTGAGTTTTAGTATATGGTTGTACAATATTTTCTGGATCCTTGCCAAAATACTTTCTACTGGTTTCTTGGCCAAGTTGGATAAGGTTAGCAACTGAAGTACAGTAGGGATAAATGATCTTCTTGGGGGAGGAGGGCAAGTGCACCCACGTGATGGGGGCAGACTGCCAGAATACTGCAGTGGGAGAGTACAGGGTGTAGAAAATTAGATAAGACAAGGGCTTAGAATAATCAATGCTAGTGACAAATTGTGAGTCTTCGGCAGTAGCCACCTTTTGTAGGGCTAGTTGTCCCTCACTAGTTAGGGCCCTAGGGGACCAAGGATCAGAATCAACTCTAAGAATGTCAAATAATGGTTTTAATTCTCCAGTGGTAAGTTTTTTTTTGTTTTTGTTTTAATTTTTTTTATTAATTTTATTTATTTCTGTATGTGTATGAATGTACTGTCTGCATGCAAGTCTGTGCACCCGTGTCGTGCAATGCCGCGGAGGTCAGAAGAGGGTGTCGGATTCCTCTGGAACTGGAGTCAAAGATGGTTCTCAGCCGCCATGTGGGTGCTGGGGATCGAACCTGAGTCCTCTGCAAGAGCAGTCGGCGCTCTTAACCTCTAGGCCATCTCTCCAGCCCCCCTCTTGTATATCTTTAAAGCAGCTGAGAACCTGTTGACTTTGGGAGCCTGCCAATAATATGTCATCCATGTAATGTATTAGGTATATGCCTGGCCAGGCATTTCTGACCTCTTGAATGGCAATGGCTACAAATTTTTGACATAGGGTGGGACTATTGGCTATGCCTTGTGGCAGTACTCACCACTGAAATCTTTTCATGGGTTCTTTAAAATTAATAGATGGTACCAAAAAGGCAAATCTTTCCCTATCATTTTCACGTAAGGGGATAGTGAAAAAGCAATCTTTTAAGTCGATGACAATTTTGTAATAATTTAAAGGAACAGCTACTGGTGACGGGAGGCCAGGCTGAAGAGCTCCCATAAGTACTATGGTGTGGTTAACTGCCCTCAGGTCCTGCAGCAGCCTCCATTTTCCCGATTTTTTCTTTATGACAAAAATGGGCATATTCCATGGGGAGTTACTAGGCTCTAAATGTCCTGCCGCAAGTTGTTCCTGCACTAACAATTGGGCTGCCTGTAACTTTTCTTGGGTAAGGGGCCATTGATCTACTCAGACAGGTAAACTGTCTTTCCAGGTGATGGGATCTGTGGTAATTACTGGGTGTGCAAAGGATGCAATGGCCCCTATTAGGGGTGTCCTAGGCCTCGCCTATAAGGGTATTGAGCAGGCTGAGTTGGCTGTGTTATTCCTTGGGAATGTTTTCCTAGTCCTTGACCTGGGGAGTACCCGAGATTCAACATCTGGGAAGTAACAGTATCATTAGGACTTAGCATAAAAAGGCTCATTTGAGATAATAGGTCTCTTCCCCAGAGGTTGATGGGGAGGCCAGGTAAAACATAGGGTTGGATTTGACCTGCATTTCCTTCTTTATCCCTCCAATTTAATAATTTGGAACTTTATTTAGGGTTTTGGCTTTGTCCGATACCTTGTAGGTAGGTGATTGTGGGAGTTAGCTCCCAATTTTTTGGCCAATCTTTTTCTTTTATGATAGTAACATTGGCACAGTATCTATTAATCCTTGGAAGACTTTTTCTTCTATCCATAGGGTGAGAAGGGGCTTCTCTTTACCTAGTGCTTGAACCCAATAGGTATCAGAGGACCTGAGGCCACTGTTGCTTCTATATGCACTTTTAGCTTGATTACTAGTATTAAGCATGGGCAGCATAATTAGTTGGGCAATACACTTTTGGACTGGGATGGTAACAATGTTATGAAGGGCTTTGGCCATGATTTTATTTCTCCTGTATAGTTATAGTCTATGACCCCTTGGAACACTTGTAATCCTTCCATAGTGCTGCTACTTCTTCCTGATAAAAGCCCAAAAGTCCCCTTGGGGAGGGGGCCAAAAATGCCTGTAGCTAGGCTTTGGGGCCCCATTTCGGGGGTTAATACTGTGTAGGCGGCGGAACTGAGGTCCAGTCCGGCACTTCCTGGTGTAGCTCTGCAGAGGGAATGAATGGATTGCTGTCCCTTTTTGAGTTGGGAGGCATGCTGACTGCCCCATATGCCTGCCTGGGCTGCTGACTGAGCAGGGCCTGGGATGACCCCTGTGCCCGGTTCCCGACAACGGTGGCAGAGGGTTTCCTTGATTATCTTTCTTAGACCTACATTGATTTTGCCAATGTTTTCCTCTTTTACAGCAAAGGCATAAGCCAGGTGCCGAGCAGATGCTAGGAAGGTGTTCTTTGCTTTCGCCTTTACAATCGTGCGCAAAATGACCCAGTTTACCACACTTGAAACAGCTACCCTTACTTTTCGTGGCAAAGAATTCCTGGACTGTAAGGCCTTTTAAAGCCGCAGCCATGGCCACACCTTGATTATATGAAGGACTGATGTCAGCACAAAGCCTAATGTATCCAGACAAATCAGTCTTTTCTCGATATGGTTGAATAGCCGCTTGACAGGCAGTGTTTGCATTCTCATAAGCTAATTGTTGGACATAATCAATACCAGCTTCTGCATTACCAAATATGCGGGAGGGGGTGGTTAGTAATCTGTTGACAAATTCTTGGAAGGGCTCATGGGCTCCCTGTCTGGCCATGGTGAGGGAAGTGCCCGTCTCCCCTTTGTTGGGGCAGCAGTCAGGATTTGAGTTAAAAGTCCTGGGTCATACTGAATTTGAGCATCGCGGGCAGCATAAGCTCCCTCTCCTATGAGCATGTCATAGGTCCAGTTATTATTAGTTTGTAGATTGCGGCGTGCCATTTCTCTTTTTTTTTTTAAATTTTTTAATTTATTCTTGTATGTGTATGAATGTACTGTCTGCACGTAGGTTTGTGCACCCGTGTCGTGCAATGCTACAGAGGTCAGAAAAGGGTGTCGGATTCCCCTGGAACTGGATGGAGTCAAAGACGGTTTTCAGCCGCCATGTGGGTGCTGGGGATGGAACCCGGGTCTTCTGCAAGAGCAGTCAGCACTCTTAATCGCTAGGCCATCTCTCCAGCCCCGGCGTGCCGTCTCTCTACAGGATTCATGGAATTCTGATTTCCATAACAAATAATCCCCACCGCTGAGGACCGCCTTAGTAGTTTTATACCAGTCCTCAGGAGTTAGCCATAATTCACTGATGTTTTCTATCATGGTCATAGTAAAAGGAGCTAGAGGGCCATACTGAGAAACAGCCGTTTTTAATTCTTTTAAAGTTTTAAATTCTAAAGTTTGATATATTCGGTCATTTGGCTGGCCCTCAACCACACGTTCCATGACTGGAAAAGCTGAGGCAGGCATATCTCCCCTTTTTAATGGTTTTATAGGCAGCCCTAGAGGAACGGGATTGCTGGGATATGAATTTGGGGTCTGAGAGTCATCTTATTCAGTCCTGAGTCTATTTAAGCAGACAATTAATTCTTGATGTTTTTATTCTAACTGGATTTGCCTTTCCAGGGCAGTAATTTGTTGTTGGAGGTCCTTTTGAGGGTCAGCTGCCAGCATGGAGAAGGGATCCTCACTAGGGGCATACGGGGGAGGCTTTTGAAATGGTGGCAAGTCCTCCCTTTTGTACTTAGCAGCCTCTTCCTCTATGTCTTCCCAATCTGATGGACTAAGATCATCATCTTTTACCTCTGGATAATCTTTAGTCAATAAATTTAAACTGGGATATATTTTGGGAGGTTTTTTAATAGGCGGGGGACAATTTTGGCTTTTCTCTGAAGGAGCAGGACTTGGCTGCAGTGAGGAGACAGATTCATTTTCATAATGGATATTAGATAGATTACTGGATTCGAGTGATTGTTCTTTAGATTCAGGATAATTAGGCTGTTTAGTCTCTGTTGAGAGTTTATGTCCCTCCTCTACAGCAGCCACAACTGCGGTGGAATGGGAATCCAATACCTCATTTATCAAGTTCCAGTAAGAAAAGGCAGTTACAGAAATCTTACTGGGCCCAAAGGTTTGATAATAGTCTTGAAAAGAAGCCGGGCGTGGTGGCGCATGCCTTTAATCCTAGCACTTGGGAGGCAGAGGCAGGCGGATCTTTGTGAATTCAAGGCCAGCCTGGTCTACAGAGTGAGTTCCAGGACAGCTGGGGCCACAGGGAGACCCTGTCTCGAAAAGATGAAAAGAAAAAAAAATAGTCTTGAAAAGCGTCTCCCACTCACCTCCACATTTTAACATCTATAGTCCCTTCTTGAGGGAACCAAGGACAAATCTCTTTAATGAAGTAAAAAAAATTAAGGAGATGCTAGATCTTAACCTTTACTCCTTGCGCCTTGAGGGTCTGCTTTAATTGTTCAACATACAACTGATGCTGACTTAATTCTTGCCCCATCTGAAGACAGCATTTACCTCAGTTTATGCAGCGGCAGGTTCCCGCGATGCACACTGAATTTATCTTTCTCTTTTCTCCAGGCCCTCTCACTGCATCCCCTTCACGGGGTCCTCCGTGCTTCAAGTCCACATTGGGCGCCACATGACCCGTCCCGAAAACGGGGTTCTGGAAGAGAAGGAGTGAGGGGAAGGGGCAAGAGATGCAAGGAATGGAGACAAGACAGGTTCTGATCAAGTCTTGTTTATTGCTAGTTTACACACAGAATATATAGGGTAACAGAGAAGGGAAGTGACTGTTAATGCCAAATCGCAGAGTTAAACGTTTATTGGAGCTATTTGCACAGAAAGGTTACCCAAGGGCACAGCGCATCCTGTGGTTTGCTAAACTGTCACGGAGTCCTAGAGCACCTGATGTTCAGGTCTTAGTCTAGCTTCCTCCTTAGTGACTGACTCAGCTTCCTAAAAAGCTGTAAAGTCCAGTGGAAAAATACTGATCTTGCTGTGTAATGAAGCCTGGTTTGGTCCGGGGACCCCCACAAATTTTTGTATGTGTATGAATGTACTGTCTGCATGTAGGTTTGTGCACCCGTGTGGTGCAGTGCTGCGGAGGTCAGAAGAGGGGTGTTAGATTCCCCTGGAACTGGAGTTAAAGACAGTTTTCAGCCGCCATGTGGGTGCTGGGGATTGAACCTGGGTCCTCTGCGAGAGCAGTTGGCGCTCTTAACTGCTAGGCCATCTCTCCAGCCCCTATTTGTTATTATTAATTTTTTTTTGGTCTTTTCGAGACAGGGTCTCCCTGTAGCCCCAGCTGGCCTGGAACTCACTCTGTAGACCAGGCTGGCCTTGAACTCACAAAGATCCGCCTGCCTCTGCCTCCCAAGTGCTAGGATTAAAGGCGTGCGCCACCATGCCCGGCCCCTATTTGTTATTTTTATGTGCAGGAGCGTATTACCTGCATGTGTGTAAATGCACCCATGCCATACAAGATCTGTGGAGCCAGAAGGCATTGGATCCCCTGGAACTGGAGTTATGGATGGTTTTCAGCCACCATGTGGGTGCTAGGAATCGAACCTGGGTCCTCTGCAAGAGCCGGCAGTACTCTTAACTTCAGAACCATCTCTCCAGCCCTGAATTTTTTTTTCTTTAACCATTAAAACTGTTAAAAACTAGGGCTGGGGCTGGAGAGATGGCCTAGCAGTTAAGAGTGCCGACCACTCTTACAGAGGACCTGGGTTCGATCCCCAGCACCCACATGGCAGCTGAGAACCGTCTGTAACTCCAATTCCAGGAGAACTCCAGTTCCAGGGGAATCCGATGCCTTCTTCTGACCTCCATGGCATTGCACGACACAGGTGCACAAACATGCATGCAGACAGTACATTCATACACATAAAATAAATAAATAAATAAAAATTAAAAAAAACCAACTAGGGCCAGTGAGATGACTCAGCAGATAAGGGTGCTTGCAAGAGAAATCTGGTGACTTGAGTTTTATCCCTAGAACCTACATAAAGATGGAGACGGTGGGCTCCACAAAGTTGTCCTTTGACCTCTACATTGTCTGTCTGTCTATATAGGTAAATAAATATATACATATTTATATACATGGAAAATGTATTCCATACCCACAGTCCATACAGAGTAAACAGATCTGGCTGGGCTCTTGGTTATAACTTACTTACCACTGTGATAAGCAGTCAATACATGTGGCTACAAGAATCAAAGGAAAAGGAAAGAAAATTCTTATATGGCTGTATTGGTCAATCAATGAACACAGCAGGCCTCTTAAGCAGCTATATTTGGTGCTAAGCGGCAATGCTGAGCTAAGGATATAGTTAGTGGTAGAATGCTTGCCTAGCAGGGCAAGACTCTGGGTTCAATGGGCAGCAGAGGAGGAGTGGAGAGGAGAGGCAGTACCACTGTTGCTGCTGCTGCCAAACGAAGAGCCCACAGCTTTGTGGCAGGGGAAAGGCAGATCTGGAGGCAAAGGGTCACTCACTCTGTGTTTTGTCCACTGACAGCCTGGAACAGGAGTTCGTTCCCATGAAGGAAGGCTCTGCTCACAGAGGGGCCCTATGCTCTGCTGCTCTTCTTCCTAAAACAAGTTAAACAGTTGTCCTCTTCCTGCAGCTGGTCCATCCCCAGAGCTGCAGTCACATTGCTGTCAGATGACAGTCAGATGAGCCCAGTGTTGGACAGTGACACAGTGACCTTCCTTTTTTAAAAAATTTATTATTATTATTATTATTATTACTATTATTATTATTTTGGTCTTTTTCGAGACAGGGTCTCTCTGTAGCCCCAGCTGTCCTGGAACTCACATTGTAGACCAGGCTGGCCTTGAACTCACAAAAATCCACCTGCCTCTGCCTCCCAAGTGCTAGGATTAAAGGCGTGCACCACCACGCCCAGCTAAATTTATTATTTTTTATGTGTATGAGTGTACTGTCTGCATGTAGGTTAGTGCACCTGTGTCATGCAATGCCCCGGAGGTCAGAAGAGGGCGTTGGATTCCCCTGGAACTGGAGTTAAAGATGGTTCTTAACCACCATGCGGGCTCTGGGAATTGAACCCGGGTCCTCTGCAAGAGCAGTCGATGCTCTTAACCGCTGAGCCATCTCTCCAGCCCCAGTGACCTTTCTTTACCCACTACTTTTCCTTGGGTGAGGCCAGGGTAAGGGAAGGGAGGGAACAAGAGCTGATCCGCCCACCCTTAGGCTTGAGCCATGGTCACCTTCTTGTGGGCTTATTGCAACTCAGGTCTCCAGTTCACAGAGACCATAAATGCCCCCCAAAGTCCATGTCATTTGAGTGCAGGACTCACACTTCTCCAAAAACACCCAATTAGTCATGGATGTCTCCCCACTTCTCTGAGTCATCTCCCCACTGTTGTGGGTTTCCAAGGGCAGAGCAGAACATGTGAAAGCCACAGGGCATCTGTGAAGTTCTGAGCAGGCGAGGGCAGCTGCATAGAGCTCTTAGCACCTCCCCCCCAAGCACCCCTGAACGACGGGGCTGGCTGCCCACGCAGGAGCTCCATGAATTGAGAGACATGTCAGGCGCTTGGCTGTGTGTGCACCGGCATGAAGAGTCACTCGGAGATGAGGCGGGGGAGATGCTGGAGCTGGTGCTGCTGAGCCACCAGGGCCTGGAAGGGGCTTCCCCAGAGATGCTGCAAAGAAAGCATAAAGGGGTGGGCACAACTGCTTGCAAATTGGTTTTACATGAAGGATGCTTGTACTCATAAATTATTACTTATTGTCAAAAAATGAAAAAAAAAAAAAGAAAAAAAGAAAGCAGGGGCTGGAGAGATGGCCTAGTGGTTAAGAGCGCCGACTGCTCTTGCAGAGGACCCGGGTTCGATCCCCAGCACCCACATGGTGGCTAAGGACCGTCTTTAACTCTAGTTCCAGGGGAATCTGAGACCCTCTTCTGACTTCCGCAGCATTGCATGACACGGGGGCACAAACCTACATGCAGACAGTACATTCATACACATACAAAATTAAAAAAAAAAAATGAAAGCATAAAGGGGGCTGGAGGGGCTGGAGAGATGGCTCAGCAGTTAAGAGCACTGGCTGCTCTTGCACAGGGATATGGGTTCAGTTTCCAGTACCCAAATGGCACATAACAACTACCTGTAACTCCAGTTCTAGGGAATCTGACACTCTCTTCTGGCTTTCCCAGGCATTGGATGGATAGGGGCACTTACATACATGTAGGCAGATCACTCATACACATAAAAAAAATTAGAGCGCATAAAGGATGCTGTGTTCAGGTGTCTCTGCCTGAGGCTGAGCCTATGGAGGTGAAGTGTTCAGTATGGAGCCCTGTATTATTTTTTTTTCTGTATGTGTATGAATGTACTGTCTGCATGCAAGTTTGTGCACCCGTGTTGTGCAATGCCGCGGAGGCCAGAGAGGGTGTCGGATTCCCCTGGAACTGGAGTTCTCCTGGAATTGGAGTTTCAGATGGTTCTTGGCCACCTTGTGGGTGCTGGGGATCGAACCTGGGTCTTCTGTAAGAGCGTTCGGCGCTCTTAACCGCTAGGCCATCTCTCCAGCCCGGAGCCCTGTATTACTGGTGGATCTGTGCAGCCTTGGTGACTTCTTCTGGGCTGCTGGCCCATTCCTTACCTACCCAGAGGCACCAAGCACAGGATCCCCAGCTCTGTGTGAAACACCCTGACTGTGTCCTCACTCCAACCAGATCCTTCCCCTGAGGCTGGTGGTTAATTTACAAAACAAATGGCCAAGCCGCTGCGGTGGTGCATGCCTTTAATCCTAGCACTTGGGAGGCAGAGGCAGGTGGATCTTTGTGAGTTCAAGGCCAGCCTGGTCTACAGAGTGAGTTCCAGGACATCTGGGACTACAGGGAGACCCTGTCTCAAGAAGACCAAAAAAAAAAAAAACCCCAAAAAACCCCAAAAAAACCCCAAATGGCCTCAGAGGCTCAGGTGAGAGGCAGAGGCAGGCAGATCTCTGTGAGTTCAAGGCCAGCCTGATCTACATAGTGAGTTTCAGGACAGCTGGAGCTACAGGGAGACCCTGTTTCAGAAAAAAACCAAAATAGCCCCTGGCCTGTCTTCTCAGATGGCTGTGAGCAGACAGTGATTGAGGAATTTTGTAAACTGTAGTCGTCTATATGTTGGGAGGGGTGGTGGTAAGCCTGACTGCTGTTATGTATGGCATCTGTGAGAGTATTTGATATGTTTTCAACAGATCTCCCGTCTCAACCGGGAAGTGTCTCAGCTGAGCCGGGAACTGCAGCAAGTGATGAGCCTCTTACAGGCCAGGCTGGGTTTCTCAGGCCACTCAGCAGACTCAGCCTGGCCCCCAGACCCTCCTTGTACCCAGAAAAGGCCACCATGCATCTCTTCTAATATGTATGGACCACCACCTGGTCTTCAGGATACTACACTGGCTGTGGTTCACTATCCAGCAAATGTGGGGACAGTGGAGAGAGGGGCCACCTCCTTGGACCCGAGGCCTTCCAGGCTGGTGCCCTATCCCCCAGAGCCGGATCCTCTGGGACCCTCCCCAGTACCAGAGGCTTCTCCTCCATCCCCAAGCCTCATAAGCCACAGCTTTCAATCTGGGACAGACACATTCCACTGACCCCGGCCCTGGGGCCCAGGCCTATCTGGGGTGGGCATTTCTGCCTGCCATCTAGGGAGGAACTGGGCCCCTTGGCCTCCTGCCTTGGGGTCAGCAGCCACCAGCTGGTCTGGTTGACTCTGGATTCTCTGGGCTTTTTAACAAAGAGTGGCCACCTCTAATCCTGTTCCATTTTCCAAACCATCCCCAATCCTCCTCCTCCTCTGGGAGGGGAGCCACTTGAGGCCGTGGAANTCTCGCTGCATCCCCTTCACTGGGGATCCTCCGTGCTTCAAGTCCACATTGGGCGCCACATGACCCGTCCCGAAAACGGGGTTCTGGAAGAGAAGGAGTGAGGGAAGGGCAAGAATGCAAGGAATGGAGACAAGGTTCTGATCAGTCTCTTTATTGCTAGTTTACACACAGAATATATAGGGTAACAGAGAAGGGAAGTGACTGTTAATGCCAAATCGCAGAGTTAAACGTTTATTGGAGCTATTTGCACAGAAAGTTACCCAAGGGCACAGGCATCCTGTGGTTTGCTAAACTGTCACGTAGTCCTAGAGCACCTGATGTTCAGGTCTTAGTCTAGCTTCCTCCTTAGTGACTGACTCAGCTTCCTAAAAAGCTGTAAAGTCCAGTGGAAAAATACTGATCTTGCTGTGTAATGAAGCCTGGTTTGGTCCAGGGACCCCCACAATTTTTGTATGTGTATGAATGTACTGTCTGCATGGTAGGTTTTGTGCACCCGTGTGGTGCATGTGCTGCGGAGGTCAGAGAGGGTGTTAGATTCCCCTGGAACGGAGTTAAAGACAGTTTTTCAGCCCATGTGGGTGCTGGGGATTGAACCTGGTCCTCTGCGAGAGCAGTTGGCGCTCTAACTGCCGAGGCCATCTCTCCAGCCCCTATTTGTTATATTAATTTTTTTTTGGTCTTTTCGAGACAGGGTCTCCCGTAGCCCCAGCTGGCCTGGAACTCACTCTGTAGACCAGGCTGGCCTTGAACTCACAAAGATCCGCCTGCCTCTGCCTCCCAAGTGCTAGGATTAAAGGCGTGCGCCACATGCCCGGCCCCTATTTGTTATTTTTTATGTGCAGGAGGTATTCCTGCATGTGTGTAATGCACCCATGCCATACAAGATCTGTGGAGCCAGAAGGCATTGGATCCCCTGGAACTGGAGTTATGGATGGTTTTCAGCCACCATGTGGGTGCTAGGAATCGAACCTGGGTCCTCGCAAGAGCCGGCAGTACTCTTAACTTCAGAACCATCTCTCCAGCCCTGAATTTTTTTTTCTTTAATTAAAATGAAAAACTGCTGGGTCTGGGAGTATGAGCTCAGTTTAAGAGTGTGCCTCTACATGTAGGGACCCGGGTTCGATCCCCAGCACCCCACATGGCAGCTGAGAACCGTCTGTAATCCAATTCCAGGAGAACTCCAGTTCCAGGGGAATCCGATGCCTTCTTCTGACCTCCAGGCATTGCACGACACAGGTGCACAAACATGCATGCAGACAGTACATTCATACACATAAAATAAATAAATAAATAAAAAATAAAAAAAACCAACTAGGGCAGTGAGATGACTCAGCAATAAGGGTGCTTGCAAGAGAATCTGGTGACTTGAGTTTTATCCTAGAACCTACATAAAGATGGAGACGTGGGCTCCCAAAGTTTCCTTTGACCTCTACATTGTGTCTGTCTATAATAAGGTAAATAAATATACATATTTATATACATGGAAAATGTATTCCATACCCACAGTCCATACAGAGTAAACAGATCTGGCTGGGCTCTTGGTTATAACTTACTTACCACTGTGATAAGCAGTCAATACATGTGGCTACAAGAATCAAGGAAAAGGAAAGAAATTCTTATATGGCTGTATTGGTCAATCAATGAACACAGCAGGCCTCTTAAGCAGCTATATTTGGTGCTAAGCGGCAATGCTGAGCTAAGGATATAGTTAGTGGTAGAATGCTGCCTAGCAGGGCAAGGACTCTGGGTTCAATTGGGCAGCAGAGAGGAGTGGAAGGAGAGGGCAGTACCACTGTTGCTGCTGCTGCCAAACGAAGAGCCCACAGCTTTGTGGCAGGGGAAAGGCAGATCTGGAGGCAAAGGGTCACTCACTCTGTGTTTTGTCCACTGACAGCCTGGAACAGGAGTTCGTTCCCATGAAGGAAGGCTCTGCTCACAGAGGGGCCCTATGCTCTGCTGCTCTTCTTCCTAAAACAAGTTAAACAGTTGTCCTCTTCCTGCAGCTGTCGATCCCCATCCCCCGAGCTGCAGTCACATTGCTGTCAGATGACAGTCAGATGAGCCCAGTGTTGGACAGTAGACAGTGGACCTTCCTTTTTTAAAAAATTTATTATTATTATTATTATTATTATTACTATATATTATTTTTTGTCTTTTCGAGACAGGGATCTCCCTGTAGGCCCAGCAGTCTGGAACTCCACTTTAGACAGGCTGGCCTGAACTCACAAAAATCCACCTGCCTCTGCCTCCCAAGTGCTAGGATTAAAGGCGTGCACCACCACGCCCAGCTAAATTTATTATTTTTTATGTGATGAGTGTACTGTCTGCATGTAGGTTAGGTGCACCTTGTCATGCAATGCCCCGGAGGTCAGAAAGAGGGCGTTGGATCCCCTGGAACTGGAGTTAAAGATGGTTCTTAACCACCATGCGGGCTCTGGGAATTAAACCCTGGTCCTCTGCAAGAGCAGTCGATGCTCTTAACCGCTGAGCCATCTCTCCAGCCCCAGTGACCTTCTCTTTACCCACTACTTTTCCTTGGTGAGGCCAGGTTAAGGGAAGGGAGGGAACAAGAGCTGATCCGCCCACCCTTAGGCTTGAGCCATGGTCACCTTCTTGTGGGCTTATTGCAACTCAGGTCTCCAGTTCACAGAGACCATAAATGCCCCCCAAAGTCCATGTCATTTGAGTGCAGGACTCACACTTCTCCAAAAACACCCAATTAGTCATGGATGTCTCCCCACTTCTCTGAGTCATCTCCCCACTGTTGTGGGTTTCCAAGGGCAGAGCAGAACATGTGAAAGCCACAGGGCATCTGTGAAGTTCTGAGCAGGCGAGGGCAGCTGCATAGAGCTCTCAGCACCTCCCCCCCAAGCACCCCTGAACGACCGGGCTGGCTGCCCACGCAGGAGCTCCATGAATTGAGAGACATGTCAGGCGCTTGGCTGTGTGTGCACTGGCATGAAGAGTCACTCGGAGATGAGGCGGGGGAGATGCTGGAGCTGGTGCTGCTGAGCCACCAGGGCCTGGAAGGGGCTTCCCCAGAGATGCTGCAAAGAAAGCATAAAGGGGTGGGCACAACTGCTTGCAAATTGGTTTTACATGAAGGATGCTTGTACTCATAAATTACTTATTGTCAAAAAATGAAAAAAAAAAAAAGAAAAAAAAGAAAGCAGGGCTGGAGAGATGGCCTAGTGGTTAAGAGCGCCGACTGCTCTTGCAGAGACCCGGGTTCGATCCCAGCACCACATGTGGCTAAGGACCGTCTTTAACTATCTGAGTTCCAGGATCTGACACCCTCTTCTGACTTCCGCAGCATTGCATGACACGGGGGCACAAACCTACATGCAGACAGTACATTCATACACATACAAAAATTAAAAAAAAAAATGAAAGCTATAAAGGGCGGGTAGGGGGGCTGAGAGATGGCTCAGCAAGTTAAGAGCACTGTGCTCTTGCAGGGCATAGTTCGATTCCTAGTACCCAAATGAAGTAACAACTACCGTAACTCCAATTCTAGGGAATCTGACACTCTCTTCTGGCTTCTCCACAGGATAGGATGAGGGCACAACACATACAGTACAGACATACTCATACACATAAAAAAAATTAGAGCGCATAAAGGATGCTGTGTTCAGGTGTCTCTGCCTGAGGCTGAGCCTATGGAGGTGAAGTGTTCAGTATGGAGCCCTGTATTATTTTTTTTCTGTATGTGTATGAATGTACTGTCTGCATGCAAGTTTGTGCCCCGTGTTGTGTGCAATGCCGCGGAGGCCAGAGAGGGTGTCGATTCCCCTTGAACTTGAGTTCTCCTGGAATTGGA
Source organism: Rhizomys pruinosus (assembly GCA_009823505.1). NCBI lineage: Eukaryota > Metazoa > Chordata > Mammalia > Rodentia > Spalacidae > Rhizomys > Rhizomys pruinosus. The sequence continues at coordinate 978,543 of VZQC01007234.1, forward strand.
GGTTCAGATGGTTCTTGGCCCCTTGTGGGTGCTGGGATCGAACCTGGGTCTCTGTAAGAGCGTTCGGCGCTCTAACCGCTGGGCCATCTCTCCAGCCCGGAGCCCTGTATTACTGGTGGATCTGTGCAGCCTTGGTGACTTCTTCTGGGCTGCTGGCCCATTCCTTACCTACCCAGAGGCACCAAGCACAGGATCCCCAGCTCTGTGTGAAACACCCTGACTGTGTCCTCACTCACACCAGATCCTTCCCCTGAGGCTGGTGGTTAATTTACAAAACAAATGGCCAAGCCGCTGCGGTGGTGCATGCCTTTAATCCTAGCACTTTGGGGGCAGAGAGTGGATCTTTGTGAGTTCAAGGCCAGCCTGGTCTACAGAGTGAGTTCCAGGACATCTGGGACTACAGGGAGACCCTGTCTCAAGAAGACCAAAAAAAAAAAAACCCCAAAAAAACCCCAAAAAACCCAAATGGCGCTCAGAGGCTCAGGTGAGAGGCAGAGGCAGGCAGATCTCTGTGAGTTCAAGGCCAGCCTGATCTACATAGTGAGTTTCAGGACAGCTGGAGCTACAGGAGACCCTGGTTTCAAAACCAAAAAAAAAAAAGAAAAAAGAAAATTGAACATCAATACCAGGGAAGTAACTGGCTCAGGGCAAATTCTCAACAAATGCTGCTTATTAGTGGCCTGATGAGCAATGAAAGACCTTTTAGAGAGAACCTGGGAGAAACGCTGAGCAGAAACAAGACCTGGCCCTGGTGCTGTAAGAGCACTAAAGGCAGGGGAGATGGCTCCATGGATAAAGTGCTTGCTGCACAGGCATGAAGGGTGTGACTGGGTCTATGCCTGCAAGCCCAGCACTTGGGGTGCAGAAGCAGGAGCACCCCTGGGGTTTGCTGGCTGCCAGCCTAGTGAGAGACCCTGTCTCCAGGAACAGGTTGAGGATGACAGAGCAGAGCACCCCACTTCCTGCTCCAGACTCCGTGCACACTGGGGCTGCTCATATACCACACACCAACTCCATGTCAAAAAAAAGACCCCCCCCAAACCAACAACCCAAAACTTTAAAGACCTCAAGTGCCCGAGACATTCTCATAGACTCTTTTTATGTTGTTTGTTTTCGAGTTAGGGTCTCACTATGTAGTCCTGGCTGGACTGGACTCACTTTGTAGATCAGCTGGACTGGACTCACTTTGTAGATCAGGCTGGCTTTCAACTCATAGGGATCCACCTGCCTCTGCCTCTTGAGTGCTGGGATTAAAGGTTATGTGTCACCATGCTTGGTTCTTTCTTTTTTTGGTTTTAAAGAATTATTTTTTAAATTATTATTATTTTTTTTTTGTCTTTTCAAGACAGGGTCTCCCTGTAGTCCCAGCTGTCCTGGAACTCACTCTGTAGACCAGGCTGGCCTTGAACTCACAAAGATCCGCCTGCCTCTGCCTCCCAAGTGCTAGGATTAAAGGTGTGTGCCACCATGCCCGGCTTAAATTCTTATTATATAAATAATAAGAATTTATTATATAAATAAGAATTTAAGCCAGGCATGGGACATTGGATCCCCTGGAGCTGTAGCTACAGGAGGCTGTAAACCACCTGATGTAGGTGCTGGGAATCAAATCTGGGTCCTCTGGAAAAGCAGGAAGCACTTTTAACTGAGCTATCTCTCCGACCCCACAGCCTGCTCTTTCCATCTCTCACTGAGAGCTGACATTGCTGTTGGAATCTGTTCAGAATCCCTCCCGTTGTGACCCTGTCTTGGAGGGGTCATGCAACACCTTGGGATTTCTTGTAGCTGAGAAGTCAGAGTCTGACTGACTGCACAACTTAGTACAAGTGGTTTATTGTCTTCTGGGCGAGGGTGAACATGTATCGAGCAGAGGTTTGCTCACCTGGCCCCTACGAGAACCCCCGAGGAAGAGTTTTAGTTTAGTTAACATGCATTAAAAAGTCCTTCAGTTGCTGATGAGGGAACATTAGAAGCAACACCTTGAGGTCACAGCTCCGGAATCTTCACTGACAGACAAAGGTGGTTCACAGTACGCACAGGTGAATGCAGCAAAGCTGGTGCCTTGTGGCCCCTGCTCCGTGAGCTTGGCTGGGAGCTGTCAGTGTGAAAAGGGGGCTTTTCTGAAATAGAAACAGCCCTGTCCCAAGGCACCCCCAGGCCCTGCTTAGGTGTGCAAGGCCAGGGAGCTTCAGCACAGTGAACTCTGGGTTGGCAGGAGCTTGGGAGCACCAAAGTCCCTATAACCTGGTCCCATAGTAGGCAGGACAGGGATCACTATTTTCTCCTGGCCAAAAAAAAAAAAAGCTCCATTGTACCTGGCAGGTCAGGGGCCTGGGACATGAGAGGAGGCATTCTCTCCCTTACAGCCTCCAGATGTCCTTCAGCAGCAGCTTGGGACAAGGTGGCCCACCGATCTTTGTCTCTTCCGGATCTGTAAAGAACTGGCTGGTATAAAAGTCTCCAATAGAAACCAGGTGAAATGACTAAGCCTAAATCTACCGTAAAAACTGGATGTGCTTGGATCTTTGGATCATCAAAATGGGTAAAACACTGGAAGAGAGTTCAGTCCCTTTCAAAGCATCAGTTCCTGCCCGAGGCCGTCCCCGCCTTGGTTCAGACCTGCAGCACTGGTTCTGGGATGGAGGTGGTCAGTGGCGATTAGAGACGCAGAATATGGCAGACTTCCTCTGTGTTTCCTTCCGCCTAAGGCTGCCAGGCTGCGGTGCCCGGCTTGAAGCCACCAGTTGCCCCTGCAGAAAACTCCTGCCCCTATCCCTCTGGGCCCAGGCAGAGTCTGCGTGACCCCAGAATTTGGATCTGGATGTGTTCCTCTAAACAGACCTCTTGATTAGCACTTCCTGTTGTCACCTGAAGGACAGACTGACAGGAGGTGTGGCCTAGCTTTCTGTCTGTGCTAACAAGAGGTAGGGGTCTGGAGGCAGGACCTGAGAACAGAGCTCTCGGGCTGGGGGGGGTCTCTTCTTCACTGCCACTCTTCACCTGTTGAGAGTGGGACTTCAGGTAGGCTGACCTGGGCAGCTGGCTCAGGGACAGTGGTCAAGCCCTGGGGAGTTCTGGGGTGGAGAGCGTGGCAGGAAACAGGACCGGTCACAAGCCTTGCATCCATCCGCAGCCTTGGTCTGGAGACCCAGGCCCATCTCCGCAGCCACAGGAGCCTGCCAGTGTCCAGTTTTTGGTTTCTATTACGGAAACATCGCTGGGATCTGCATCCATTGAAAACCAAGTTGGCAGGAGGAGGTGGCTACCTGGAAAGCTTAGGATGGGAACTCATAGTGCCTTGAGTGTTCGTCTGCCACGGACATGTAGGTGGTCCTCATGCTGGGAGAGTACTGCGGAGGAAAGGAGGGGCAGTCAGAACAGGGTGCATCTTGTCACCAGGTAAACCTATGTTTTGCAGCCCCCCCCCCACTGGTAGATTCAACCAACACCCGACCAAAGATACTCAAATAATTATAATTATGTCTGTATTGAACATATATGTACTTTCTTTGTTTTCATTTCTGATAGCTGTGTTTTATATTTCTTAACTTTTAATCTTTTTTATTATCTTTATTTTATGTGTATGGGTGTTTAGCCTGCATGTGTGCAGTGCCTACGGAGGTCAGAACAGGGTGTTGGATCCCCTGGAACTGGAGTTATGGATGGTTGTCAGCCACCATGTGGGCACTAGGAATCGAACCAGGAGCCTCTGGAAGAATGGCAAGTGTCCTTAACCACTGAGCCATCTCTCCAGCCCTTTAATGTTTGTTTTGTTTTTTGGTCTTTTTGAGACAGGGTCTCCCTGTAGGCCCCACTGGCCTGGAATTCACTATGTAGACCAGGCTGGCCTTGAAATCACAGAGGTCCACCTGCCTCTGCCTCCTGAGTGCTGGGATTAAAGGCATGCACCACCACGCTTGGTGCCCCTTAATTTTTTATCTTATGTGTATGACTGTTTTGCCTGCATGTGTGTGCAGTGCCCAGAGGCCAGAAGAAGACATCTGATCTCCTGGAGCTGGAGTTATAGACGGTTGTGTGCTGCCACATGGGTGCTAGGAATCAAACTCAGGTCTTCTGTAAAAGCAGAAAGTGATTTTAACCATGGAGCCATCTTTCCAACTCCTGGTAATTTTTGTTTGTTTGTTTGTTTTGTGTGTGGGGGTGTTTTTGCCTTTTGCTTGTTTTTTTTTGTTTGTTTTTTTAATTTTTTAAAATTTTTTATTAATTTTATTTATTTCTGTATGTGTATGAATGTACTGTCTGCATGCAAGTTTGTGCACCCGTGTCGTGCAATGCCGCAGAGGTCAGAAGAGGGTGTCGGATTCCCCTGGAACTGGAGTTCTCCTGGAATTGGAGTTTCAGACGGTTCTTGGCCGCCATGTGGGCGCTGGGGATCGAACCCGGGTCCTCTGTAAGAGCGGTCGGCGCTCTTAACCGCTAAGCCATCTCTCCAGCCCTGCTTGTTTGTTTTTGAGATTAAGTCTTACTCTGTAGCCCAGACTAGCTTAGAACTCCTTATATGTCCCAGGATGGACTACAACTCAAGGGAGAGCCTCTGGAGAGCCGGGACTATAGGCATGAGTCACAACACCCGGAGTCATTGTTTTCTTGTTTCTCTTTCTCTAACCAATACAAAGAAGCAACTATTTGCACACTGTTAAAATAAGTAACCTGGAGGTGATTTTGAGTATACAGGAGGATGTGCATATACAGGAGGATGTGCCGAGGTTACACGCAAAATGGGACATCATTTTGGGTCAGTGAGATGGCTCAGTATGTAAAGATGCTTGATGCCAAACTGATGACCTGAATTCAATGCCTGGGACCCACATGATGGAAGGAGAGTCCCGACTCCTGCAAGGTGTTCTCTCATCTCCACTCATGTGCCAAATTTAAAGATTTAATAGTACATCATTATTTATTTATTTATTTATTTATTTATTTATTTACATTTATGTGTATGAATGTACTCTCTGCTTGTAGGTTGTTGCACCCATGTCAGCTGACCTATCTCCCCAGTCCCCAGTCGTATCTGCCTGTGACCTTGGGTGTGGTTTTCTGATCTCTCCTGACCTGTTTTCCTATTTGAAAACTGGACCTGGAAGCATTCAGTAAGATCCTTGCTTCACTGCACACAGGGTGTTCGAATGTCTGGGGAGTTTGAAAATTCCGATACCCAGGCCACACTCACCAGGGTATTTTTCCAGAAGGAGGTAAAATATAAGAAATGTAAAAAATCAAGCATTTAAAAGTACCACCTGTAGATCTTAATGATGTTCTGGAAATTCCATTATCAGAGAAGCAGCGACTCAGCACAATGTGAATGTAGAGACCCAGGCCCTTCCCCAGGGACAGACACGGGCTTCTCCTACCACCCTATGCTCTTGACATGGGACCCAGGACTATTTATTTATTTATTTATTATTTATATTTTATGTGGACCAGTGTTTTGCTTGCATGTATATAAGTGGGGGTCATATGCATGCAATGCCCTCAGAGGCCAGAGGAGAGTATTGGATCTCCTGGGATTGAAGTCATGGGTGGCGGTTAGATGTCATATGGGCGCTGGGAACGGAACTGGGGTCCTCTATAAGAGCAGCTAGTGCTCTTAACTGCTGAGACATCTCTTCAGCTGTGGGATTCTACATTTAATTAATTGAGAAAGGGTCTCCCTTGTAGCCCCAGCTGTCCTGGAACTCACCATGGAGCCCAGGCTGGCCTCAATCTCACAGATATCTTCATGTCTCTGCCTCCTGAGGGCTGGGATTAAAGGTGTGCACCACCACACCCAGATGGATTCTCCAATCCTTTTTTTTTTTAACAATGTGAAATTTATTTATTTATTTATTATTTCACATAAGGGTTCTCCAATCCTAACAAGCTAATGAGCCCTGCAGGTCTACTGCTCCCAGTACCGAACCCAGCAGATGGTGCCTATCTTCTGGCACAGCAAGCATACCACTTTGGGTAGACAGGAGGAAGGACCACGAGGCTCTTCAGGCAGCCCAGTGAGAGGTGATCTTATCTCCCAATGTCTGATGATGGTCCAGCTGTTACAGCTGGGGTGGGAGATGGGATGCTTTTAATGGGTGGAGGCCAGGAATGCTGGTAAGCATCCTACACCGCACAGGCCAGGTCACCGCACAGGACCATACTGCCCATCGACAGTGCTGGGGCTACAGCTTAAGACTGCCTCAGGCTCTCCACTTTGGCTCCCAGGCCAATAGCACCTTTGCCTGGGCCCCACCCCAGGTTTTCCAAGTCCTTTAAGACACAAGCTCAGGACCCTCCCCTACCCCCAAATCAGTGCTTCCCAATCTTGCATGATAATGAGTTTGTTAGACTTCCAATCTCCCCCTGAGGTGGCACCTTCCCTGGGAGGGTTTGTTTCTGTTAGCCCGGGGACAGTCCCAGTGTCCCTACTACTTCACAGAATGACAAGTGGTCATTGTTCTGAATTAAGCCTCTGCACTGGGCCCCAAGAAGCCAAATGGAGTCAGTCACTCATGCCAAAGTTCTACATCATCAACCCAAAGCCAAACTTTTTTATCTGACCTTAGGAGAAAGTTTCCTTCAAAATGGGTTAGTTTCAGTCAGCATAATCATGAAGTTCTTCCTACTTTAATCCTCAAAGAGAAAGACCAAAGTTATCCAATGTGAACCAATAAGGTATTTATTGTTCCAGTTTCCTGTTCCCACCTTATAAAGGAAGAGACCTCTGAAAAGACCAATCCACACGTCCCTTATTTCTGCTTTCCTTGACCCTTTGCTGTCAATAAAACGTACTCCTTGGGATACAGACAGAACAAGCTTGAGCACCAAAACAAACAAACACACACCACGAAATATTGAGTAAAATAACAGTGGGTAAAAGTGCCTGCCACCAAGCCTGAAGAACTGGGTTCAATCCCAGGGCCCACATGGTAGGAGAGAACTGACTTCTGCGAGTTATCTTCAGACTTCTCCATGGTGAAAGGGCACAGGTGGGTGAAAACACACACACACACACACACACACACACACACAAATGTGCTTTAAAAAAAAAAAACTACCAAAATAAAACTGAATCCTCCTTTGCTGGGCTTACTGAAAACTATTTTATGAAATAAAAGATTTATCGAAATGTAGATAAAGCCAGTTCCGATCTTGAACTCAATTACTTGTAATCTTGTCCTTTTGAGGAATTTTCACATTGTTGTTGTAAAAATGGCCCTGGGTCATTTTTGTCTGGGTTTAAGAAACCCTGTCTAGGACAGGAGGAATTCCCTTAAGGCAGACAGGAACAGGTTATCCCTTCAAGACCTGGCCTCTTCCTACAGTCCACCCATCTACTCACCCTGCTGGCTATCCCAGAGAGGGAGGCAGAGGCAGGACTCTACCTCATGATCTTGGGCCACAGCACCAGGACTTCTGTCACATACACATTCCTTGCAGGGTGGGGGGTGAGGTGGGGGGAATCGTCCCGCTGGCTGAGATGGGAAGAGCTAGAAGCCGATTTTGCCAGAACAGCTAGGGTTTCTGAACAGGCCTTAACTCAGGGGAGGACGGTTTAATCTGTCCCCAAGCCTTGCAAATAAGATCAGTTCTTGTTTACCCCAGCTAAGGGCAGGAGGGAGTGGCCTGATTTCTGCAAATAGAAGGTAATCTGAAAATCATTTTTATTTGGCATCAGACTACAGTGAGTAATTATTTTTTCACAGACTTCCCCAAATCACAGTTTGCTTAGATTAATAATAAGGTCAGCCTGCATGCCTGTGGTCTGGTGGGGGATACAAGAGTCCAGGAGACTTCTGGTTAGCAGAAGCCCGATTTAGGCTTTCAGAGGCTCACTGCCCCTTCCAGAGAACCCCAGGAAGGAAGAATGGTTAGGCTGAGGCTGCTGTAAAGCTGTTTTAAAAAAGGATACTAGCCTGGTGTGGTGGCGCATGCCTTTAATCCTAGCACTTGGGAGGCAGAGGCAGGTGGATCTTTTTGAGTTCAAGGCCAGCCTGGTCTACAAGGTGAGTTCCAGGACAGCTGGGGCTACAGGGAGACCCTGTCTCGAAAAGACCAAAAAATAAAAATAAAAATAAAAAATAAAAAAAGAAAGAAAGAAACAGAAGGGAAAGAAGGAAGGAAGGCAATAAGACTGGCTAGGATCAAGAAAACAAATGATACCAAATGCTGGAGAGGTTGTGGGGAAAGGGGAACACTCATCCACTGCTGGTGGGAATGTAAACTCGTGTAGCCACTATGGAAAGCAGTGTGGAGAACCGTTGGAAGACTTGGAATGAACTTGCCACCCGACCCAGCCATACCACTCCTAGGCATGTACCCTCAAGACTCACCCCACCACAGAGATACATGCATGGCCATGTTTATTACAGCTCTCTTCACAATAGCAAGGAGCTGGAACCAACCCAAATGCCCCTCAACTGACGAGTGGATAGAGAAAATGTGGTACATCTACACAATGGCGTTCTATGCAGCAATAAAGAAAGATGACATCACGAGCTTTGCAGGAAAATGGCTGGAGCTAGAGGACATCATGCTGAGTAAAGTAACACAGTCCCAGAAAAACAAACGATGAATGGTATCCCTCATCTGTGGATACTAGTGCCAATTACCTAGATGTAAGTATTTCTTGTGCGTGGCCCCTTGAGCTTTTGTCCAAATACTTGGGAGTGATGCATATTGGAAACAACAACAACAACAACAGAAAGGACTGCATCAAAGAACTGACTGAAACAGTGAACTTCTGCTCAAAACAGTCAACTTCCTTATGGAGAATATTGAGAAAGACTGAGAAAGAGATGAAAAGCATGTTTGGCAGAATGCATGAGCTCTGGTGGGGTGGGGGGATAGGGTGGGAGATTTAGATTTGATAATCTTGTACAAAATATATATTAAAAAAAAGAAAAAAAAGAAAATATTCACTTCAACTTCCAAAAAAAAAGGAAGGAAGGAAGGAAGGATCTCTTCCTCTTAGAGTACCTGCTATAGAAGATGTGCTGCTCTACTCCTCTGTTGGAGATCAAACCCAGGGCCTCTGACTTGCGGAGCAAGTACCTTATCCCTGAGCTGCAGTCAGTCTCAACCTTTTAAAAAGGCTCTTATTAGCCGAGCGTGGTGGCGCAGGCCTTTAACCCTAGCACTCGGGAGGCAGAGGCAGGCAGATCTTTGTGAGTTCAAGGCCAGCCTGGTCTACAGAGTGAGTTCCAGGTCAGCTGGGGCTACCGGGAGACCCTGTCTCGAAAAGACCAAAAAAAAAAAAAAGGCTCTTACTGGTCTTAATGCAGGAATAGTTTTCCTTATATTTATTTTCATTATTATTGCTGTAGCCACAGCTGCTATGTAGACCTTGAACTCACAGAGATCCACCTGCCTCTGCCTCCTGAGTGCTGGGATTAAAGGCGTGCGCCACCATACCCGGCCACACAGTTTATGTAGTGCTGAGGACAGAACTCAAGGCTTCATGCTTGCTAGGCAGGCACCCTACAGCACCAACGGACCCACATCCCTGACACCAGAAGCAGTTTCTTGAGGGCCGCGGAAAAGGCAACATCAGAGAGGACAACTCCTTTTCCCCTTGGCAGCAGGTGGGGCACCTGGCTCCATCCTAGTGGTACCCTGTAATCATCAGGCAATATGAGAAATCTGATCTTTTCCTTTGGCCACCCTAACAACCTGACAGGTTTATGATGGAACAGTGTGACAAATAATGTCCTCTCGATTGAAGACAGACACCATTTATCTTGAAGACAGTTGTGCAATGGGCCGTGCCTGGGAAATCACCTTACAGCATAAGATTGGTTTGTGTCTTTGCAGTCTGGGTAGGAGATGGCCTATGATATGTATGGAGGTCTAGTTTAATGCTTATTCAATAAAATTCAACCAAGCTGTTTCCTTCCTTCCCCCTCTGTGGAAATAGCTCACTGTGTTAAAGGCTGTCTTTGATTATGTCTCCAGCAAGGGTCAGTGGGATGACTCTGCCCCAGAAGGCCACTTACCGTGGGTGGAGGGGAGCCTCTCCCAATGAGTGGCATGTTCTCATAGCGTGGGTTTCCACCAAACAGCATGGCCTGGTTCCTGCGGGTGGAGAGGAGAGCTCAGCCCAGGTGCGTGCCCATGTCTATGTGTGCCCATGGGAGTCAGAGGTGGTGGTACCGAAAGGGATATAGCAGAGGGACTGTGGGGAGAATAGAGAGCTAGGTGTGCTGGCTCACACCTGTAATCCCCGCACTTGGGAGGCTGGGGCCAGTCTGCACTATGGTAGACCCTCTCTAAAGAATCAAAGGGAGAGAGCATTCTAAGGGGACCAGGAGACATGCAGCTAGCAGGGGACAGGTGCTAGGAGCAGCATAGCCTGCAGAGCGACAGGGACTGACCTGACGGCCGCGGCAAAAGCCCACAGCTGGATGCCTATAGTGGACTCTTCCCCAGCACACGTGGGTGTACAGGAATGACTATTCTCTCACCAGTCACCCTGTGGCTAAAGTCAGGGGATCAGGACTGGCCCATGATGCCCTCCCTTCTCCATATGGCTCTGGGGACCAAACACCCTGTCTGTAGACACAATTCCCTTTTCAGGGCTAGGAGGGCCATGCTGCCCAGCATGGGCATGGGGGGACGGGGGGGCTGAGGGAACCATGAAGTGCGTACATGTACTCAGAGACTGGGGCATTGGAGATGGTCTGGGCAGGTGGCTGGAGGCTGCACTGGCTCCCCAGGCCACTGCTATAGCTGCAGAAGCTGTGTAGTTGCCCCCTTGGCGGGTTGTGGGCTGCGATGCGCCGAGCTTGGGGGTTAAAGGGGTCGTCGTCGTCGATGTCATCGTAGTCTCTGTCCCTAGAATGACATGTAGAATTTGGTCGGCTGTGAAGGGTAAGGGAGGATCAAGGCTGGGGGTCTTGTCCTGCTCCCTGGTCTTTCCTCCTAGGATGTTCTCAGGTCAGATACATCTCTTTGACAGCCACTTCCTTCTACCCGCCTCCAGCTCTATGCCCACCGTTTCCAGGCAGCCCACCATGCTGGCTGCATGCACGGGAGTGGGTAGGGCTGGTGTTGAGGGTGATGGCCCCTTCACTCCCTCTTGTCTGTCTACCTGATCTGTTTCTCCCGCCCTCCAGGTAGACTATAGGTTTCCTCTTAACAGTGATAGTGTTGACCCTCCCTGGTATTCTCTGAGGCTTTTTACCATCATTCCTCCTTGCAAGTTCCTGCCTAGGAAGGAAGAAGCAAAGGCCACTGGGCAGTGGCAGGAGGGCTGTCACCATCCTTGGCTCAGCTTCTTTTGGGGGGAATCTATCTCAACTCTCCAGGAAATGGCTATGGAAATCCAGTTGGCTAGCCAGGACTGAATGCTGGGCCCCTCTCCTGCCCTTCTTGGTTTCAGGTCTCAGGTGACCAGCTTCTTGGTGCCCTCCTACACAGAACCTCCATCTGAAGGAGCCCCCCCACCAGCCCACCTGGTGACAAAGTGCTTCCAGGCATGCGGCCCGGCACAAGTCAGGGTGGAGAAAGCCAGGGCAGCCAGGAGAGAGAAGAGGCCTAGGAAGAGCAGGCCCTCGATGCCGTCGTAGCAGATGCCCGTGAGGGCGTCCAAGTAGTCCTGGGAGAGAAACAGGAGTGAGTGATAGGAGAGGGATGGGTGAGGCCTGGATCCGAGCTCTTCTTTTTTTTTTTTTTTTTTTTTTCTTTTTGGTCTTTTCGAGACAGGTCTCCCTGTAGCTCTAGCTGTCCTGGAATTCACTCTGTAGACCAGGCTGGCCTCGAACTCACAAAGATCCGCCTGCCTCTGCCTCCCAAGTGCTAGGATTAAAGGCGTGCGCCACCACGCCCAGCTGGGTCCGAGCTCTTCTAAGGAAGCCTATCTCTCCTCTGCATGGACCTGCAATCTGGCTACTTCCCATCCCAAGGACCTTTCTCTTATATTTGGAGTTTGCACTCTGGAGTCACTCATTGGGTCTCCGTTCAGGGTGGCTGCTTCAGACAGGCTGCAAACACTTGCTGACATCTATTCTGTGCCAGGTACTGACTGAAGAGGACGCACACTACACAAGAACTTCTTTTTGGTCTTTTGAGACAAGTCTCCCTGTAGCCCCAGTTGTCCTGGAACTCACTCTGTAGACCAGGCTGGCCTTGAACTCACAAAATCGGCCTGCCTCATACCTCCCAAGTGCTTATAGATTAAAGGCGTGCGCCACCACGGCTCCTGGCTTTTTTATTTTTAATTTTATGTTTTTCAGTCTCCTTTTTTAGCGCCCAGGCTGGCTTGAACTCACAGCAGTCCATCTGTCTCTGCCTCCTGCGTGCTGGATTAAGCGTGTGCCCACCAGGCCGCCCTTTAACTCATTTTTCATAAAAATTTTTTTTTAGCATGTGGGTGTGGTGGTGCACTGTTTTTTTAACCCCGCACTAGGGAGGCAGAGGTAGGTGGCTCTCTGTCGAGACTCAAGGCCAGCCTGGTCTACATAGCCGTTCCAACCAGGTGAGGCTACAGGGAGACCCTGTCTTCAGAAAGTGCAAACAAAAAGCCAGGCTTGGTCTTGAACCCACAGAGACCAGCCTTGCCTCAGCCTCCAAGGGCTCAGGGATTAAGGTGTTGTGCCACCACACCCAGCATAGTAATAGTATTTTACAGTGTATTACAAGGACTAATTGATTATACAAGTGATAAGTGTACTTTGACAAGGCTTGATCACAGAGATGGGAGTAGGATCATTCACGACCACTCTACAATTCCATATGGATGTAGAATGGGCCATCTGGCTCAGTGCTAGGGTGGTGAGGCTCTCACACCACACTGTTCCTGCCTTCTGGGTTGGGTTTTGTTTTTGTTTTTGAAGTTTTTATTTCTTGTAAAAGAAGCACTTTTTGCAAGTTCCTGCCTTCAGCTTCTTAAGTGCTGAGATTACAAGACATGCACCACCTGGTCCTGCATATTGCATCTGTTTGATACTCCAAGTTCCAGGAAAGGTAACCCTGGCAAGGAGCCGGGAATGATTGACTTGTAAGACATGGCGATGGATGGTTGACCAGATGGTCAGGAATCTAGGCGATGGGAAACTGTTTTCACTTAGGTCAGAGTTTTCCAATGCCCTAGAGCTAACCTGACCAGCGCCTACTCCTGCCCTCCCTGGATTCCTTCCATGGAGTGCCCACGCCTCCCCACCAGAGAGGATCAGGAAACCAGGCGCCTCCCCCTCCCCACTGTCCAGCTTTGGCCCCATTCCTGGGCCTGCGGGGAACCTTTCCTAGGCCTCTGCTGGCTTCTCTTTGGGAAAATGAGCCCTGCTGGGGTACCCCACACCCTCCACACGCCCTCCAGGGTCACCCCGCACCTTGTGCAGCCCTCTGCAATCCAACATGGCAGTCAGCTGGTGCAGGCTGGTCTCTGATGAATTCAGCAGGTGCTGGATGCTAAGAAGGTCTTTCTGAAGTAGGAAGAGAGGGCAGAGTGAGCAGTAGGGGTCAGCTGTGTGGACCATGAGAGCAGTGGGTACAGAGACCGTGAGCCAAAGGAAAGGGCTGAACCCCAGGGAGAGGGAGCAAGGGAGGTTAGCTGACAGCACGCTCACCAAAACCTAGCTGGAGCTGACGAGGGGGATATGTCAGGCAGGGGAGAAGTGTTGTTGGGGCTCTCAAACAGAGCTTCCCCTCCTTCAACATGGTTGCCTCTGGGAGGTGGCTGCCTTACTCTGCGATGTGGGAAGAGGGGCACAGCAAACTGCAGCAGGCCTACAACTTGGATCTGCATGGTGGTCAGTGAGCGCTGGAAGACGGTCAGTGACTGGGTGGAAAGAACACAGGCCCCTATGAGGCTCCATTTTCCAGAAGCCCCGTAGCTACCCAGAGGCCCTCCTGTTAGCCCCTCTCCTCCCCTACCCCCCAGTTAACTGCAGGGAGTCTGGGCAGGCTCACCCACCCACTGTAAGGGGCCGCTCAGGCTCTGAATTCAGGGAGCAGGTATAAAGACTTGGATCATGTTGTCTGGGAACATTGGGGGACCTTGACCTATAGGGAGAAGCAGGTCCTCAGCACTCAGATCACCAGCTACCTGGTCAACCCGTCACTATCAGGATTACAGTCATTGCTGCAGGGAGTCTCTCCCCATTCATCCCTCTGGCTTCACGAGAGCTCCTAGTCTTTTTGCTTCTTGCTACTCAGATGTGATCTTCAGACTAGCAGCATGGGCTATGGCTGGGAGAAAAGAGGACTCTTGGGCTCCGGCCCCGTCGCCTGCACACCTACAGGGTAACCTGCTTCCCAGGGAGGTGTGCTTATGTGACCATGGGAGGAAGATCTAGAACTCAGTAACCAAGAGCACAGTGAGAGACCACAATGGAAGAAAGGCCCAGCTGCGAGGGGCGGGGCCCAGGGTGAGGGATGTGACACAGGGCTGTAGAAAGGGTGAACCTGGGTGGCCGTACCTGCTGGAAGGGGCTGCTTAGGCTCTGACTGCAATACAGGTAATAGCGGGCCACTTCTGCAAGGCAATAGCATCAGCGTCAGACAGCTCATGGGGAACCAGACCTTCTGTGTGTGTGGCAGTCCAGCCCAGCCTGCCTTCCCTCCCCAGATTTCCAAAGGAGGCAGTTCTCCAGGAAGTGACCCAGCAGTCCTGCTAAACCGCAAGTTGAAGGCACGGAGAGGCTGGGTGACCACAGGACTGGAAGAGGTTCAGTAAAGTGTAATCAGGTCATGTTAGCCTGGCCTGAGCATGGGTGGCTGTAGGCACAGAGGCCCCAGAGTACAGACATTACCTGTGTTGATCTGGCTCTGTGTGTTGTTCAGGATGTAGGTGTCAGGAGCCATGCAGAAGTCACTGGTGCCCTGAGTCGGGGAGACAGAAGGAAGGTCAGAGCCCAGGCACACTGAGGAGGGAACCAGGCTCCTGATGCCCCAGGTATTTCAATCTGTAACTCACTCCTGCGTTTGAATCCTGCCCCGGGACTTTCCAGTCACTTTAAGACAAGGAATGATTTCTGTGCCTCATTTGTTTCATCTGTCATGTGGATATGATTGATACTAGTCACCTTATAAATGACTCAGTGATTTATATGTAAGGTGCTCTGGAAAGTGACCCTCTTATTCCTGAAGGGCCTCTTTTGGAAACAGAGGCCCAGGGCTGCAGAAAAGTGTAGGGTGTGTGTGTGTGTGTGTATGTGTGATGGTGTGTATTCCTTTGTATCACAGGCTTATTTGTTCTTCTCAGTTGTATTCTTGCCATCATCAAGCCCTGCATACTCAGGTAGTCAACCAATGGAAGGTTCCAGACTTGCCTTCTGGAGTGCAAGGCTAGAGATGAGTTCATCCTGAGGCCTGTGGGAACAGGTCCTTACTGCTGAGATGGGAGTGGACGGGTGAGGGGGGCGGGACTGGAGCTGCAGCACGGCCTGGCGAGGTGACTCTAAGGCTGGTGTAATGTTATAAAAAAAATAGAGGCACAACAGCAGGGTACCATTCTCCGAACCCTCATCTGGTAGGGCAGGTCTGGAGAACTAGAGAGAAGGGGGCCCCCCACCTTTCAGAGAAGCTAGAGTAAGCTCTGGTCCTATGTCCCACCCTCAGGGGCTACCTACATGTGATCTCCGGGCAGGGGACTCCTCCAGGTGGCCCTGTAACAACAGGGGCCCCCTTCCTTTATTGGGGCCATGTTACCGTGTTCATACAGCAGCATACCTCCCCCCCATTCAAATAATCCACAGACAGGATTTAAGCACTTTCTAGGTGCCAGGCATAGTTCTAGGATGGGTACTTGTGAGGGATGTCTGTGTTTGGGGACCTAGAATAGAAAATTCTAGGGGGTAATAGGGAGCATCAGGCTCTCTGGATACAAAGCTTTCCCAGAGCCCCCAATGCGCCGTACACACACACACACACACACACACAACACACACAACACCCACACACAAAATCACCCACAAGCACTTAGAACCCTGGGAGAATGGCTTTCTATAGAAACCACTAACATACATAATAAATCAGCCAGCCCATTATTATTAGTTGAAGCTGCAGTACCAGCAGGCCTGGTGCAGAAATGAGGAGCCAGGGTAGGGTGTCAGGAGGACCTTGCGAAACGGAGTTGGGGAAGAGACAAGGAGACCCCGTCTGAGGCTCTACCGATGCTGAGACCCCCATCTGAGGCTCTACCAGTGCTGAGCTCACTCCCCCTCCCCTGCTAAGGTGGCCTGAGCTTTAGTTCACATCTGGGAAAGTGAGTTAGGATGGTCCCTAACTTACTGTGAGGAGCCAAATCTATCTATGAAGATGGTTATGCATGTGTGTGTGCATTGCATATATGTGCATGGAAGCGCATGTATGAATCTATGCATTGCCCATACAATGGTGAATGAGCTGGAAGAAGGGGAGAGGTGAGCAGGAAAGGCCCAGAACCCAGCCCAGGTGATGGCTAAGCCTTCAGGAAGTTCCCGAGGACAGAGATAACCATCTAAAGGGGTCATGCTTGTGACCTTCACATGATGAGAACTGTGTAAGCCAAGATGGCTACTATGTATTGAGCAATTACTATGTGCCATCTGAAGCAGGTACTATTCTCATTTTACACAGGAGGAAATTGAGACAAGGAAAACTTTGGTAACTTCCCAGAGGTCCTACTGAAGGGGAGGTTGAAGGGATTTCATGGCACAGGCTGGGGGGTTCCGGCAATCGTGCTCTGCCTCTGACCCAGGAGGCGGGCCTGCTGTCCTCAGGCTTGGATGCCCCGAAGTGCTCCGTCCACTTGTTCGCAGCCAAAGCACTTGTGAGGACCCCTCATGGNGGTCTCCCTGTAGCTCTAGCTGTCCTGGAATTCACTCTGTAGACCAGGCTGGCCTCGAACTCACAAAGATCCGCCTGCCTCTGCCTCCCAAGTGCTAGGATTAAAGGCGTGCGCCACCACGCCCAGCTGGGTCCGAGCTCTTCTAAGGAAGCCTATCTCTCCTCTGCATGGACCTGCAATCTGGCTACTTCCCATCCCAAGGACCTTTCTCTTATATTTGGAGTTCGCACTCTGGAGTCACTCATTGGGTCTCCGTTCAGGGTGGCTGCTTCAGACAGGCTGCAAACACTTGCTGACCATCTATTCTGTGCCAGGTACTGACTGAAGAGGACGCACCTTACACTCAGAACTTTTTCTTTTTGGTCTTTTCGAGACAGAGTCTCCCTGTAGCCCCAGCTGTCCTGGAACTCACTCTGTAGACCAGGCTGGCCTTGAACTCACAAAAATCCGCCTGCCTCTACCTCCCAAGTGCTAGGATTATAGGCGTGCGCCACCACGCCCGGCTTTTTTTTTTTTAATTTTATGTTTGATCCAGGGTCTCACTAAGCTGCCCAGGCTGGCCTTGAACTCACAGAGATCCATCTGTCTCTGCCTCCTGAGTGCTGGGATTAAAGGTGTGCGCCACCAGGCCCGGCCCTAACTCATTTTTCATTAAAAATTTTTTTTAGCATGCTGGGTGTGGTGGTGCATGTTTTTAACCCCAGCACTAGGGAGGCAGAGGTAGGTGGCTCTCGGTGAGATCAAGGCCAGCCTGGTCTACATAGCCAGTTCCAACCAGGTGAGGCTACAGGGAGACCCTGTCTCAGAAAGTGAAACAAAATAGACCAGGCTGGTCTTGAACCCACAGAGACCAGCCTGCCTCAGCCTCCCAAGGGCTAGGATTAAAGGTGTGTGCCACCACACCCAGCATAGTATAAGTATTTTACAGTGTAATTACAAGGACTAATTGATATACAAGTGATAAGGTACTTTGACAAAGGCTGATCACAGGATGGGAGTAGGGATCATCACGACCACTCTAAATCCATATGGATGTAGAAGATGGGCCATTCACTGGCTCAGTGCTGGGGGTGAGGCTCTCACCCACACTGTTCCTGGCCTTACTGGGTTGGGTTTTTGTTTGTTTGTTTCTGTGGTCTGTTGTTGCCTAAGCTGGCCTTGACTTCATGATCCTCCTGCCTCAGCTTTCTAAGTGCTGAGATTACAGACCTGCACCACCTGGTCCTGCATATTGCATCTGTTTGATACTCCAAGTTCCAGGAAAGATAACCCTGGCAAGGAGCCGGGAATGATTGACTTGTAAGACATGGCGATGGATGGTTGACCAGATGGTCAGGAATCTAGGCGATGGGAAACTGTTTTCACTTAGGTCAGAGTTTTCCAATGCCCTAGAGCTAACCTGACCAGCGCCTACTCCTGTCCTGGATTCCTTCCATGGAGTGCCCACGCCTCCCCACCAGAGAGGATCAGGAAACCAGGCGCCTCCCCCTCCCCACTGTCCAGCTTTGGCCCCATTCCTGGGCCTGCGGGGAACCTTTCCTAGGCCTCTGCTGGCTTCCCTTTGGGAAAATGAGCCCTGCTGGGGTACCCCACACCCTCCACACGCCCTCCAGGGTCACCCCGCACCTTGTGCAGCCCTCTGCAATCCAACATGGCAGTCAGCTGGTGCAGGCTGGTCTCTGATGAATTCAGCAGGTGCTGGATGCTAAGAAGGTCTTTCTGAAGTAGGAAGAGAGGGCAGAGTGAGCAGTAGGGGTCAGCTGTGTGGACCATGAGAGCAGTGGGTACAGAGACCGTGAGCCAAAGGAAAGGGCTGAACCCCAGGGAGAGGGAGCAAGGGAGGTTAGCTGACAGCACGCTCACCAAAACCTAGCTGGAGCTGAGAGGGGGATGTGGCAGGGGAAAGTGTTGTTGGGGTTCAAACAGAGCTCCCCTCCTTCAACATGGTTGCCTTGGGAGGTGGCTGCCTTACCTCTGCGATGGGGAAGAGGGGCACAGCAAACTGCAGCAGGCCTACAACTTGGATCTGCATGGTGGTCAGTGAGCGCTGGAAGACGGTCAGTGACTGGGTGGAAAGAACACAGGCCCCTATGAGGCTCCATTTTCCAGAAGCCCCGTAGCTACCCAGAGGCCTCCTGTAGCCCCTCTCCTCCCCTCCCCCCAGTCTAATATGCAGGGAGTCTGGGCAGGCTGCACCCACCCACTGTAAGGGGCCGCTCAGGCTCTGAATTCAGGGAGCAGGTATAAAGACTTGGATCATGTTGTCTGGGAACATTGGGGGACCTTGACCTATAGGGAGAAGCAGGTCCTCAGCACTCAGATCACCAGCTACCTGGTCAACCCGTCACTATCAGGATTACAGTCATTGCTGCAGGGAGTCTCTCCCCATTCATCCCTCTGGCTTCACGAGAGCTCCTAGTCTTTTTGCTTCTTGCTACTCAGATGTGATCTTCAGACTAGCAGCATGGGCTATGGCTGGGAGAAAAGAGGACTCTTGGGCTCCGGCCCCGTCGCCTGCACACCTACAGGGTAACCTGCTTCCCAGGGAGGTGTGCTTATGTGACCATGGGAGGAAGATCTAGAACTCAGTAACCAAGAGCACAGTGAAGACCACAATGAAGAAAGGCCCAGCTGAGGGGCGGGGCCCAGGGTGAGGGATGTGACACAGGGCTGTAGAAAGGGTGAACCTGGGTGGCCGTACCTGCTGGAAGGGGCTGCTTAGGCTCTGACTGCAATACAGGTAATAGCGGGCCACTTCTGCAAGGCAATAGCATCAGCGTCAGACAGCTCATGGGGAACCAGACCTTCTGTGTGTGTGGCAGTCCAGCCCAGCCTGCCTTCCCTCCCCAGATTTCCAAAGGAGGCAGTTCTCCAGGAAGTGACCCAGCAGTCCTGCTAAACCGCAAGTTGAAGGCACGGAGAGGCTGGGTGACCACAGGACTGGAAGAGGTTCAGTAAAGTGTAATCAGGTCATGTTAGCCTGGCCTGAGCATGGGTGGCTGTAGGCACAGAGGCCCCAGAGTACAGACATTACCTGTGTTGATCTGGCTCTGTGTGTTGTTCAGGATGTAGGTGTCAGGAGCCATGCAGAAGTCACTGGTGCCCTGAGTCGGGGAGACAGAAGGAAGGTCAGAGCCCAGGCACACTGAGGAGGGAACCAGGCTCCTGATGCCCCAGGTATTTCAATCTGTAACTCACTCCTGCGTTTGAATCCTGCCCCGGGACTTTCCAGTCACTTTAGACAAGGAATTGATTCTGTGCCTCATTTGTTTCATCTGTCATGTGGATATGATGATACTAGTCACCTTATAAATGACTCAGTGATTATATGTAAGGTGCTCTGGAAAGTGACCTCTTATTCCTGAGGGCCTCTTTTGGAACAGAGGCCCAGGGAGCTGCAGGTGTAGGGGTGTGTGTGTGTGTGTGTATGTGTGTGTGTGTGTGTGTATTCCTTTGTATCACAGGCTTATTTGTTCTTCTCAGTTGTATTCTTGCCATCATCAAGCCCTGCATACTCAGGTAGTCAACCAATGGAAGGTTCCAGACTTGCCTTCTGGAGTGCAAGGCTAGAGATGAGTTCATCCTGAGGCCTGTGGGAACAGGTCCTTACTGCTGAGATGGGAGTGGACGGGTGAGGGGGGCGGGACTGGAGCTGCAGCACGGCCTGGCGAGGTGACTCTAAGGCTGGTGTAATGGTATGAAATAGAGGCAACAGCAGGGTACCATTCTCCGAACCCTCATCTGGTAGGGCAGGTCTGGAGAACTAGAGAGAAGGGGGCCCCCCACCTTTCAGAGAAGCTAGAGTAAGCTCTGGTCCTATGTCCCACCCTCAGGGGCTACCTACATGTGATCTCCGGGCAGGGGACTCCTCCAGGTGGCCCTGTAACAACAGGGGCCCCCTTCCTTTATTGGGGCCATGTTACCGTGTTCATACAGCAGCATACCTCCCCCCCATTCAAATAATCCACAGACAGGATTTAAGCACTTTCTAGGTGCCAGGCATAGTTCTAGGATGGGTACTTGTGAGGGATGTCTGTGTTTGGGGACCTAGAATAGAAAATTCTAGGGGGTAATAGGGAGCATCAGGCTCTCTGGATACAAAGCTTTCCCAGAGCCCCATGCGCGTACACACACACACACACACACACACACACACACACACACACAAAATCACCCACAAGCACTTAGAACCCTGGGAGAATGGCTTTCTATAGAAACCACTAACATACATAATAAATCAGCCAGCCCATTATTATTAGTTGAAGCTGCAGTACCAGCAGGCCTGGTGCAGAAATGAGGAGCCAGGGTAGGGTGTCAGGAGGACCTTGCGAAACGGAGTTGGGGAAGAGACAAGGAGACCCCGTCTGAGGCTCTACCGATGCTGAGACCCCCATCTGAGGCTCTACCAGTGCTGAGCTCACTCCCCCTCCCCTGCTAAGGTGGCCTGAGCTTTAGTTCACATCTGGGAAAGTGAGTTAGGATGGTCCCTAACTTACTGTGAGGAGCCAAATCTATCTATGAAGATGGTGTATGCATGTGTGTGTGCATGCATATATGTGCATGAGCGCATGTATGAATCTATGCATTGCCCATACAATGGTGAATGAGCTGGAAGAAGGGGAGAGGTGAGCAGGAAAGGCCCAGAACCCAGCCCAGGTGATGGCTAAGCCTTCAGGAAGTTCCCGAGGACAGAGATAACCATCTAAAGGGGTCATGCTTGTGACCTTCACATGATGAGAACTGTGTAAGCCAAGATGGCTACTATGTATTGAGCAATTACTATGTGCCATCTGAAGCAGGTACTATTCTCATTTTACACAGGAGGAAATTGAGACAAGGAAAACTTTGGTAACTTCCCAGAGGTCCTACTGAAGGGGAGGTTGAAGGGATTTCATGGCACAGGCTGGGGGGTTCCGGCAATCGTGCTCTGCCTCTGACCCAGGAGGCGGGCCTGCTGTCCTCAGGCTTGGATGCCCCCGAAGTGCTCCGTCCACCTTGTTCTGCAGCCAAAGCACTTGTGAGGACCCCTCATGGACTCTCCTTCCTCTTCTCCTTCTCTCCTCTGCCCCTTCTCTGTCTGAAAATTCCCCGGCTCCCAAGACTCTCTGTGGCTCAACGCAGACAGTGGCGGACAGTCAAGGGAGGGGCCACAGGTCTGGAGACTCGGAGTTCGCTTCCCCAGCTCTCATCTGCCCTCCACTCAGCAGCCCCTGGAACAGTGTCTCAGGGGCCCTGCTTGGCGAACAGGTTGGGGGAGGGGTGGTAGTGTCAGTCTCCTCCCAGAGCTCTCAAAACAGGCCTCAGAGAGCAGGGTGGCAGTGGAGGCCACAAAAGCTCTGCACAATGACCCCTTGACAGCTGGTGGCCCCCCCCTGCCCCCACTTGATGTTCCTCCTCCCCCTTCCCCTATTAAAATGCTACAGCACCCTCCGTTCTGTCAAAGGTCCATTCAGTGCCCTCACACCCCGCCTCTCCCGCACAAGGGCCAGACTGAAGGAATTAGGGAACCGGCACAGCTCCCAACTGCCTGGCATCCCACGGCACCCGGCTGCAGATGAAACGGTCTGTGGGTTCCCCGAATGGGAAGCCCAGGAACAGAAGCCCCCAGGGGAGGGAGCCGGCTCCCAAGGGGCAGCTCACGGTGGCAAGCTGGATCCCATCAATATTTCCAAAGACAGAGGCTGCCCGAAGTGGGACCAGGCTCCATTAAGGCTGGCACTGAAAGCTTCCCTGTGCCTACACTTGTCTCTGGAGGAGAGGCTGCCAGCCCGGCAGCTGTGCCCATCATCTGGCCAACAGAGCCCCTCCCTGTGCTGTTTACAGTCTTCCTAGCTCCAGAGGCTGGCAGGGTGCTTTGAACGGCGCCTGGGCTCTAGCACCAGGCTCTTTTCTGCATCTGTCATTGGTATGCGGCCATAGTACAAACACGGGAGATGAGAAATGCCCACTTTATTTTTGTTTATTTGGTCTTGAGACAGGATCTCACGTAGCCCAAGTTGGTCTTGAACTCACTATGCAGCCAAGGATAACACTGAGCTCTTGATCTTTCTGCCTCCACCTTCTAAGAGCTGGGATAACAAGTGACCAAATCTGGGCTTCATGAATGCCAAGCAGGCACGTCACCAACTGCCACATCCTTGTACACCCTCTACCACTGACCTGAATTCTTGCCCCTTTTTAGAGACAGGGTTTTACAAAATTATCCAGGCTACTCTTAATTTTTCTCTGTAGCCCAGACAGGCCTTTAATTTGCAATCCTCCTGCCTCAGCCTCCAGAGCAGCTAGGGATCCCAGGCTTGCACCCGGCTTCTAAGCGCTTCTGAATAAGCCTCTGCCCAAAGTGGCAGAACCAAGCAGTCAGGGACCATTCATTCTGTCGGCATGCCAGGGGCAAAGTACCTCATGGCCAGAACTCCTGGTTAGCCCCAGGGGCACTGGGCAAGGTGTGATGTGGGTAGGAGCCTGCCTTAATCCCTAGCCTTGACCCCCCAGGTATCTAGAGAAGAACGGGTGCAGACCATTGGGTTCATTTACGGCCCACAAACCAGTGAGAGGTTCCTTGAAATCCCCTGGTAAAATGTGTCCCCCCAGTACATGTGCACTTGTCCGTGTGTACATGCTCACACAGGTACATATCATCACATACAACAGAGCACGCAACTGTACTCGGTCATCCACACCACGGCACAATGATCAGATTATCAACAGGGAATGCCAGATCTTCCTGGGTGTTGGGAGGCGCCTGGCCCTATTACATGGCACGCAGCAAAAACCATCTGCTGAGTGAATGGGCAGATGGACTCGATGGTGTAGTTCAGCTCTGCTGTAAAGACTACAGAGACTACATTCACTTTTGAGCCAAGGTCTCATATAGCCCCAAGGTGGCCTTGAATTTACTATGTAGCCAAGGATGCCCTTAAGCTTCAGATCCTTCTCTGTCCATCTCCCAAATGCTGGGATAAAAAGTGTGTACCGGGCTGGAGAGATGGCCTAGTGGTTAAGAGCACTGACTGCTCTTGCAGAGGACCTGGGTTCGATCCCCAGCACCCACATGTCAGCTGAGAACCATCTGTAACTCCAGTTCCAGGGGAATCCATCACCCTCTTCTGACCTCCGTGGCATTGCAAGACATGGGTACACACACCTACATGCAGACAGTACATTCGTACACATAAAAAAATTAAAAAAAAAAAGTGTGTACCACAGTGCCTAGCTCAACATTCTCATGTAGAGTGGCCTTTCACTTTTCTATAATGTTTTGAGGAACCACCTACAGAAGCATGTATTTCAGTGTGTGTGTGTGTGTGTGTGTGTGTGTGTGCACACCAGAACCAAAGGGGCAGAAGGGAAGATTCTCTACACTTATGCTAGAGGCAGCTAAAGGGTCCTCTAGCCCAGGCCCTAGATCTACCCAGCCTCCATTAGGTCAATTCACAATCACAGGGAAGCCACCTGGCCACCTACCAGTTCCTCACAAGTCAGAACAAGTAGCTGAGTCTAATCTTGGCTCTGCCTGAGGCCCTGTAACCTCAGGCAGGCTGCTTCCTGTCTCTGAGCCCGGCCTAGGTGAGTGATCTAAGCGCTTCAGTTCTGAGAATCTGGGGTGGTAGGTGAGGGACTGAGGCTGGAAGCTAGTCTGTCTGGGGCTCTGGACAGGATATGTCGTGGTCATAGCTGCCACCCCCTACCCCACTGCACTTACCACTGCTGCAGCGGTGTCAGCGGCCAGCGAGGCCCAGCTGAGGACCAGGGTCAGCACTCCACAACTCAGCATCCTAGAGGAGAGGCAGATACTGGGGGAAGGGTCCCTTGGATGGCAATTATCCTATCTGCCTCTCAGGCTAGGTCTCTCCTGATATGCATGGACCACTGCCCCCCCACACCCCACACCCACCTGGTAACAGCTGGGAGAAGGCTGTGGAGCCCAATGCCTGAAGCAGAGGTTGCTGGGCTGAAAAGACCCAGCTGGCGAGGGCAGGTTAGCCAGAGACAGCTGGAGGTACACAGCACAGGCCACACAGGAAGTCCCTGCCTGAACTCTCCAGACTCAGCTGGGTGTTGGCTCAGCCTGGCTACTGTGCCCTCAGGGCCTGGCTGGGCCCTCTAGTGAGTAGCTTCCAGCTCAGCTCTTTGTTCCAGGCCCATAGGTGGGCTTACTCACGAGGCTAGGAGACACTTGGAGCGCTTGGCCAGTCCCAGGCAGGTGACAAGACAGATGATCAGGTCCAGGATGAAGAGCAGAAGGTAGGAGAGCCACCTGGGTGGAGACAGAGGGGTCAGGGTCAGAGGAGCAGAACTCCCCACCCCTAGAAGGTAGGAGAGCCACCTGGGTGGAGACAGAGGGGTCAGGGTCAGAGGAGCAGAACTCCCCACCTGCTGCCCCTAGGAGGCCAATGCAGCAACCCAGAGGAGCAGGAGCCCAGTACAGAGGCTGAAGGGCTTAGAGTGTTGTCCCTTCATTTTTAGCTGGACAAAGCTGTACTCCCAACCCCTCTACACCTTAATTGTCTGATGGTATATCTAGACTAGTACTCATCACTATATCTAGACTAGTACTCATCACTAGAACTTTCCATCGTGGTAGGAACAGTTTACATCTGTGTTGTGCACTCTGTCTACCACTACTTGCAGATGCCTACTGAGAACCCGAGATATGAGACATGGCTTATGCAAGAGAGAAAATGAGCAGCTGGTGAGATGGCTCAGTGGGTACAGGCGCTTGCTGCCAAACCTGACAACCTGAGTTCAATCCTCAAAACCCACATGGTGGAAGGAAAGAACTGCCTCCCACAAGTTGTCCTCTGACCTCCACACACAAGCCATTCACACACACACACACACACACACACACACACACTAAATGTAAAAAAAAATTTAAGAGAAAATGAAGCTGGGTATGGTGGCATATGCCCTTAATCCCAGCACTCATGACATAGAGGCAAAAGTTCTAGGCTAGCCTGGGGTAATAGCAAAGCCTTGCCCAGCCCCACAAAAGAAATGAATGTTTTAGTTTTCTTAACTTTAATCATTACTATTTTTCACGGCATTGAGATCAAGCCCAGGGCCTTATACACTCTAACACGAGCTCTGCCACTAGTTCTACTCCCAGTCCCCCAGGCTGGTTTTTAATTAACAGACACAAGGCTGACAGTGTCCATACTGGACAGCAGGACCCTGTTCTCGGCAGCCTTGACTGGCTCCTCTTTGGACCTACTCTGCTTTGTTTTGGGAACTCTTAAAGAGCAGCAGATCCAGTGAGACCTTACGTTACAAACACAGGTCTCAGAAAGCTCCTGCAATGTCCTCCTTCGTGGGTATTCTGCCCGGCTTCCCCATCTTACCCCAGCCTGTGTGGGATATGCGATATAGGATGCTAAAGGTCACTTCGACCAACATGTGCCAGGCACTGAGCTTGGCACCAGGAGGCCTATGTGAGAGGGCTCACTCCTGACTATCAGGAAGCTCAGGTGAACATAGGGTCAGGACATCCTGGGGCCTCAGCTAACCTTTAGGACTCCAAGCCACCTGATCTTTATTTGGCCTTTGAGTTCCCCAGGGCTGAACCGTGGAAAACCGGTCATATACCAGCTGGAGACTATGGCAATCTACCTTTGCCACTTTTTTTGTTTGTTTTTCAAGACAGGGTCTCCCTCTAGCCCCCACTGACCTAGAACTTGTTATGGAGACCAGGCTGGCCTGCCTCTGCCTCCTGAGCACTGGGATTAAGGGTATGTGCCACCATGGCTGCCGCCCCTCCCCCCTTTTGAAACAGGTTCTCAAACTCAATATGTAGTCGAGGATCACTTTTTAATACCTGTCTCCACTGCCCAACTGCTGGAGATTAAACAAACCCAGGGCTTCATATACGCCAAGCAAACGCTACCAACTGAGCTGCATCCCCAGCCCCACCTTTCCCCTTCGACTCTGTTTCCAGATACGCAAAGGGAGCTGGAGCCCCTCGTTTCACAGGGCGAGGGAAAGAGTGCTTGCCGGATGGAATGGACGAAATAGCCTCAGATGTTGCTGTCTCTTTCTGCAGAGCAAGAGCTGAAGAAAGTGGATACCTTAGGTTCAAGGACACTAAGAAAATCTTAAGTACCCCTGGCCCGTTAGCTCTTCCCATTAAGATTCAAGGAAGCCAGTGCTGAAGACCATTTTAAGCAATGAAGGCAGTAAGGGAGGTAGAGAGAGGAAGAGACAGGGAACGTCTTCCAGTTCCTACAGAGAGAAGTCTTTTGATCCTTATTTCCCGTGATGCAAGGCCAAGCACATTCATCGACTTCTTCCTCTCCGGCAATGGCATTCTGCTTCACCAGTACCACAAAGAGGGGAAGAAAGAGTCGGAAATCTAAGTAGGCCACGGTGGAGGGACTGACGAGAAGCTCTAAGGAGGGAGGGAGCAAGCTGGAGGCCCCCAGAAGCCAAGTTTGATACCAACCAAAAGCAGGGGCTTAATCAAAACCCTCTGCCCCCATGGAGAGCACCAGGCACCCCACAAGTAGGCATTTAGGGTATCATAAATCTGGCTATGGCTTTGAGACAAGGATAGAGTTGGCCTGCCATTTACTGGAAACCACCAAGGAATCAGTTTTCTTAGAATCAGAGTTAGAAGGAACCTCGGGAACTATCTAACGTTAATGTCCCACTGTACAGATTAGAAAGCCCAGAGCCATGGTGGCTGAAAGTTCCAGAAGCTCCATGGGAATTCTATACCCTGCCTCCTTTGAGGGATGCAGCTAGGGTACCTTCCAAAATATGGGTTCTGGGGCTGGAGAGGTGGCTCAGCAGTTAAGAGTGTGTAAGTGGTTAAGGGCACTGGCTGCTCTTGCATAGGACTCAGGTTCAGTTCTCGGCACCCACATGGCAGCCAACAACGGTCGGTAACTGCCCTGTCCTGCTGGCTGCTGGGGCCTTTCCTTAGAGTCAACTCCATTCTGTAGTTAGAGCTTGACTGTTGTCACATCTGTACATGAGGACAGCATGAGTGTAGTAAGTGCACCTGTGTCATGCAATGCCTGCAGAGGTCGGAAGAAGGTGTCAGATTCCCTGGGACTGGAGTTACAGATGGTTGTTAGTTGCCCTGTGGATGCTAGGATTCGAACTTGGCTCTTCTCTAAGAATAGCCAGTGCTCTTAACCACTGAAGCACATGCAGGCAATATACTCATACACAAAATTAAAAAAAATATATATGGGTTCCATGTTCCCAACCTAAAAAGTGCCGCTCCCTCCCCACATCCTTCATCTGTAGGACATACAGTAAGAGGAGGAGCTCCCGGCCCCCTCCACAGCTGTGCTTTCATCTGCTTTCTTAGCTCCACGCCTGCTGCCTGCGTAAGCGGTTACTAGAAACGACTCCTGGGCTGATGATGTCTTCTCCCACAGGAGCCCCTGAGAACTGGGGGAGGGATTTCTCACCAAGAACTTGGCTCTCACTTGCCTATGGAGCAGCTCAGTCTGCACCACTCCCACAGCCTCACCACATCCGGCCTCTGCAGGCCAACATGCACATCTTAACCCTAGGCTTTAAGTCTCCTGATCGTTTTGTCCTCTAAGCCACAGCCCGGCCAGTTATAAAGTGCTCAGAAGTGTTTGCCTGACTAGATGGGCATGCATAACATCCACGGGGAAGCCTCTCCGGGGAGGGTGGCTCAGCCAAGGATCCTGTGAGCTGGGCAGCTCAGGGAGTGCAGACACAGCAGAGATGGGGGAGGGGACACTCAGTGCTCAGGATCTGCAGCGGCCCCCTGAATTAACTTTTCTCCTCAACGTGACCTGGATAAGGAGGAACTGGGTGCCTCAGAAATAGCTGCAGGTTCACTAGTCATTGACTTTCCTGATTTAATAAAAGAGGAGTGGGGTTTGGTACTGTAGAGATGCTCAGCAGTTAAGAGCACTTGCTGTTCTTACAGAAGACCAGGCCTGGGTTCCCAGTACCCAAATGGGGGATTACCATGAACCATAACTCTAGTTCCAGGGGATCCAATGGCCTCTTCAGCACAGCACATATATGGTGCATTGACATACATGCAGACAAAATATTCATACATATAAAATAAAGACAAATATTTAAAAATGTTTATGTGCATATGTGTATATATTTGCCTGCTTGTATGTGTGAGTGCAGTGCCTGCTGAGGCCAAAAGAGGGCATCAGATCCTCCGGATCTAGTTACAGGTGGCTATAAGCTGCCTGACTTGGGAGCTGGGACCTGAACTCGGTCCTCTCACAGAACAGTAAGTATTCTTTTTTTTTTTTTTATTTCGGTATGTGCATGAATGTACTGTCTGCATGCAAGTCTGTGCACCCGTGACGTGCAACGCCGCGGAGGTCAGAAGAGGGTGTCGGACTCCCCTGGAACTGGAGTTCTCCTGGAATTGGAGTCTCAGACGGCTCTCGGCCGCCATGTGGGTGCTGGGGATCGAACCCAGGTCCTCTGCAAGAGCGGTCGGCGCTCTTAACCACTAGGCCATCTCTCCAGCCCCTTTCCTGATTTTTAATAACCACACCTGAACAAGAAGCCCCTTTTATACATGGTCTTTATCAAAATGCCCACAGGCCATCTGCCACGTCCACAAGGACACCCACTCTGGACACTCTACCCACCCTCAAGGGCTCAGGCAGTGAAGACCCCCCCCCATATCGAGAGGCTTATGGAGCACTTCTCTTTAGGGCCACAGGTAGGCCCTAAGAACTGGCAGTTTCGTGCCTGGCATGGTGGTGCACTCCTTTAATCCTAGCACTTGGGAGGCAGAGGCAGGCGGATCTCTGTGAGTTCAAGGCCAGCCTGGTCTACAGAGTGAGTTCCAGGACAGCTGGAGCTACAGGGAGATCCTGTCTCAAAAAAGACCCCCCCCCCAAAAAAAAGAACTGGCAGTTTCTATCCCTTGGGAGGAAGGCATTTTGTCTATATCTCTCTGGGACAGGCAGAGGCCCCTTTCCAACTAGAATGTCCATGACTAACGTCATGGAGACGTAAGGTCTGAGGGGTGAGGGATAGAGGTACCACCTAGCTCTAGGAGCACCACCCAGGAGCACCACCCAGAGCGAGACCACCACTGGGAGCTAGCGACTCGAGTGAGCCCTTCCTTTTGGTAAAAGGAGTAGGGAGGAGGTCTTGAGCATCTCCTCTGGACCCAGCCCAGTAGTGGCCTCCCTGGGGGTGGGGTGGGGGCAAGGAGGCTTTATGACATAATGGGAGACTAATCCAGAAGGCCAGGTATGTTTCACAATGTTGGGGTAAAGGCTCTGACTTTCCTCAATGGCTTGAAAAGGTATCAAGTTATTTGGCTATGGGAGGGATTCAAAGTGCTGACCCTTGTCTTCCAAGACCATGTTATCCGTCCCACCCTGTGCTTCCACGGTGCTGGGGCCGGGCCTTGGGAGCACAGTGACATGCATGTCACCCACGATTCATGTACATTATGTTGAGTGCTCAGTCAGTGGGATGGAAGTCACTGAGATGGCTGCCTCCTTCCTTGGCTCTTACACAGTGACACTTCTGAGACTTTGTAGCTGAGGAAGGACAGCCAGTCTGGGTCTCTACCCTGTGACCAGGGTCTTCACCAAGGATAGGGATCAGAGAGGAGACATAACAAGACACCACAGGCTGGATGATATGGGGATGGTTTGTATAACTAAGTGAGGTGGTATGATGTGATGTTTAATCTTGATTGCTAACTTGAAGGAACTAGATTTACCTAGAAGACAAACCTAGGCATGTATGAAAAATATTTTCTCTCTAAAATTATATCTGGCCAGGCATGGTGGTGTACACCTTTAATCCCAGCACTTGAAAGGCAGAGACAGGCGGATCTCTATGAGTTCAAGGCCAGCCTGGTCTAGATAGTGAGTTCCAGGCCAGCTGGGGCTATAGGGAGACCCTGCCTCAAAAAGACCAAATAATAAATAAATAAATAAATAAATAAATGAAATAAAATTGTGTGCGTGTGTGTGTGTGTGTGTGTGTGTTGCACATATGGAGGTCAGAGGACAACTTGTGTGTTTTCTCCTTCTACCATGGGGGGCCCAGGGAATTGAACTAGGGCTCCAGGCCTGGCGGCAGGCATATTTACCAGCTGTGCTGGTTTGAATGAGACGTGTCACCCACCAGGTCCAGTATTCCAGTATTTGAACACCTGGTATCTGGTCCCAGTTGGCGGTGCTGTCTGGGGTGTCCACGGAAGCCCTGGGAAGTGTGTCTTGCGAAGCAGGTTACTGCGGGTGAGCTCTGAGAGTTCATAACCTTGCTCCATCTCTATGCTGCCATCTCTCTGCTCTCTACAAGTGCTTGAAGCTGTGGACGCTCAGCTTTCTTGACCAGCTGCTACCTGCCAGGCCTGCCCCACCATGATGGATTCTTATCTGTCTGGAACCATAAGCCCCCCCCCCTTTTTTTTTTTTTCAATATTTTTGAATTTATTGTATATAACGTATACTGAAAAAAATAATGTATACTGAGCATTTACAAAATTTTATAGATTTACTGGCTGTCAGTTTAATGAGAAGTAATATTTATTAAATGTCACCTCTTTCTCAAAAACCACACACACACACACACACACACACACACACGAGACCTGGACCACCTACTCCCACAAGGCAGAGCTCACTCTACAGAAACAGAACTTCACTACTTTATTGTTTTCAACAGTATTTTATTACTGGAAATACCCAGGCTAATCAACTCACAAATTTAGCGGCTTACTTTGTGTCACAGCTTTGGGCCTTCAGTCTGTGATCCATCAACTCTGTTGCTTTGGGCCCATGATGAGGCAGCACATGACAGTGGGAGTATGGGATGCAGCAAAGCCAGGGAACAAATGCTGTTACAGTAGAGTCCCCATAAACATCTCAATTGTTCATCGTAAGAACTCACAGAGACCCATCAACACTTTCATAACAACATTAGTAGTTCACAGGTCCCAGGATTATTTGAATTCTATTCACTGCTTCAGATAGCCCATAAGCCCTTCTATAAGTTGTCATGGTCATGGTGTTTAATCATAACAACATAAAAGTAACCGATATGCCAGCTGAGCCATTTCAACAGCCCAGGATTTTCTACATTATGTCACTGAGGTAGGAAGACTCCCCCACCCCCGAATAAAAAGATCTGAGCAGCAACATCCATCGCTCTGTTTCCTGACTGCGGATGTAGTGTGACCAGCTCCCTTGGGCTCCTGCTGCCACAACTTCCCCATGATGGACTGTCCCCTTGAAATGCAAGCCATAATAAACCTTTCCTTCCTTAAGCTGTTGTGGTCAGGATATTTCCTCACAATGATGGGAAAATGAACTGGTGTGAAGCTGTGCCCCTCACAACAGCCCTTCTGCTCACCTGCTACAGAGTGAGGTTGGGGGCATGGCTGGACCTGTGCATGTCCCCCCCACACCCTTCCCACTGCCTATCTAGATACAGCCTTACCTGTAGTATTCCACATAGGCAGTCTGGTGGGACAGCTCAGTCAGCTGCATGGTGACCTCCCTCCACATAGGCAATCCCGAAAGCTGGAAGACGATGTTGCCGGCCATCTGTTGCATGAACTTTAGGGTCTGGATGTAGTCACCCCGGGCAGCAAAGATCTCACCGAGCCGCGCCAGGTACTCCTCTAGGTCCACCTTCATCTTCTGGGTGTTTCCAGATACCTGGGGATGGGTAGAGGCTCAGAGTCTGGCCAGCGAGGGCTCTGGCAGAGGTCTCTTCAGGAAGCAGCAGTTGACCCTCTGGGTTTGAAGGGCTGTACCATGCCGGCCCAAGCCCGGGGAGCTCATTAGAGTGCTTCCCCAGAGGGGTTCCGAGGACAGAGGCCCCACTACCCACTGTCCTTGTGTGGCTCTGGTTGTCCTCAAAGATCCACGCATTAAAGGACTGGACCTGAAATTGGCAAAACTAGGCTAAGAAGTGGTGGCCTGGGGTCACCACTTGGGTGACCAAGAGGACTTGGGTCACTGAGATGCCCTTCCTCAAAGACAATCCCCTGCCCCTGCCTTCTGGACATAAGGAAGCCTCACCTTGATTAGTGGCCTCTCCAAAGGCCCCAAAGCAATAGGACCAACCAACCATTGGCTGAAACCTTCCAAACTGACTCCCAAATAAGCCCCTTTCTGTTCTCTTTCTCTTTTATTTTTAATTTAATTAATTAAAAAAATGTATGCATGTGCTTTGCCTGCACATATATAATTAGTGCACCTGTGCATGCAATACCTGTGGAGGCCAAAGGAGGGAGTTAGATCCCCCGGAACTGGAGTTAAGGATGGTTTTTAACAGCCATGTGGGTGATGGGAATTGAACCTGGGTCTTTTGCAAGAACAACCAGTACTATTAACCATGGGTTGATCTCTCTAGCCCCTCTCTCTTTTACTTTTTCACACAGGGTCTCGTGTAGCCCATGCTGGTCTGACTTGCTATGTAGCCCTGACTGACTTTGAGTTCTTGACTTTTTTGCCTCTGCCTTGTAAGTGCTAGGATTACAGGCATGCCAACTTTTTTTTTTTTTTTATAAATTGATGATCTCAGGGATTTGTTATAGTGATGGAAAGCACATACAGGTGAAAACACACACACACACACACACACACACACACACAGAGTTATAGCTTGGCCTAGTTATGGACTTCATCAGGACTTTGGCTGTCTGATCCAAGTCTTATTGCAGGCTAAATATTTAAAATGTAATCTGAAAACACAAATCCAAAACTTCTTAAAGCTCTAACGATAACGCTATACAAATAATCCAAAATCTGAAACAAGCAAACCAAGAATTCTGAAATTCCAAACACTTCTGACCCCCAGGATTCTGGAGAAGGCAGGCTAAGATTATATATAAAAAAAGACCCAAATGAGGAAACAAATAATCCAGTCTTCTTTCCTGAACACTTAGAAGTATAAAACAAAGGTTTAACCCCTTCCCCTTTCTTGGTCTTTTTGAGACAGGGTTTCCCTGAAGCCCCACCTGGTCTGGAACTCACTATGTAGACCAGGCTGGCCTTGAACTCTGTCTCCCAAGCACTGGGATTAAAGGTATGAATCACCATGCCCATCAAGTTTAGATGCTTTAATGATGATGCCTTGTGCTATATTCCTCCAACAGGCTTCTGGGTGCCCTATAGGAGAAGGGGTTGTAGTGAGCTGGGCAGCTCACAGCATCCTATGAGGCCAGGCAGAACAATGGGGCTTTGAGAACAGACAAATCCAGATACTGTCTCTGCTTAGCCTGGCCGACAGAAAGGAGGACTGGAATCTGTGCTTTTGAGGGCTTATGTCCTCCTGGGATGTCTGTCCTGCTACGGTAGTGGATGGACAGGCACTTAGCCCTTGGCTGAGCCTTATGGGGACCCTGAAAAAGCATCTATCTATGCAAGAGCAGAGATGGAAAGGATGGTGGGACTGTCATCCCCCAGTTCCCAAACATGGGGCATAGGTGAGGTTTGTATTATTTTCAAATGGCCAGATCCAAGCAGCCACTAGGCTCGGGGATGCAGCCCTTACAGCCTGACCTGGACCCTGCAGGGTCTGGGTAGACCTGCATGTTGGCAGATGAGAAAAGGGCTTTGCTGCCTAGGGTAGTCTCGAACTTGCTACAGCTTGAATTTGAGATCCTCCCGCCCTAGCCTCTATAATAGCTGGGAGTAGAGGACTATGCCACCAGGGGCTGGCTTTGTTGTTTTGAAGTTGCCATGCACAAGCAGCTGGAAGGAGGGGAGGGTAAACTGTGATAATCCTCACCCTGCAGTCTTGGCTCCTAAAGCCTGTAACATAAAGACGGCACAGAATAGGAACAGATTGTTTCCATGTAGGGGGAGGGCCTGGCAATGAAGCCCTGAGGACATCGCCCTGGGCTCAAGGAATCACGAGGACCTCCCACGAGTTTTGTGGGGTTTTTCTTAATCTGCTCTATACTGTGACTTTCTGGTTCTAGGAAAGAAAATGGCCGTTTCATTTTCATTCTTCAGTCTTAGCACTTCTGTTTTCTGACTTGCACTGGGTTTCAGGAGATGGTGATGGAGAAAGAGACAGCATGGTGGCTCATGCTGGTGCGATGCCAGCATCTGGGAGGCTAGGACAAGGACTGCCCTAAGGTCAAGGCTGGTCTGGACTACCAGTGATCCCCTGTCTAAAAGCAAAACAAACACTCATCCAAAACAACAAAACCCAAACCCAAATGATGAACATTTCCCTAGACTACTTTTTCAAGCTCTTGAATTTGTGATCCTCCTGTCTCAGCCACCTCTGAGTTTACAGGCCTGTGCCACCAGGCCTGGCATTGTGCTTTTTGATTGTCAAGGGGGACTTGAAGATCTAGAAGTCAGGTTTGGTGACGTAGCTCAGTTAGTACAGTGTGTGCCTGGTGACCACTAAGCTCTGATTTAGACCCCTAGCATCTGACAAACTGGGTGTGACACTGGACACCTATAATCCCAGCACTCCAGAAGACTCAGACATTCAAGGCTCCCTTTAGGAATGATACCCTGCCTCAAAAAAAGAAAAGAAAAGAAACGAAACAAATACAAGTCCTCCTACAAACAATAACAACCCCCCCCCCCCAAAAAAATAGAGAACTCAAAAAATGTAGGGAATAAGCCAGGCATGGGGTCTGGAGCCTGTAATCTTATTGCTCAAGAGACTGAGGCAGAGGATCAGGAGTTCGAGGTCAGCCTGGACTACATATCAAAACCTTAAGCCAGGCGTGGTGGCCCACGCCTTTAATCCTAGCACTTGGGAGGCAAAGGCAGGCAGATCTCTGTGAGTTCAAGGCTAGCCTGATCTACAGAGTGAGCTCCAGGCCAGCTGGGACTAAAGGGAGACCCTGTCTCAAAAATACCAAAAACAAACAAACACCTTATAGAAGAAAACCACCACCAACAAAACTCACAAGACAGCAATCATCTGTCAAGTCCATTTTTCCTTCTAGTGTTGTTCCACAGGAAAACAAAACAATATTTAGAAAGAAAGAAAGAAAGAAAGAAAGAAAGAAAGAAAGAAAGAAAGAAAGAAAGAAAGAAAGAAAGAAAGAAAGAAAGAAGGAAGAGAGAGGGGAGGAAGAACAAGGTACAGTAGTGGTCTTCATTCTTGGTCATAGGTACCATGCCCTTGAGATGCACTGCCTCTCTCTCTCTCTCTCTCTCTCTCTCTCTCTCTCTCTCTCTCTCTCTCTCTCAGAAACTCTGAGGCTGAGGGACAGCTCAGGTCTCCCACTAGGCAGGGCCAGGGACCAGCTAGAAGGTAATACATAAGCTGTAATCTCAAATGATGCGGGCATGGTTGTCAAAGTGTGGTTCCCAGGCCACCAACATCACCTGGGAGCTCATTATAGATGCAAATTCTCACGTGGGCCTTAGGGAGCGGCCTCAGGCTGCCATCACAGCCTAACAAGCCCTCTAGATGCTTCTGATGCAAGCTCTACCTCTGGGAGGAGGGAGGGAGGGAGGGAGGCAGGGAGGCAGGGAGAGCAATGGCAGCTACCGGAAGATCACCATCTGGGATCTGCGTGGGAGGTGGGAATAAACCGAGGCCTGGGCTTCATTCAGGTTCTGCCAGGGAGGTGGACGGTTTTCAGTCTTAGGGCAGCAATGCTACTATGCCTTACTCATACCCCCATAGGCCTGTGGGTAAGAGACACCCAGACTGGCTGAAATAGGCCTAGCCTTATTTAAGGCTTACTTTTAGACCTTGAAGGGTCGAAGGTTGTGTGCCTGGTTCTGTGGTGAAAAGCCAGAATCCGGCCCCCTTCTCTGAGTGGCTGGAAGTGGAAAAGGGGATCCACACAGTGGGATCCCCAGCTCACTCCTTTCTGAGTCCTTAAATTAGAGCACGAAACTAATCCAGAACTCAACCAGGTTTGCTCGGAGCCGTGAACTGTCACCCTCACCCCCACCCATGCTATGGGGGACAGTCTCCCCTGGAGCAGAATAGGATGGTGGGGGCTTCTGGCCCAGAGAGGGGAATGCCGAGGGTCCCTTGACTGTGTTGGGGGCTTCCCAGGAAGACCCTGGTTGACTGGCTGCTAGATCTAGACTCCAGGAGGACCCAGCTCCAAGTTATCTGAGCTTGCCTGTGAGTCCCCACCCAGACTCTGCCACCCACAGCCTCCCACAAGCCCAGCACCTCTATTTCACCTGAGTGCAGTAATTACAATAATGGGGTCATTATCTCAGTCCCCCAGGTCGAGTGCACTTTGCTGTTTACACCTCACTTTCACTGGCGATAATTTGACACAGACAGCATTTACCTGCTATTTGGACCTCGCCCTCTGGATGAGGGGGAGGATTCAAGATCAGTTACTGCTCCTGCAGCCCCTCTGCCTGAGACTGTTGGGCACCTACCCCGAGGCCCACAGCAGCCCCATGGGCCCCAGTATGGAAATCAGAAGTGGCTTGGATCTATCAGGACCACCAGAAAGCCCAGAATAACTGTCCCCATTTTAAGGGGGAGGAGCTGATCTCCAGACACAGGGAAACCTACCCTTTAGGAGGAAGGTGAGGGAGGCTCTGAAGAGCGGGACTTGCAGCCTGGCTTCCCTAGTTCCCAGCTATCTCCCCAGCATGCCCTTCCCCTGACACAAGGAATAAAGTTTTCCCACTACTGGGCTGGAGAGATGGCCTAGCGGTTAAGAGCACCGACTGCTCTTGCAGAGGACCCGGGTTCGATCCCCAGCACCCACATGGTGGCTGAGAACCGTCTGTAACTCCAATTGCAGGAGAACTCCAGTTCCAGGGGAATCCGAGACCCTCTTCTGACTTCCGCGGCATTGCACGACACGGGTGCACAAATCTACATGCAGACAGTACACTCATACACATACAAAAAAAACCAAACAACTTCCTATTTATAAAAAAAAATATTAAAAAAAAGTTTTTCCCACTAGTGAAGGTCACGGCCCTGAGCCTTCCCAGCACAATCTCCTCCCTCCCCCTGCTGGATTCCTCTTCCAAGGATGCTGATGGCTGCAGAGAGGAAGAGAGAACAACACCAAGGACAGGCAGACGGGCCAGATGGATGGAGAACCATGTCCTTGGGGTTTACTCCCTACCAAGACTGAGGGGAACAGATGACTATCCAGGAGCCAGCTCATATTCAGGCCTTCTGGCACGTCCCAGGCCCCGGGGAGCTGTCCCTATAGTACTGTCCTTCAGGTCCTCTACCCCAGCTGCTACCCTTACTGAAGAGCCGCCCAGCCCAGTACCTGGACATCTCACGCTCTCTCCCAGGGATTCATCCCTTGGATATAAGGGGTAGAAGGATAAGGTGTAGTACAATGGGGCTTCTGATGTGATTTCATATGCTCAACCTCATTAAGGGGCGTCTCAGAGGCCAGAGGCCATGTCTATTCTGAGCAGTACAGCTTGTATTTTTTTTTTTTTTTTTTTTTGAGACAGGGTCTCCCTGTAGTCCCAGCTGTCCTGGAACTCACTCTGTAGACCAGGCTGGCCTTGAACTCACAAAGATCTGCCTGCCTCTGCCTCCCAAGTGCCCGGCAGCCTGTCTCTTTAAGGTGAGATTCCCTGCCCCCATCCATGGGAGCTGATAGAGGGATTAGAGCTGTAGAGGAGCTTAAAGGAACAAGTGGGAGGGGGCAGATGAGGTTGAGTCCTCCCTAGGAGGATGCCAGGGCAGTGATCTATTGCTCTAATTAAGGCTGCTGGCACAAATGGGCCTTCCATTGGGGCTGTCGCTCCTCTATTGGCGACCTGGTCTAGAGACGATCAGATGCCCAAGGACCAGTTTCCTTGAAATCAGCTCTTGGCCTCCTTTCCTACCAAGATTCCTCAGGAAACACCTGGGGCTTCTGCAGAATCACCAAGAAAATGGGCAGGAAAGACCCTGCTTAGCAAGTCCCAGGCAGGCATGGGCCAGGGTTGAAGAAAGGAAACTGACTCCTGGCTCTCCATCTTTTGGGTTATTGTGGGGCTCAGCAGGGTAGCTCTTCCTCAAAGAAGCTCGACTTCTTTTCTCATCAGCCCGGAGCCCTGAGACACACTGCTGGGTTTCCGTGGAATCCCCCAACCCTTGGGGGCTCTTTCATTGTTTCTGAAGACAGTTTTTCCTTTTGACATCTGGACCAGAACTTTGGACCAAGGACTCAGAGCTAAGCTTAAAATATCCACGTCAGGACTGCAGGTGTAGTGTAGTTCAATCCCTATCACTGAGCAAACCGGGGACCGTGGTACACTGGGGAGACAGAGGCAGGAGGCCAAAGCTCAAGTCATCCTTCCTGACATAGAACTCAAAGCTAAAATCTTTCTCAAGCAAACAAACACACAGGGTGTGGTGGCACACCTGTCACCCAGCACTGGGTAGGCAGAGGCAGGACGATTACCCAAATTTCAGGGTGAGCCTGGTCTACAGTGAGCTCCAGGCTATTCAGGGCTACACAGTCAGACCCTGCTTCAAAGAAATAGTAAAACATCAGAAAGCCATGATTAAGTTCTTTGTCAAAGAACTGGGCACAAGCTCACTTATCCCGCAGATGAACTGAGGTCTGATCCCGGCCTGGGTCACAGAACTTGTGTTTGCCTTTGGCAGGGTAACTGTGGATGGCAAAATACAGCCCAATACACAGCACTGCAGATGGGCTCCTGAGATATGACTGGCACCCTTGTTATGCCTTGCTGATCTCATGGGCTGTGTCTATGCCCAACCAGCAGCCCACCATGCTTACCAGATTGTCAATCGCAGAAAAGGTGTGGTTTGCGTTGTCCAAGGAATAGATCAGCTGGTGCGCCCCATCGTTGGTCTCGCTGTTTCCATAGAAACCAACACCCACTGCAGCACTATAAGCAAGACCCCAAACATAGGTTAAGGATGACATTCAGAAGAGAATACATTTATCTTTGTGTAAGTGTGACGTATATGCATGTGTGTATGGTGTGTGTGCAGAGGAGGCCAGAAGAAGTTGGGTATCATTCTTTCTCTTTATTTCCTTGGGACAGAGCATCTTGCTGAATCTGGAGCTCATAGAAACAGCTACGTTAGCTGGGCGTGGTGGTGCATGCCTTTAATCCTAGCACTGTGGACGGAGGCAGAGGCAGGCGGATTCTTTGTGAGTTTCAAGGCCAGTCTGGTACTACAAGAGTGAGTCTTAGACAGCTGGGGCTACAGGGAGACCTGTCTCGAAGAGACCAAAAAAAAAAAAAAAAAGAGAAACAGCTCATTAGTGTGATCCTGTTACACGCACCAGTGTAATACCGACCTGTACATCTACTCCTCAGGTACGGGATTCGTAAAAATTAGCCCGTCATAGGCTTACCTGGCATGGTGGCTCTTTACATGACTGTTGAGGATCTAGACCAAGAATAGCTGAACGGATAGAACAAGACAGAGTCTTTAACCCATGACTGAGCCTTCTCCCTGGTCCATTTAACAGTTTCTTTCACTGTTGTTACAGTATTGGGGAGTGAACCTGGGGCCTCAGGTATGCTAGGCAGAACACTACTACACCACATTGAGTCTACAGGTCCAAGCCTTTTATCTTTTTTTTTTTTTTTTTTTTTGTCTTTTTGAGATAGGGTCGGTCTCCCTTAGTCCTAGCTGGCCTGGAGCTGGCTATCTAGACCAGGCTGGCCTTGAACTCACAAAGATCCCCCTGCCTCTTCCTCCTGAGCGCTGGGATTAAAGGTGTGCGCCACCACACCTGGCCTTTGCATTTATCTTGTTTTTTCATTTACCTTTTTTTTTTTTTAATGTGTATGAATGTACTGTTTGCATGTAGGTTCGTGCACCCATGTTGTGCAATGCCGCGGAGGTCAGAAGAGGGTGTCGGATTCCCCTGGTACCATTAAAGACGGTTCTCAGGGGCTGGAGACATGGCCTGGCGGTTAAGAGCGCCAAAATGCTCTTGCAGGGACCCGAGTTCGACTCCCAGCACCCACATGGCGGCTGAGAAAACCGTCATGAAGCTCCAATTCCAGGAGAAAACTCCAGTTCAGGGGAATCTGGACCCTCTTCTGAACCCCTGTGGCATTGCATGACATGGGTGCACCACAAACCTGCATGCAGACAGTACATTCATACCAACATACACGAAATAAAATTAAAAAAAAAAAAAAAAAAAAGACAGTTCTCAACCACCATGTGGGTGCTGGGGATCGAACCCAGGTCCTCTGCAAGAGCAGTTGGTGCTCTTAACCGCTAGACCATCTCTCCAGCCCCGCATTTATCTTTAAAATATTGTTTATAGAATGGTTTTAGGTTCATAGCAAAGTTGAGCAGCAAATACAGGATTCCCACATGCCCCTCGCTATGCATACTCAGTCCCCGTTACAACATCCTGCAAAAAGCAGTGTGCTTGCTACACCGATGAAGCCAGTGGGCACAGGGCACCACCCACGGTCCGCAGCGTGCACCGGGTCACCCTGACGTCGAAATCCTTCAAGTCTGGCAAACGTAAAATGTCACATACTTACTATTACAGTATTC
Source organism: Rhizomys pruinosus (assembly GCA_009823505.1). Classification (NCBI taxonomy): domain Eukaryota; kingdom Metazoa; phylum Chordata; class Mammalia; order Rodentia; family Spalacidae; genus Rhizomys; species Rhizomys pruinosus. The sequence continues at coordinate 1,019,722 of VZQC01007234.1, forward strand.
CCTTCCCTAAAACTTCCCCGCACACTGCCTAGCTATCTCTTCCTCCCTCTTCCAACCCCAGGTCTTTCAGTCTCTACAGACCTGCCGTTTCTAAAGGTCAGACAATTGGACTCAAAGAATACAACATTTTCCGTAGACTTCTTTTTCTCGGTAAAAGGCATTGACGATTCCTCCGAATCTTTTTCCTTTCAGACCCACACATTTCATTGTTTAGAGGTGTCCTGCCACTGAAGGATGCCTTGGTTGCTTCCAGGTTTGGGCAATTGTGAATAAAAGCTACTACAAATAACCAGAGTGTGGGCTTTTGACTTCAGCTGAGGAAATTTATCCTGGGTTTTGGGACAAGGTGGTGATGTCCTGAAGGCTAAATACCACCCAAAGTGAACCAGCAGAAGCTGGCTTGTCCCTGGCCAATAGAAAAAGTTCTCTTCTAGGCACGACTCTGAAAGGTACAAAATTGCAGGCAAGCCTGGGGATCATCCTTGAAGTCTAATGAGATGACATGCTTAGTACCAACCTCTAGGTCTCTCCTGACGTGGCCAGGAATCGGAACTCCCTGGTCCTTCACCCTCTCCCTTGAGCTTCCCATATAGCCCTGAGAGAGCCAGTTCTCTAGCACAAAGCTTCAGCTTCTGGAAAGTTCCCAGGTACAGAGCTGAAAGCTGCCTCCTTAACCTACAGGCCACTGGGCCCTGCTTCATGCCTGGGGTTGGGTGGAACAAGCCTCCCATCCTGCCCCACACTGCATCTGATATCTCAATGTGCCTTCTGCTTCCTGGGGCAGACATAGGAGACAAGGTTTCGGGTATCCCTAGCTGGGTCTACGTAGCAGAGGATGATCTTGAACTCCTGATTCCTGTCTCTATCTCCCACTGGGAGTGTGGCTGTGGGCTGCCATGCCTGGTTTCCACTGTACCTTTTCTTTGTTTTGGTCTTTTTGAGACAGGGTCTGCCTGTAGCTCTCAGCTACTAGAATTCACTATGTAGACCAGGATGGCCTTGAACTCACAGAGATCCACCTGCCTCTGCCTCCTGAGTGCTGGGATTAAAGGTGCACCCCACCATGCCCAGCCTTTTCTTTTTTTAAAAAAATATTTTTTTAATTTATTATTCTAATTTATGTGTATGAGTATACTGCCTACATGTGTATAAGTGAACTCCTGTCATGCAATACGCATGAAGGGTGTTGGATCTCCCGGAACTGGAGTTACGGTTGTTAGCTGCCACATGGGTGCTGGGAATCAAACCTGGGTCCTCTGCAAATGCAGCCAGTGTGCTGAACCACTGAGCAATCTCTTTAGCCCCCACTGTCACTTTTCACTGCAGGCTCTGAGTAGAGTGGGGAGGGGGTGTTAATACTCTAGTAACCCTCCCCTCCCAAACAGACACGCTGGCCTGACCTTGTGTCCTGCCCTCATGGTCTGCAAACAAACCCTCCCTCCCTGAATTTCTTAACGGTAAGTGCTGTTAAGCTCAGCCCCCCCATCTTTCCCATCGTGTTGTATTGATTTTGGTTTAGTTTGAACCAAAAAGCAGAACCTGCCACCTGTCTCTGTGAAATTTCATCTGATTGGCTTTAATCCAGCATTCCAGCCCGGACAAATCATTTGCAATCCTGACTCCATCATCGATCACATTCTATGTGATGTACAGGCCTGGGATGACAGGAGACTGGTTAAGCTGTCTCCTTACTGTCTTCCCCAACACCAACTTGAGGAAAGAGAAGTGCACACACTGACTCTTATCCTTGCTCTTTCCTTCTTTCAACAGGACAGGACCTAGGAGGTAGGTATGGTGGTATAGTCCTGTAATACCAGCTATGCAGGAAGCTGGCATGGTGAGTTTGAGGCCAGCCTGGGCTACATGAGAGGATCTGTGTCAAAATACAATTTAAATGGAGCTTGATGTTAGAACACTTGTTTAACAAGTTCTAGACCCTGGATTGAACTCCTAGTGTGGCAAAAACCAAAACCAAAACTAACCAAATAAATAAACATAACCAAATAAAAGACCAGAATAGAATGAAAGGTGGAATCCACCCCCACCCACCAAAGACCATTATTGTTATCATTATTTATTTAGTTAATTGTTTTTATTTCTTTATGTATATGAGTGTTTCGCCTGCATGTAATGTCATGCAATGGCCACGGAGCACAGGAGAGCATGCTGGATCCCAGGGGAAGTGTTCTTGACTTTTGAGCCATCTCTCCAGCTCCACTCCCCAAAGACTGTTATAGAAGCCTTCTTCTAAGAGGTCCTCTAACCTCTAATTTAGTTTTTAAGACGACGTCTAGGGGTTACAGCAACATGATCATCTGGAATGTGCTAGAAGAGTGGAGAGCCTGTAACCCCAGCCCTCAGGAGTGGAAACAGGAAAGGACCAGGTGTGGTGGCGCACGCCTTTAATCCTAGCAGGAGGCAGAGGCAGGCGGATCTCTGTGAGTTCAAGGCCAGCCTGGTCTACAGAGTGAGTTCCAGGCCAGCTGGGGCTATAGGGAGACCCTGTTTAAAAAAGAAAGAAAGGGAGAAAGAAAGAAAGAAAGAAAGAAAGAAAGAAAGAAAGAAAGAAAGAAAGAAAGAAAGAAAAGACTGTAAGTTTGAGGCCAGCATGGACCACATAGCAAGATCCTATTTCTAAAAGAACAAGAACAGAAACAAAAACAAACTAAAACCACCAGACATGGTGATGCATGCTTATAATCTGAGTACCTGGGAGAGGCAGGTGGATCACTGTGAAGTTGAGGCCAGTCAGGTTACATAGTGAGGTGGTTTTGGTTTTTTGGGGGGTCTTTTTGAGACAGAGTTCCCCAACTGGTGGGGAACTCACTATATAGACCAGGCTGGCCTTGATCTTACAGAGATCCACCTGACTCTGCCTCCAGAGCACTGGGATTGAAGGTATACACTGCTATTCCCAGCCTCCATAGTGAGTTTTGAGTCAGCCTGGGCCAAGTGGTGAGACCTTAACTCAAAGCAAACAACAAAAACAAAACAAAACAAAAACATCTGGACCACTTAAGGAACAGCTGAGCAGCTCCCTTCTACTCAGAGCCCACAGATCTGTTGTGGTCTGAGAATTGCACATTTTAAAAAATGAGTCTCTCCCCTCCTCTTCCCCCCTCCCTTCAGTATTCTTTGCATTCAAGCCGTTGCATAACCAGCTCTGAATCCGCTTAGTTGCTCCATCCTGTTGTGTGCCCTGAGACTACAGTAGCAAGGGGCGGGGGGTATCAAGTAATCAGCTGAAGTGTTCACATTCTAAAAACATGTTGCTTTCACCATCCATGGCTAACTTTATTTAAAAGAAAGCAAAATGATTTGTTTTCCAGTGGCAGATCTCAAATCAAGGGCCTTGCACATCCTGGGCAAGCACTCTATCACTGAGCTTTGTCCTCAGCCCAAGGACGATTTATGTCCGGAAAAATGTCTCCGGTTTGCTGTGTGTAGATAATTTCTTCCCGTAGCTATCTAGGTCACCTGGGGATTCAATACCAAGTTCCATACTTCTAATTCCTTCTCCCCCTGCTTTTTGGGAAATGGGCCAGCCGGGTGACTATAGAGCAACACCTATATTCCCACACTTGGGAGGTGGAGGCGGGAGGATTAGGAATTCAAGGTCATCTTCAGCTACTTGATGAGTTCAAGGCCAGCCTGGGCCACAAGAGACCTTATCTCAAAACAAACAAAATCTGGAGCTGGAGAGTTGGCACAACACTGGGTGCTCTTGCAGAGGACCGGGGTTTGATTCCCAACATCCACATGGCAGCTAACGACTGTCCATAACTCCAGTTCCAAGGGAATCAGCCGTCCTCTTCTGACCTCCTTGAGCCTTACAGAACATAGGTGCACTTATACACATGCAGGCAATACATTCATATACATTATAAAATAAAAATAATAAATAAAATATTTAAAACAAACAAACAGAATGGGCATTTTCTAGTTTTGCCCTGCTCTTGGCCTGTGGGTTTATAGATGGCTGAGGAGTGGCTGAGAACTGGGCCTGGGCTTCCAGGACTAGAACAATCTCTGGCCACTTATGAGATTATCTTGGTGTCTTTTGTCCTGCCTGGTTCACATGGATGTGTGCTGCATGAGAGAAAAGAAATGACACGGTGCCTAGGCCTTCTCCCTGGCATGCCAGTGCCACCATCTTTCCCAAATATTGGGTCACCACCCTGTGACACAGAGAGCCACAGCCCCTCTCCTCTCAGCCCTTTGCCTCTGCAAGAGCCTCTTGTACACATTTTCTTCTACAGATGTTGTTGTTGTTGTTTGAGACAGGGTCTCCCTGCAGCCCCAGCTGGCTTGGAACTCACTATATAGACCAGGCTGATCTCGATCTCACAGAGATCTATCTGCTTTTGCAGTGCTGGCATTAAAGGCATGCACCATTACACCAGGTTCTTTTATAGATTTAATCTCCCCTCTTCTGCGGGATCCTTGTTCTTATCAGAAGCCTCTGCTCCTGCCTTCCCAATACCTTTCCCTGCCTCTCTATCCCCTTCCACCCAGTCCCATCAACTGTCCTACAATGAGCTCATTCGGCCTCTGAGCTCTTCCAGCCCTCAGGCAAGCACTTCTGCTGCCCCACAGTGCTAAGTACTCTGAAGGCCAGTCCTGCCACCTTGACTGCATGAAGAGATACCTAGGAGACTTCCGAGGGCATCTGTGAGGGCATTTCCAGAGATGGCTGGCGTTTGGAACAGCTACTGTGTGGGGCAGACCCATTCTGAATGTGGATCGTACTATACCACGGGCTGGGTGCCAAGAGGGAGCACAAGCAGAGGGGGAACAAGCCCACCAGCGTAGGTGTGCTTTCTCTCTCTGCTTCCTGGCAGCACTGAGCACCCTGCCCTTATGCCATGAGGCTCTGCTCCACCACAGGCCCAGGAACAATGGAGCAGGTTGACCATGAACTGAAACATCAAGTCAAATAAATCCTTATTCCTTTGAAGCATTTGCATGTATTTCTCTCAGTTGGTTTTGTAAGACAGGGTCTCCTGCAGCCTAGGGTGATTTTGAACTTGCTACGTAGTCAAGGACAATTTGGAAATTCTGATCCCCCTGCCCCCAGCTCCTAAGTGCCAGCACACCCAGCTTTATGTTAGTATTTTGTGACTGTGCTGAGAGGCTAATTAACAGTGTGGCTTCTGGTTAGACCAGACAGAGCTGGTGACCGCATTACTCCATTAATGGCATTGCTCTGAAAATCAAGACCCAAAACTCTCCCTCTCTTTTGGTTCTTAAAACATTTATTATTGTTGCTGTTGTTATTATTACTATTATTATTTATATGGTCTGAGTGTATTGCCTGCATATATTTAAGTACACCTGTGACATGCAGTGCCCTTGGAGGTTAGAAGAGGGTGTCAGATCCCTGGAACTAGAGTTGCAGGTGGTTGTTAGTGCCATGTGGGTCCTGGAAACTGAACCCAGGTCTTAACCACTCTCTAGCATTTTATTTTGTTTTGTGACAAGATTACCCTGTAGCCCCAGCTGGCCTAGAACTATATAGACCAGGCTGGCCTCTCACGGAGCTCTGCCTGCCTCTAGAGTCCTGAGATTAGAGGCATATACCACCATGCCTGGCTGAGACCCAAATTCTTAACACCCTACGTGGCTGCACAGCTCAGTCCCACCAGTCCCTCTCTTGCGTCTCATGTCATCCCACACTATGTACTTTTCCCTCTAGGGCTGCTTCCTGCTCACCCCCCATCTAACAGCACCCTAGCTCTCTCTGCTCCAGCGTGTTGGTCCCTTTCAGCTCTACATTTCCTCTTGATACAGGGCCTTTACATGTGCTCATCTTCCCCTGACCCCACCTTTGCTTGGTGAGCACCTTTTCATACTATGGGTCTCACGTGAGACAAGGTCTCCCTATAGCCTCAGCTGGCCTAGAACTCAGTACGTAGACCAGGCTAGCCTTGATCTCACAAAGAACCACCAGCCTCAGCTTTCTGAGTGCTGGGATTAAAGGTATGCACCACCATGCCCAGCCTATTTTTTAGCCTGGGTCCTGAGGAGCCAGGGAGCCCGCATAGCAAGCACTGCTGACACATGCCCCATGCCCTTGAGTCCTGCCTTTCCCTGGTCACACTATGAGGCTACACACTTGTTAGAGGATGTTTGGCACTGAGATTCTTAGTCTACTCTGGGAGTCAGATAGAAGCTCTTTGACCTTCCAATATAGGCTGCAACTCTTTCCGTTAAGACCCTTCATCAGTTCCAATCCTTGAACCCTGCTTTGGGACTGGCCTATCTTTTGGCTTTTTGAGCCCCGTGCTACCAGCAAGATGGGATCATGAACATGTTGTCGCACTCTGTTCTGGTCAAAGGCCAAGAAACAAGGAATGAGTGGGTTGTAATAGAAGAAAAGTGCAATAGCAAGGTGACCCTCCTGCAGTTTGGAACCAAGGATGGGTCCTGCTGACAAACAGCAAGGAACTCTGCCCTGGAGGCTTGCTGCCCTTCCAGAACATCTCAAGAAGGGATGCTAGGCTTTTGAAAGAGCCTCTACAGACATAAAAACAAGAAAAAAAAACCAACTCCTGAACACAAGAGTTGATATCATGGGCTCTAGGTGGCATGAGCTGGTCCATGCAGAACCTGCTCTTAGACAGTGGTGGGAACCTTCCCTTCCTATCAGAGTACAAGAGAAGACCTACTTACAGGCATTAAAAACTACCGATCTTGGACCAGAGAGATGGCTCAGCAGTTAAGAGCACTGACTGCTCTTCAAGGGGACCCAAGGTCAACTCATAGTACCACATGGTGGCTAACAACCATCTGTAACGATAGTTCCAGGGGATCTGACGCCTTCTTCTGACTTCCACGGGCACTGCATGACATGTGTGCACTTACATGCAGGCAATACACTCATACGCATAAAATAAAAATAAATAAAATATTAAAAAAAAAAAAAAAAAATAAAAATCACAAAGAAAAAAAAAAAAATAAGAAAAAAAAAAAAAATATAATAAAATAAAAAAAAAAAAAAGAACAAAGAAAGGAAAAAGAAAAAAAGAGAAAAAAAAAACACAATAAAAATAAAAAAAAAAAAATAAAAATAAAAACAAAAAACAGAAAAAAACTGGGACAAAGGTTGGGGATCCTAAGCAGACCCCCATGCCATGCTAGGGATAGTTCTTATTTCTTGGCAAGAAAGGGGACAGCATTCATTTGGGGACAGGTGTCTTCATCCAGGCAGCAGAAGTTTGGTCAGTGAACATGGCCAAACTCTGGCAAGCTACTCAGACATACTGAGGGAAGGGGCCGTGGGCTGGCTTTCCCTTCGGTGGGTCTGTCGAGTGTTCTCCCACCTGTACTCTCCCTCCCTCATAAATTGAGTTGAAACAGCCTGGCCTGTGCTGAGGGACACTCACCAGCAGAGGAGTCCAGCCACCACCGCCGTCCAGGTGACACAGCACGAGCCACGCTGCTTGGTCTGCACCTCATGGTCCTGCCGGCAGCAGCACGTGCCCACCAGGTAAACGGCGAGGAAGGTGAGGTTCAGGCCCAGGCCAATGGCAGCCAACACCCCCAGGAACAGCAGCGACTGTAAGAGTGAGCGAGGATTTCAGCCACTGTCCCAGCAACAGGGGGAGTTCTGAGGGCTGTATGGCACCTTTCTGCCCATCCCACTTAGTAGACAGACTGCCTGGCACTTAGGTACCAGAGTGGGGAATGATGGAGAAATGGGTGAGCTTGGAGATAGACATAAAGAAGGACTGTTGAGAGGGGGGCCGCAGCTGTAGTGGTTGATACTGATGGTCAGCTTGAATGGATGAAGACTCACCCAGGAGACAAATCTCTGGGCATGAGTGTGAACGCATTTCTAGATCAGTTTGGTGGAGGTGGGAAGACCCACCCTGAATATGGACGGCACCACCACAGGCTGAATAAAAAAAAAAGAGAAAGCGAGCTGAGTGCCAATGTACATGTGTACATCTCTCTCTGCTTCCTGACCATGGGTGTGATGTGACCGGGAGCCTCCCGCTCCTGCTGCCATGCCTTCCCTGGCAAGATGGACTGTAACCCCTCGAACTGAGCCAGGGTAAACCCCTCCTTCCTTAAGATGCTTTTGTCAGGAATGTTGTCATAGCAACAAGGAAAGTAACTAATACAGTCATGAATGGCTAGCCTGGGCTTCGGGATGAAGGCACATCAGGCCAGGCCTGATGATAAACTCTGAGCCACTCAGGACAGCAGGGAGGAGCCAGCAACTAGAGAGACGGTAGTGGACAATGAGTGCTGTGGCTGCGGAGACAGGAAGAGGATATCTGCAAGGACCAGAGTATCAGAGTATCCAGGAGGCCCTGAAAGAGAAAGGCCTGGGTAGGATGTGTGGGGAGATGAGTCAGGGCCATTAGAGGTGGCTGGTACATCTGCTGGTACCTTTATATCCAGGCCCCACCATGCCAGGCCAGTGCAGTCCTATTCTATGCCAGAATCGAATGGGCCTAGTCTACATGCTGGGGCCATCCAGAGTCCCAAGAAACCAGCTCTATGCTGGGGGATGGGTGACCAAGGTCCATGCAGAGGAGCCAGGATGGAGAATCACCAATGTGCCTCTTGGTTCATCTTGCCAGGGACAGCTGACCCAGGCAGCAGTGGTAGAAGGAAGGCTAGAATTTTAAGGTGGGCAGGGATTCTTCTTCAGGCTCACCTAGCAGCTCAGGGTCCTCAGTGGAAGATGCTGTCATTCAGAAGGCCTGGGTTTCCCCCTCCACCACATCTTCCAACCCCTTGATTTGCCCAGATGGACACCAGATGGCTCTGGGATCAGTGGCCGCCAGCCAGGGCTCTAAGTCAGGCTCCTGAGCTAGCAACACCAACCACCCACTTTCCATGAAGCCTCACGGGTACCTCATCCAGAGTCCCCAGTACCCCGGCAGGGGGCGGGGGTTGATCCCCCAGACCCTTTGTCAGAGAGCCTATGCCAGTGGTAGCCACCAGCAAAGCAGGAGGCTGCAGGACCCCAAAGTCTAAGGGAAGACAAGCCATGTGCAGAGAAGCACGGGGAGGTGACCTGAGGCACAGTGGCAGGTGGCTGTGGGTTGATGGCTGTGGCCACTTTCTGGGGGTGACATATGTCCTTCTCAGTGCCCGATTACCAGCCCATCCATGTGAGGACACAGACAACCCATGGGACCCCTGGCTTGGGCTGGGCAACACTCAGGCACCAAGCAGAACTCGTCCTTCCTCCTCTAGGCAGCTATGAAGCTGCAGCTCTGAGCTCAGGACCCTGGATAACCCTTGAGGGGTGGTGGGAAGGGAGGGGTAGGGGCTGGGCTGGTGCTACCTCCTCCTCCAGCACTCAGCAACCCACCCCCACTTCCCAAGAGGTTCAAGCCCAGTGAGACAGAGAGAAGTCGCTGCCCTGTCTTCCCACGCCTTCCACTCCTGAGGAGGCTGTGGGAAGGGGAACTTTAGGACCTCACTACTTGATGCCACCACACTGCAGCCTGACCAGGGGAAAGAGGTAGAACCTGAAGGCCCGCCCACTGGAGGATCAGAATTAAAGCTAGGGGCTGGGGATGTGGCTCAGGGGTAGAGTGCTTGCCTAGCATGCACGAAGCACTGGGTTCGATCCCCAGCACTACATAAAACCAGGCATAGTAGTTCATCCCTGTCATCCCAGTGCTTGATAGGTCAAGGCAGGCAAGGTCATCCTAGGGTACATGAGTTTGAGGCCAGCCTGGGCCATACAAGAGACTGTGTCTCAAAAGTCAAAACCGAAGTGGAGCTGATCCCAGGCCAACTGTATCCTGTTCAAGCATGGAAGCAATGGATTAGTGTCAACACAAGTTAACAATCTTTTCCCCACAGCTTAACTTTTCCTTCAGACTGACTCATTCGCAGAGTCTCACACAGAGCCTCGTGCCTAGAAATGCCACCGTCAGGTTTTTATTTTATGTGTGTGAATATTTTGTCTACTTGTATGTAAGTGTATCCATGTTATGCACTGCCCATGGAGGTTGGAAGAGGGTGTGGGAGCCCTAGAACTTGAGTCACAGAGAGTTAGTTGTCATCTTGGTGCTGGGAACAAACCTGGGTCTTCCACAAGAGCAGTGAGTTCTCTTAACCACTGAGCCATCTCTTAAGCCCTTTAAAATAATTTTTTTTCCAGACAAGATGTCTACATAGCCCTCAAGATCACCGTGTAGCCCAGACCTGCCTTGAGCTCTTGGTGTTCCTCCCTAAGTGCTAGGATTATAGGAGTGTGCCACCACACCCAGCTCTAGAAAGGATATTCTGTGGCTGGGCATGGTGACATACATCAAGTCCTAACACTTGAGTGGCTGAAGCAGGAGGATCCTAAATTTGAGGCTAGCCTGGGCTAGCGAGTGGGAGTCTATCTCCAAAAATAAAATGATGTAGGTGAATCTCACAGAGGACTGATGGGGCAGAAAACTGTTAGAGATGACATGCTGCATTTTATTCAGTGTAGTCAGAGTTGCTCATTTCCAGTAACAGAGATGTAAAAAGCATCAAGCTTGGGAGGGCAAGGGTATACTTTGGCCAGGATTGTGTGTTACACACGTGCACATATTTGTTCAGAAACACACTGAAAAACTCACTAAGCTGGGAGCTAGGCATTTGGCTCAGTGGGTACAAGTGCTTGCTATCCAAGCATGCCACGCACCCCTGTAAGCCCAGTGCTGTGAGGGTCAGAGATGAGAAAATTACAGGGACTTGCTGGCTTCCAGCCTAGCTCTAGGTTTAGTGAGAAACCATGCCTCAAGGGAATAGGTGGACCATGATAGAGCAGGGTACCCAGCATCATGGGCACACATCCACCCCCCACACATGCGCACACACTAAAAAATAAAAATAAAAGCCAGGCCTGGTGGTGCACGCCTTTAATCGCAGCACTTGGGAGGCAGAGGCAGGCGGATCTTTATGAGTTCAAGGCCAGCCTGGTCTACGGAGAGAGCTCCAGGCCAGCTGGGACTAAAGGGAGACCCTGTCTCAAAATATACCAAAAAATAAAAAAATAAAAAAAGTAGGCTGACTATAGTGGCTCATGCCTTAATCCCTGCACTTGGGAGGCGGAGGCTGGTGGAGCTCTGAGTTCAAGGCCAGTCTGCTCTATATAGTGACTTCTAAACCAGCCAGAACTATATAGTGAGACCCTGTTTCAAAAAAAAAATTATTTTTTAAATCACTAATCTGAGAAGTTAAGCCCGGGCATGCTTGCTATATGTATAAAAAAAGCATATATATACTTTTTGAATTTTGTTCACTCTGTGTGCGTGCGTGCTGGAGCACGCATATGCCGAAGCACACACTGAAGAGGCCAGAGGAAAAATCTTGTGAGTTAGTTCTCTCTCCTGCTCTCTATCACATAGGCCCTGAGGATCTAGCTCAGGTTGTCAGGCTTGGCAGCAAGTACTTTATCCACTGACTCATCTCACGTCCCCCTGCTGGGCAGGGTTCCCTTGCTGCCCAGCTATGAACAGACAGCTCCATCCCCAGCTGCCTTTACTTCTTGGAGGGTCCCACTATGCTCACCCAAACAGAAGGAGCCACTGAGTCCGCCAGATGCTCCCTCCCACTCAGCATTTAGGGGGTTGAGACCTGGTGAGTGCCTGTCTAGTCTCTCCAAACCTGCCCCACCAGATCCTGCAGCTGGCTCCTGGATTTCCGGTGGGGTTGGGGCCCCTGAACTCTGGCAGCCCAGACCTCCTGGGTAGCCTTGGGATTCTGGGTCTGGGGCCTCTTCAGGCCAGGCAGCTGGGCTCAGTTAGGCCAGTGATAATGCAGGAAGGCCAAGACTAGGGAGCCCAGACGTAGGCAGAAGCTTCCACAACTAGGATGGTGGGGGTGGTGGGAACAGCAGGCCTTGAGCTGGAAGCTGGAGTGTCAGGAAGCCAAGGGCTGAGGTAAGGGACTGAGAAGGAAGGTGGGAGGTAAAGAGGGAGAAAAAGAGGAGCCTAAGCAACCAGTCAGCTTGGTGTCAGTTGCTGCTCTCTACCAGGCCATTATTTCTCTCTTCCTAATTAATGCTCAAATCTCCAGTGCACTGAAGAGATGGGAGGGAGAAGGGAAAGACATGGTGAGTTCTGCTCATCACTAGGTGCCTCCCACTGCCCTCGGCTACCACTGCCTCCTGCCCTACCGCGGCACCATGCCCAGGCTCGGCCTCTCCATCATCATTTGTAATAAGAAACCCAAAGTGAGCAGCACTGATCACAGTGAACAGACCCCAAAGGGGTGCAGATGACAATTAGAGAGGTGTGTCAGCCTGGGGGTTAGGCCAGGAGACCCCTCTCCAAGTCACAGGAAGATCCCCTCCCAGCTGCCTGGGAAGGGCGAACCCCTCCAGGTCTTGGCATGACTGTGCGATGACTGACTGTGATTCTCAGCTCAGACGGAATGAACCGGCTCCCTCATCCCAACCTTGGCTCATCTCCATGGGGCTGAGCTCAGAGTCTTCTCAGATCTGCCCCCAGCTGAGTTAGGGCATCCTGTAGTTGGCCCCATGCTGTCCCCTCTGCACTCAGTTGAGGCCTTAAAAAAACTTAATTTGTATAGCTGGGCGTGGTGGCGCACGCCTTTAATCCCAGCACTCGGGAGGCAGAGGCAGGCGGATCTCTGTGAGTTCAAGGCCAGCCTGGTCTACATATAGAGCTCCAGGCCAGCTGGGACTAAAGGGAGACCCTGTCTCAAAAAGACAAAAACAAAAACAAAAACAAACAAAAAAATCCTTAATTTCTGTGTGTGTGTGCGTGCGTGTGTGTGTGCGTGTGTGTGTGTGTGTGTGCACTTGCGTGCCAGAACAGGGTGATGGATCCCCTGGAGTTGGTTGGAATTATAGGCAGTTGTGAGCCACCTGATGTGGGTGCTGGGAATTGAACTCAGGTCCTCTGGAAGAGCAGCAAGTGGATGGTGATGGTGATATCAGTTCCCTGTGTGTGTGTGTGTGTGTGTGTGCGTGACAGAGAGAGAGAGAGAGAGAGAGAGAGAGAGAGAGAGAGAGAGAGAGAGAGAGAGAGAATGAATGAAACGTGTGCAGGTGCTCACAAGGCCAGAAGAGGGCACCAGATCCCCCCCTGGGCTGGAGTTACAGGAGGTTGTGAACTGCCTATGTTCTTCGGAAGAGCAGTGAATGCTCCTAACAGCCAAGCCATCTCTCCAGGCCCTGAGTAATTTTTTTTTAATTGTCTTCTGCTCTGCCCCTGGGCACCTGGCCAGCTGGCGTCTCCTCCTTTCCACGCAGGGTCTATGGAATTGGCCACCTGCTTTCTACCTGCCAGCTCTCAGGGCCTTTCGCTAGTTCTCTGAGGCAAGGGTCTCCTCCTACTTCCAGGCCTGCTTCCCCCTACAGGGCCCACCACAGCTGCTTGTCCATTGCCCTGTCCACCTCTCTGCTGGCGCCAGGGCTGCCTCCTCTGAAAGGCTGGCAATGCAGGGCAAGAAGTCTTCTGGAAGGTTTAGACTCAAGTTCACTGGGGAGAAGATGAGGAAGACCAACTACCAGGAAGCTGGGCCATCCCAAAGACCCCAGGCAGAGGCAAGGTGTGATGGCATACTTTTGCAGTTCCAGACCTTGGGAGGTGGAGGCAGGGGGATAACAAACTGGAGGACAGCCTCAGTTACATGAGACCTTAAATAAAATGGGGGGTGGGAGTAAGGGTTGACTGGGGATGTAGCTCAGTTGGTGGAGTGCTTGCTTAGCATGCCTTAAGCCCTGGGTTCCATTCCCTGCACTGCATAAACTGGGTGTGGTGACACATACCCCAGCTGGGCTGGAACTCACTGTGTAGACAGGCTGGCCTTGAACTCACAGAGATCCTCCTGCCTCTGCCTCCCATGTGCTGATATTAAAGGCTGTTTTTTTTTTGTTGTTTTTTGTTTTTGTCTTGAGACAGGGTCTCCCTTCAGTCCCAGCTGTCCTGGAGCTATGTAGACCAGGCTTGTAAAGGCATGCGCTACCACACCTGGCTAAAGGCCGTTTTCCTAAGGATTGTGTCAGTGGATCCTGTTACGTGTCCTCTGACTCTCCGAAGTGCACATGCTCAGTACAATATCTCATGGAACACTAATAAGGAAAAAAAGTCCCACCTACCCAGAGTCACAGAGATGGAACTGGAATCTGACCCTGCCATGGAAAGGGACAGTGTCTGCTCCAAACTTAGCACTGGCTTCAGTCTTTGCACAGTGGCTCCAGAGACAGCTCAGTTACTGTCGCCATCGTGCCTCCCAGGTCTGTCATAGCACTCAGCCCTGATTAAGTTTGCCGAGGACAGGGGTGACTAAGAGCAGAAGGCACCTGTGCTGCTTAGTTTTTGTCAACTTGATATAAACTAGAGCCACCCTGGAAGAGGGAACCTCAACCGAGGAGCTTCCTCCATCAGAATGGTTTGTGATTAACTGAAGTGGGGCTCAGCCCACTGTGGGTGGTGCCATCCCTGGACAGGTGGGCCTGGGCTGCATAAGACAAACATCTGAGCTGGCCAGGGCTAGTAAACCAGTAAGGAGCATTCCTCTAAGGTCTCTGCCACAGTTCCTGCCCTGGCTGCCCTTGATGATGGATGTAAACTGTAAGCCAAATAAACCCTTCCCTCCCCAAGCTGGTTTTGATCAGCGTTCTGTCACAGAAACAGAAAGACTAGAACAGCACTCAACTGACAGTGCAGACTAACCAGCTGCCTAACTCTGGTGTGCAGATGGAAAAGAGAGGCCTATGATCAGACAACAGGGGAACTTACCAAAATAGGAGTGGCCTTAAATAACACCCAAAGCCAGACTTCTGACTAGGCCCACCACATCCTTGGGTGCTTTGCTTCCACTCTTGGCTGGACCAGGATGGGAGCACAGATGGAGCAGGAACAGGGTTCATGAGAAGACACCCTCGGGCCAGTACAAAAGGTTTGGGGGTTGGAACCTTGCAGGAAGAGGGCAGGGGATGTGAGTGGAACCCACTGGCCCAGCTACCACCTACCCATTGCCTGGGAGTGGGTGGGGCATGCTAAGGGCCCTCTAGCCACAGTGGATGGCAAAACAGGTGCTGATGGACCAGGGAGTGTCCTTACCACACCCTCTCCCAATTAGGGGTCTCTTTGGGCCAGCTGAGTGAGGGGTTATATTTCTTCTGGGAGAGACAGGAGGGGAGGAGGGGAAGAAGGGAGGAGGAGAGGGGAGGGGAGGGGAGGGGAGGAGAGATACAGTTGGGCACAGAATCTGGGATTTCTCCAACAGCCCCCCTCCCCCCCAACACAGTTGTTCTGAAACCACAGCCACTAGTTTGGTGAAGGAAGACTCCCTGAAGCAATGCAGGCAGCAGCCAGGAGTCCTTAGGGAACATGCCTTCCTTCCAGGGGCAAGAGAGGTGGAGAGACAGAACTCACTGCATTGCCTCTGAGTGTCGGAATCCCCCAACAATACAAAGGGGTCTCCTTCCCTCCTCTCAAAAGGGCAGCTACCAACTGCCCAAGCGTGTAGGCGCTGGACACTGAAGTCCTTACTAGGCTGCCTGGTGCGGCTCTTGGGCAGTGCCGACACGGGATCAGGAGCCTCTGGCTCTTAATGAGGAAGGTCTAGAAGGGGAAGACCCCAGCAAGACTCCTGGGCACAGCCTAGAGAGGCTCTGTTCAGCCAGACTGCCCCACACTGGGGATCAGGAGACAGTGCCTTGCCACTGTAGACAGAGGTCAAAGTCCCGAGATGGGCACACCACTCTTTACAAACGGGCCTCTTTCCGGGGCTGCCCAGGTCCTGAATCTCTGACCCAGCGCAAGGAACTGACTCAGCCAGGGTAGTAGAAGGCGTCGTGGGTTTGACTGCAGTCTCAGATGGACTGAGAGAGAGAGACTGCATCAGGGAGGTCAGGAGCCCGGCCCTGCCCACTGAATGCAGAACCCAGCGTCAGGAAGGGTCGCGTATGGGGACAGCTCACTTGTGCTGTAGGAATGGCTGCCCAGTCCCAAGCCCTCGGCACTGCGGGGTCTAGAAGGTGGGGAGGGGTGTCGCACGCCAGGTCGGGAAGACTGATCCGAAGCTGCCTCCCTGCCCTGAATCAAGCAGCTAGGTAGGTTCTCCTGTCCCGGAGGGAAGTCACCCCGGCTGCTTCTCCCAGCCCCGGCTGGGAACTCCGGAGGTTCAAGTCCGCTTCTGCATAAACTTTTCGCAGGCCACTCGGCCCGGGGCTGAAGGCGCCTGGTGCTGGAGCCTTGCAAGGGAAACTTCGGGGAGCTCCCAGCACCCGCGCACCCCACCCTCCAGGCAGTGACACCCCCCGCCCCCGACGGGTGCCCCACCCCCACCCCGGCCTCCGCGCGCTTCTCCCCCCCTCCGGCCGGCTCAATTCCAACCCCCGAGGTTCCCGGCCAGGAGCAGCGTGGGGGTCTTCAGACCCGGGGCGGGCGGAGAGGACCTGGTGCGCGGGAGAGCGCGGGCTGCCGAAGCCAGACGGGATGGCGCGGACCGGGCGCGCGGCCGGCTCCCGGGTCGCGGGGACTCGAATCTGGGACGAGCGGGCTCACCTCTTGGTAACTCTCGTCCGAGGGGCTGAAGGTGCTGTCCACCGGCTGCAGGCGCAGGCCGAGGTGCGGGACGCGGTGCAGCCACTCGACCCACCAGGGCGCAATGTATTCCACGCGCGCCGCGGGCATGGCTGGGAACTTGTAAGCCGGTCGGCTGCAACAGTGCCCGCAGCCGCCGCGACTCGGGCCACACCGAAGCTGGCCCCGCCTCGCCCCGCCCAGACTCCACCCCGCACCAGGCCCCGCCCATTCCTGGCCAGGACTCCGCCCCTCGGCAGGCTCCTCCCCACCACAGCCCCACCCCGGGCCCCTTTCTGGCCAAACTCACTAGCTACAGAAATCCGCTCAAAAGCCTGTGACCCAGGAGGTGAAAAACGTGGGAGGGGACAGATGTGAACCTCAGTCTCTAGCCTCCCAGGCTTCTTAGTAATGACTATCAAATCAAGACTTCTTAGTAATGGCTATCAAATCAAGGCCAGGTGTGGTGAGGTGGTGCTTGCCTGTTCTCAGCACTTAGGGCAGGAAGGCAGGACGATCCGGAGTTCTAAGGTCATCCTTAGGTACAAGGCGAGTTGGAGGGCACTCTGGCTCCAAGAGACCCTGCCTTAAAAAAAACAGAACAGAGGGGCCAGGTGTGGTGGTGCACGCCTGTAATCCCAGCAGAGGCAGACAGATCTCTGTTAGTTCAAGGTCAGCCTGGTCTATAGAGCAAGTTCCAGGACAGCTAGGCCTACAGACAGACTCTGTCTCAAAAAGACCAAAACAAAAACCAAAAAACAAAACAAAACAGAAAAGAAGTCACTTCTGTCAAATATATTGGGTTTCCTGGGAAATTTCTTCCTCAGGCACTATTCCTGACATGACCTGGTCTTCACTAATTTCCCTTGCCAAAAGATTATTTTGGTAAGAGGTATCACAGCCTGGTTGGGTGGCTCACTTCTGTTGTTTGGGCATTTATGGAGGCCGAGGCAGGAAGATCTGGTGTTCAAGAACACCTGGGCTGCAGAACCACACCCTGTAGTTTCAACGTTCATCTTTAGCACATATTGATTCCTAAATCGCTCCCTCGCCCATTGACAGATTCAGTCTTCCACCACACCTTTTGGTGTATTTTGAGGGGTGAGCTGGTGGAGTGACAGACTTGAAAAAGAATGAGCCAAAAGCCAAAAGGGTTTTCATCTAGGGTGTTAATTTTGAGCTCATTTAAGAAACACACTAAATCCAGGAGTGGTGGTGTAGTGGTGTGGTGGTGTGGTGGCGTACACCTTGGGAGGCAGAAGCAGATGGCTCTATGTAAGATCCAGGCCAGACTAGTCTACATAGCGAGTTCCAGGGCAGCTGGGAGACTCTGCTTCAAAAAGACCAAAAACAAAAACATAGAAGAAAGAAAAAACACCATCAAGTGGCAGTGAGTCCACGAACAGTAGCACTCAGGGCCCAAGGGGCTGGGCTTGCCCTTAATTCATTCATGGTTATTTGCTTGTTTGTTGCAGTGTTGGAGTTAGAGTCCTGGGCCTTGGACATGCTAGGCAAGGGCTTAATCAGTTCTTTTTAAATTTTTCTTTTGAGCCAGTAGTGGTGGCTCATACCTTTAATCCCAGCACTCGGGAGGCAGAAGCAGGCGGATCTAGGTGAGTTCAAGGTCTCAGAAACAAACAAGCAAAGTTTAAGATACAGCCTAAGTGCTAAGATTATAGGTGTGAGACATCAACATGGCTGAATTCACTGAATTGTTTATTTGAGCATCTGCTGTATAAATCAAATGTACTCTCTGATCTTAGGACTATGGACTATTAGCCCATATACCACCCCCCTCCCCAGCTACCCTTGGCTTGCAAAGCATTCTGGGTGAGAAGTATTTGGGGACTACATTGCTTGAATCTGTGAGAGGCCTTTATGCTCCTAGAGGGGAGGGGAGGAGCAGCTCAGGAAAGCAGGGACCCAGGAGGAGGGTCGCACATTCAACAGCACATTTGAGGCCAACTACGTGCCAGGCACTGTTCCATCAGTCAACAGCAGTTGTGGCCATGGGCTCAAGTCAGGGTTAGGCTTGGGAGGAAGTAGCTCAGGGCAGCGAGCTGGAGGATGCCTGGTGCTGCTGTAGGCAGAGGTGAGACAGTATAGCGGAGGACAGGAAAGTCTTAGAGCTCCAGGATCCAGATTGCCTTCAGTTAACCGGACACAACTGGGAAGAGGGCACCTCAGCTGGGGCGCTTCCTCTATTGATTTGGCCTTTGGGCATGTCTGTGAGGTATTTTTTGTTGAGTGATATGGCAGGACCCAGGCCACCGAGGGTGGTGTCATCCTTGGGCAGGTAGGTGGTCCTGGGTTGTGCAGGAAAGCAGGCTGAGCAAGGCAGAAGAGCAAGCCAGTAGGCAGTGTTCCTCCAGGGTGCATGCTTCTGGTCCTGCCTTCAGCTTCCGGTCCTGGCTTCCACTGATGAACTGTGATTGGGATGTATAGGCAGTCTCCCAAGTGCTGGGATCACGCGCCACCACGCCTTTAATCCGTTTAGGTCAGAGTACTTTTTTTTTTTTTTTTTGCTAGCTTGGAACTCATGCTATAGACTAGGCTGGCCTTGAACTCAGAGATCCACCTGAGTTCCTGGATTACCAAGGTCAGAGTATTCTTAATTTAGCAACAGAAAGCTAACTAGGACAGGGAGACTATAGATGCCTCTCTACCAGAACCTGGCCAGAAATGAGCCCAGCCCTAATTCCTGTCCTTATGGAGTTTAGTAGGAGAGGTCTTCCCCCCCACCCCCGACAGACAGGGTCTTGCTTTGTAAACCAAACTGGCCTCGATCTCAAGCTCAGGAATCTAACTGCTTTTGCTTCCAGAGTTCTGGATTAAAGGAGTGTGCCATCTCACCCTGCTCAGGAGGGTTTTTAACCCAAGGTGATTACATTGGCAATGTAAAGGTAGGGTAGTTTGCAGAGTGGGGGGGATGAATGATCAGGAGTTGACAGATGAAGTGTCCTGGAGGGGTCTGTGGTGGATCAGAATCCTGTGGGGTGAGGAACCAGTGGAAAGGGACTTTTGAGGTGATGGGAATGTGCTGTGAGTTTCAGCAGAGTTGCACGCCAAAGGGGGTGGGGGCTATTTTTTTTTTTATTAAGATGGGATCTTGCAAGATAGCCCTGGCTGTCTGGTAAATAGTCCAGGCTGGCTTTGAATTAGTATCAGTCCTCCTGCCTGAGACTCAGGTACACACTACCAGGTCTGGTTTCCAAAGTTGTACTTCACTGTATGGAAATTATACAGAGAAAGCTAGCTAGGCACAGTGGCCTCTACCTGTGAGCCATGACCCTAGCACCCAGGAAGTGGAAGCAGGAGGAGCAGTTCAAGGCCAGCCTGGGTTACACGGCTAACAAAACCTTACACTGGCTCAGTGACCTGTAACTCCAGCTCCAGGGGATCTAACGCCCTCTTGTGGCCTCTATAGGAACTTGGAACACAGGTGTATACACACATACACACAAATCTAAAAAAAAAAGGGGGGGGTGCTGAAGAGATAGCTCAGAGGTTAGAGCACTGGCTACTCTTGCAGAGGATCCAGGTTTGATTCTCAGCACCCACGTGGTGGCTAACAACAGTCCCTAACTTCAGTTCCAGGGGAATCTAACCCCTCTGACCTGTGCTGGCACTGCGTAACACAGGTGCACTTACATTCAGGGTGGACACACTCATATACATATAATAAACATTTCCTTAACTTTTAAAGAACTGATTTTAAGGTAACAGGAAGGAAAGATAAAAAGGAATGGAGGAGGGGGTGGAGAGATGGCCTAGCGGTTAAGAGCGCCGACCGCTCTTACAGAGGACCCAGGTTCGATCCCCAGCACCCACATGGCGGCTGAGAACCGTTTGAAACTCCAGTTCCAGGGGAATCCGACACCCTCTTCTGACCTCCGCTGCATTGCACGACACGGGTGCACAAACTTGCACGCAGACAGTACATTCATACACATACAGAAATAAATTAAAAAAAAAAAGGAATGGAGGAAAAGCAGAAAGGAAGTGAGGCTGGCTGATGAGGTCAGCAAAGGCCAGATGACAGCCTCAGCTTAGTGAGCCTCTGGATCTGATTCAGACATGGCTGGCTGGCTGGCAGACTTAGAACCCTGAGGTTCTGCCAGCACCCTGCATACCTACTTCTGGCTGCCCTTCCCTCTCCAATAGCTCCAGGCTAATGCTGCTCACCCTGTCCCTAATCAGTCGTCCATGTCTCCAGAGCCCTCCAAGTGGAGGGATCTAATTCCCAGGCAGTGAGTAGTCACACTTGGATTGACTCAACCTGGAAGAGGTGAGCCGGGACAGAGACAGACCATTGTGAATCAGCTTAAGCATGAACTTCCCCTCCAGGCTATAGCTGTGGTCACCTGGGTGCTGCTTGAAATATTCTAGCTGCTTCTCCAAAGGGACACTGGTCCATGGAGGCGAGTGGGAGGCCATCCAGGATCAGACTCCCCTGGTCAACTGTGGCTCACACCTGATGTGCTGTCCTAAGGTGCTGCCTACTGCTCACAGGCTAGCTGGGGACTGGGATCCTAGCAGTAATGAACCCAACCCAGCTGTCACCTTGAAAGCACAAATACATTGCATTTCTGGAGCCAGCCTGGGCCATAAAAGCACCCCAAATGCAGCAGGAACGAGCATGGTGGGAGGCCCCACACGAAGACACCTACTCTGGAGCACGAGGCCAAACAAACCCTGCAGCCTCAGGAGCTGGGGTGAGCCTCCGGAGTGCGCTGGGACAAGGAAAGCAGAGCTGTGACGGCTCACACTATGGGAACCCTTAATGTTGACTACAATGAAGGCTACCCCGGGCCACATCTGAGTTAATCAAAAACTGACATGCTGGGGCTGGAGAGATGGCCTAGCGGTTAAGAGCACCAACTGCTCTTGCAGAGGACCCAGGTTCAATTCCCAGCACCCACATGGCGGCTAAGAACCGTCTCTAACTCCAATTCCAGGAGAACTCCAGTTCCAGGGGAATCCGACGCCCTCTTCCGACCTCCTTAGCATTGCACGACACAGGTGCACAAACCTACATGCAGACAATACATTCATACACATAAATAAAATAAAATAAAAAAAAAACTGACATGCTGCTGGGTGGTAGTGCGCGCCTTTCATCCCAGCACTCGGGAGGCAGAGGCAGGCGGATCTCTGTGAGTTCAAGGCCAGCTGGGACTAAACAGAGACCCTGTCTCAAAAACAAAAACAAAACAAAAAAAGAACACCTGACATGCTGTGCCACCTGTTCCTGGGCTAAATAAAGCCCATGTCTTCCAGGGCAATCTGAGTTAGAGGCCACCCAGGGCTACTAGTGAGACTGTCTCAAACACTTAACACTTATAAATGAGTCACACTTCAAGCTTCCACGTAAACTGGGCGTTCTCACTTGTCCTTAGGTCATACTCTTGATCACAAATTCAAAGCCACGCTGGTCTACATGAGATCCTAATCTGTTCATTGCAGTAGGCTGCCACCTTGTGGCCAGGTTGTGTTCCAGCTACTTTCCCTCTAAAGATTAGGAGCTAAGGAAAGGTTCCAAGACTTCTGAGACAGAGTCTTTTACATAGCCATAGGACAGTACAGGCCAGGCTGGCCTCTAACTCACACATCCACCTACCTTTGCCCGAGTTCTGGGATTAAAGGCATAGGCCACCATATCTGGCAAGATACAGATATGCAAGTATTTGGTTTTGTGTACACTCATGCTTGTGTGCAGTACCCGGTCCAGAAGACGGTGTCTGGGGTTAGTTATGAGTGTCCCATGGATGTTGGGAACTGCAAGAGAAGCAAATGTTCTTAACCCCTGAGCCATCATCTCTCCAGAATTTCAGTGTTAATTTTTGCCTCCCAATTCTGCAGTTCTGGGGACTGAGCAGGGCCTTGACAGTACTCTGTTAGTGGTTAAACTCCCCAGCCCTCTATTTACCCTTTGGGACAAGGTCTGAGTTATTACCTAAGATGGTTTTCAAACTGTGATTCCCACGTATCAGATTCCCGAGTAGCTGAGATCACAGGACTGTGCCAAGGGGCCCTGCTAAATTGAGCTGTTGAGTAAAACATACATATAAAAATAAAGATGAAGGACACTTAAAGACGCTTGAGGATTTTTAATACAGTCCAGATGAGGGGCCCAGGTTCATTTCAGCTCCTTCACAGCCAAACCTAGGGGAGAAGTAAGCCATGTTATTTGAGTTGCAAAACTTCATCAGCTCCCCTCCATGCAAAACTACCATTATCACTGGACTGAGCTGCCACGAGGGTTACACGAGCCACAGCATTCTTGGCCCAAGCTGCTTCCGGTTATCAGAACACGAATGAAGTAAAGTACCCCAGCATTACCCATGCCACAGAAACACCCAAATGCCAGCACCAGGACCCCGCCCGCCCAGTCACCCTGCAGCAGGCAGCTTACTCACCAGGGGGCAAGGACTGCTTCAGCTTCTCTGCCTTCTCCTTGTCTGTGATGACCAGGGTGTACAGATACCTGCTGCAGCGGACTTTGAACTTCACATTATCTTTGTTTTTCTTGATCTTGACAGCTACCAAGGAAACCAGAGTTAAGGATTAGATTGTGCGGAATACACAGGTCATGTGCTTCGCTCACAAGGGCCCCAGTGACTGCAACTGGTCACCCCAACAGCTGTGAGCACTCCTGCCTGCTGTTCTGTCCTTCAAAATCTAGACTGTGTTGGGAATCTGCATTTCGCTTCTAGTATACTTCAAGGTTCTGGGCTCATTCAAATCTAACTCATTTATTTGCCTTTTTAAATGTTTGTATTTGGCACAGTAAAGACAATACTGCAGAACATTGTATGACTCAATAGCACCTTTTTAGGAGACAGGAAGTAGTCCCTAAAGGTCAGGAAATGAGCTGTCTATTATTGGGAACAGGCACTTTCTAGCCTTTCTTTCCTGACAACCAATTCTCTGCACATGAGAAGACATTCTGGGGGTACATGGAGCCCCCTCTTCAGGATACTCTGCTAAGTTGTTATGGAACCTGTTCTTTTTTTTTTTTTCAAAAGATTTAAATTCTGAGCTGGGCATGGTGGCACACACCTTTAATCCCAGAGGCAGGTGGATCTCTTTGAGTTCCGGGCCAGCTGGGACTAAAGGGAGACTATGTCTCAAAAAGACCAAAAATAAGCCGGTGTGGTAGTCCGAGCCTTTAATCCCAGCACTCGGGAGGTAGAGGTGGGTGGATCTCTGTGAGTTCAAGGCCAGCCTGGTCTACAGAGCGAGCTCCAGGACAGCTGGTACTAAAAGGGAGACCCTGCCTCAAAAATACCAGAAAAAGGAAAAAACTAAAAGACCAAAAATAAATAAATAAATAAATAAATAAATAAATAAATGATTGTGGCCCTGAATTCAGAGATCCACCTGCCTCTGCCTCCTGAGCACCACCACGCCTGGCTTTGGTTCTTTACTGCATAATTTAATCTCACGCTCACACGCAGGCTGTGCACCTCACCAACTGTATAGAAACTAGTTCTGTTCAAATATTCACACATTTCCATTCACCTAGCCTACGGGATCAACAGTTGAACCTGAACACTTCCTAGGAGTTGGCCTCTTAAGGACCTGTCAAATCCCTTGTTCCAATTTCCTTGAAAGCCTTCATACACTCCTAACTCAGCCATCAAAGCACTGAATTACCTACGCAGACACATGCATTGGGCACTTAACTTCATGGAGGCAGCAGGAGGTGTATGTGTAACCCCACTACCCGTCTCCATCCATGCCAATACCTGGCGAGTGGACAGGACATGTCATGGAAGGCAGCACTGTGGCTCACACCTGCTTATGCCAACAGCTGCCCTGGCTCCAGACACCTGGACTTTAGTCTCCTAACATTTAGCACATCATGTTGCCCCTGGCAGCTACTACACTCCCGAAAATTAAGCTGGACACTTTCTTTTTTAAATTAAAAAAAATTTTTTTTTATTAATTTTATTTATTTCTGTATGTGTATGAATGTACTGTCTGCATGCAAGTCTGTGCACCCGTGTCGTGCAACGCCGCGGAGTTCAGAAGAGGGTCTCAGATTCCTCTGGAACTGGAGTTCTCCTGGAATTGGAGCTTCAGACGGTTCTCAGCCGCCATGTGGGTGCTGGGGATCGAACCCAGGTCCTCTGTAAGAGCGGTCGGCGCTCTTAACCGCTAGGCCATCTCTCCAGCCCAAGCTGGACACTTTCTATTTTGGGTTCCTGAGACAGGTCTCACTAGCCCAGGTAGACTTCAAACTCATTGTGTGGCTGAGAATGACCTCAAACTCCTGACCCTTTTGCCTATACCTCCCAGTGCTGAGGATCAACCCCATGTTAGGCAAGTGTTCTATCAACTGATCAATATACCCCAACCTCCAAACATCACCTTCATAGGCCATGATACAGGAATCCCATTCCAGAGTAAACACCCCAAAGAATGAAACTAAAAGCATAGCCAGGAGGACAACAGCCAAAATGCACAAGCAGCTTGGGGGGTGGGAGGTGTCTATCAACAGAATGTGCACACCCACAGTGTAGTATCTGTCCTAAGGAGATTCTATTTTTTTGTTGTTGTTGTTTTTTTGAGACAGGGTCTCCCTGTAGCCCCAGCTGTCCTGGAACTCGCTCTGTAGACCAGGATGGCCTTGAACTCACAAAGATACCTACCTCTGCCTCCCGAGTGCTAGGATTAAGGGGGTGCCACCATGCCCGGCTCCTAAGGAGATTCTGAACCAAAAACCTGTACCCACCACCAAGTGGGTACAGGTGCTTGCTGCCAAGCCTGATGACCTGAGCTGGTGAAGAACCAACCTACTCTGAAAATGTCCTGACCTTCCTGCATGCATTTGCACCGGAGCGCACACAGGAAAGAAAAGAACAAGACTAGTGCATTGCAGTAACCCAGAGGCTGGAGAGGGAACATCACTGAGTTTCAGGTCACCAGGCCTACCATACAGCAAGTTCCTGCACCTAATAAAAGCCAGCCAGCCAGCCAGCCAACCAACCAACCCACCCCACCTAAAACTGGTTTGTAAACATACTCTCCAATACAAAAGATTCAGTAGTAGGGACTGGTTAAAGACCCTCACAGATCTGGTAATACAGCTGCAGGGTCTTGTTGGCTGCCAGGGCTGGAGAGATGGCTCATGGTCAAGAGCACTGGCTGCTCTAATAGAGGACTAAGATGCCGGGCGTGGTGGTGCACACCTTTAATCCTAGCACTGGGGAGGCAGAGGCAGGCAGATCTTTGTGAGTTCAAGGTCAGCCTGGTCTACAGAGTGAGTTCCAGGACAGCTGGGGCTACAGGGAGACCCTGTCTCAAAAAGACCCCACCCCCTCTCAAAAAAGTGAATTAAGCCTGGCGTGGTGGTGCACGCCTTTTAATCCCAGCACTCAGGAGGCGGGGCAGATGGATCTCTTCGAGTTCCAGGCCAGCTGAGGCTGCAAGGAGACCCTGTCTCAAAAAGACCAAAGCTAATTAGGGGCTGGATACTTGCAGAGGACCTGGTTCCATTCCCAGCACCCACATAAGCAGCTCACAACAGTAGTTCCAGGGATCCCACCTGTTTTCTGGCTGGCCTTGCAGGCAAAACACAAAATGAAAATAAAAAGGGATGAATTCCTTCTTGTATTTGATGTTAAAAAAAATGCAAAAAGCACAGGTACTGACACATAGCTCTGAACCTACTTTCTCTATTTATTTTGGGTCTTTTTGAGACAGGGTCTCCCTTTAGTACCAGCTGGCCAGCCTATGTAGACCAGGCTGGCCTTGAACTCACAGAGATCTATCTGCCTCTGTCTCCGTGCTGAGATTAAAGGCATGCACCACCACACCTAGGCTTCTATTAAAAAAAAAACAAAACACATGAGTATTGTATGTATGTACGTGTACCATGTGCGCTTGCAATTACAGTTGTGAGCTGCCAGGTTGGTGCTGGGAAACTGAACCCTGGTCCTCTGTAAGCACAGCCAGTGCTCTTGACCATTGAACCATTTCTCCACCCCCTCTTTATTTGGAAACTTTGGGCCTCAAGCTTACTATGCAGCCAGTGACTACCTGACATTCTTGATCTGTCTCCATCTCTCCAGTACTGGGGTTACAGGCTACTGCTACCATGTTTTGCTCCAAAACTTACTTTATGGGGTGCAAGGGGCAAGGGACTGGAACCCAGGGCTTCATGCATGCTTGGTAAGCATTCCACTAACTGAGCTACATTCCCAGCCTCCCCCCTACCCAGGATTTTTCTTGGGGTCTTGTGACAGGGTCTCCCTGCAGCCCCAGATGGCACAGAACTATCTATGTAGAGCAGGCTGCAGCCTCTGCCTCCAAAGTGCTGGAATTAAAGGCTTGTGCAACCGTGCCTGGCCCTACTCAGGACTTTTGAAACAGGATCCTACTATGTATCCTTAGCCTGCTGGATGCTGAGACTTAACAGGCTGCCTGTTCCTGGTAACTTTACTTGCCACTGAGAACTACTACAAACACTCTAAGGCACATGGCAATAAAGGTCTCTGTGATCAAGGCTGTAATTGGATCCACTGTCTGCAGAACAGAAGACACAGTACCCATATCAGTGTTTATGGGCTTGCTGGACTTTACAAGGTAAATATCCCACCGCATACACAACAGTTTTGGGTTATTTTTTGTGCACTCGAGACAAGATTTCACTATGTGACCCTGCCTGGCTTTGACGCAAGGGATGCACCGGCCTCTGCCTCCTGAGTGAGTGTTGGGACTAAAAGTGTGCAGCACCACACCTGGCCTCTGCAATAGAAAGTTTGTAAGGCGCCTGATCCCTCAATCCGCCCTAGGCCTCCCCATTCACATCTGCCCGACGCACTCAAACCCAGGGCCGTGCCCAGCGCGAACCCCCTCAAGACCACTCACACTTGGCATCCTTTCGCCTGGCTGTGAGCAAAAAGTCCTTGATTTCTTCAATTTTCCGAGGCTGCAAAAGAGAAGAACCGGGAATTCAGCTCGGGGACACAACAAAGTTAACGGTCAAGCTCACCCTGGCCCAGGAGAACCCAGGAAAGGCCGGTCCATCCTCCTCTCGGGAATCTCGACTCACCATGGCGACAGGCGCTCCGAGCTAGCGACGGCCCTGCGGGAAACAGAGCTCCGCGTTAGATCGATGGCCACTCCGACCGCCACCCCGGGCCTGTCCTGTTCCCTCTTTCTCCCTTGCACCCCTCACCGCAAATCCGAGCTCCCCAAGCCCCACCTGGCTTCGGATTGCCCCGGATTAACTTCCCTTCCTGGAGTACTCACAGGAGCGAGAACGGAAAAGAACGGAAAAAGAACTAAACTTCCGCTTCCGGGCAGTTAAACCCGCCCAACAGAGGAAATGGAGTATGGTGTCTGTAAAGGGTCAAAAGACATCAATGCATTCATCCTTCCGTCCCATTTCCGTAGCTCTGCCCCTTTCTGGTCAAGACTAGTAATGCAGCTTCACAAAGGAATGAACAGAATGGACAGCCCTGATTGCCCGTGGTCCCCACCCCCGTCCCCCATTGCCCTCCTCCCCTCCTCTTTCAGATCATTCACCCACTTCATGTCACCATTTGTGTTCTTCCTGCCGAACTTCTCAAACCTCAAGTTGTCTTTGCCAGTTTTTTTGGGTTTTTTTTGGTCGTTTGAGACAGGGTCCCCCTGTTGCCCCAGCTGGCCTGGAACTCGCTCTGTAGACCAGGCTGGCCTTGAGCTCACAAAGATCCGCCTGCCTCTGCCTCCTGAGTGCTAGGATTAAAAGTGTGCGCCACCACGCCCAGCCGTCTTTGCTAGTTTTTAAAAATGTTATTTAGAGCCGGGTGTGGTGGCGCACTCCTTTAATCCTAGCCCTTGGGAGGCAGAAAGGCAGGCACAATCTTTGTTGAGTTCCTAACGGCCGGCCGTGGTTCGAACAGAGCGAGTTCCCGGACAGGTGGGGCTAGCAGGGAGACCCTGTCTCAAAAAAAAATGTATTTATTATTAGCTGGGTATAGTGACACACGCCTCTAATCCCAGCACTTGCAAGGCAGAGGCAGGCAGATCTCTGTGAGTTCAAGGTCAGCCTGGTCTACAGAGTGAGCTCCAGGCCAGCTGGGACTAAAGGAAGACCCTGTCTCAATACCAAAAGAAATGTTATTTATTATTATTATTTTTTTTTTCGTCTTTTCAAGATAGGGTCTCCCTGTAGCCCCAGCTGTCCTGGAACTCACTGTGTAGACCAGGCTGGCCTTGAACTCACAGAGATCCGCCTGCCTCTGCCTCCCAAGTGCTAGGATTAAAGGCGTGCGCCACCACACCCGGCGTTATTATTTTTATTTTATATGTTTGAGTGTATTGCTTGCATGTAGGTAGGTGCACCCATTTCATGCAATGCCCATGGAGGTCCGAAGAGGGCGTCGGATCTCCTGGAACTGGAGTTACCGGGGGCTGTCGGCCGCCAGGGAGGTGCTGGGATTCGAATCTGGATCCTCTGCAAGAGCAGCCAGTGCTCTAAACTATTGAGCCACTTCTCCATCTTCATCTTTGCTAGTTTTTATTTGAGATTTGTGTAGAGACCCCTTTCACATAAAGGAAGAGATACTGCAATATTGGGAAGTCATGTATCTCCATTTCCTTTTTGACACCTACTGTCCTGAGCAAGGGTCCTCCCTGCCCCTCTGTGCAGGCAGTGTGGTTTTCCTGAGTTTTCGGCTCCCTATTCCTTTAGGAAGTAGAATTACTACTTCCGGTAGTGATGGTGCGCTGTGACCTCTGTGAGCGCCTGGGCCTGGGCTGTGTTCTTGTAATCACCTGTGTAGCCGGAAGTGGCTTCTTCACCCCCTCCCCAAAGCTCCTACCCTCTCAAGCCAAGACTTCAACCTCCACTGGTTAGATTCCCTCAGCTCAGCTCTGATCACTTCTTGAGGAGGTTTGCGGAGGGCAGCGTTCCCTTTGCCTGTCGGGTTCCTCCGGCGCCCTTCTCTGTCAGTATTAACTTCCTTAGCACACAGTAATCCTTGGTTCTTTCTTTTTTTTTTTTAATTTTTTATTTATTTTTTATGTGTATGCGTGTACTGTCTGCATGCAGGTCTGTGCACCCGCATCGTGCAATGCCAAGGAGGTCAGAAGAGGGTGTCGGATTCCCCTGGAACTGGAGTTAAAGACGGTTCTCAGCCGCCATGTGGGTGCTGGGGATCGAACCCGGGTCCTCTGCAAGAGCAGTCGGTGCTCTTAACCGCTAGGCCATTTCTCCAGCCCCCCTTGGTTCTTATATAATGTTTTTTTGAGGGTAGGCTCCAGGAAAACTCTAGTTATTGATTTTATTTTTATCCACTTTTATTTTATTTCAACCTCTCTACAAATGTCTACATTTTATTCTGTTTGTTTTTCCCCAATTTAATAAACTCAGAACAGAATGTAATTGCCTGTACTTATTACTGCAGAGCAGCCCTAGAGAAGGATGAGAACTTGGTCATGAACTCTACTTAGAACTCACTTCTCCCTCCTCTCCTCCCCTCCCTCCTTTGGGTGAAAGAGTCCAGGCGGAGCTCCTGCCTCCGCTGATACAGGGAAGGAAAAGGATTTGTACCGGAGTCTTTTAAAGAAATAAACATTTACAGTGCTTTGCAACTGTAAATATGTCTGGTGGACATATGTAACCATGGTCGGTGGGCGAAACTTCATTTGAAATGTCTGGGGCCACATATAATCTGAGAATGATGGATGCTCCGTCCTGACCTGGGGACATCTCTGTTTCTCACCCTGACTCTGCCAGGGGGCCTCTCAGTGTGCTTGATAGCTTTCAACTTGACACATCTGGGAAGAGGGAACCTCTATTGGGAGTAGCCTCCATTGGGTTGGCCTGTGACTATGTCTGTTGGGGCATTTCTTGATTTTTAAGCCCACTGTCAGTGTTGCCACCCCTGGGCAGGTGGTCCTGGATCGTATAAGAAAGCAGGCTGAACATGAGCCAGAGGAGCAAAGCCTGTAAGCAGCGTTCCTCCATGGTCTGTGCTTCAGCTCCTGCCTCCAGGTTCCTGCCCTGACTTCCCTCAGTGATGAACTGTGACCTGGGACAAGTAAAATAATGTAAACCCTTTCCTCCCCATGTTGGTTTTGGTCAATGTTTTTATTATAATGATAGAAGGTATGGGCTGGAGAGATGGCTCAGCAGTTAAGAGCACCAATTGTTTGTGAAGAGGACCTGGGTTCAACTTCCAGCTCACACATGGGGGCTAAGAACTGTCTTTAAGCTAGGCGTAGTGGTGCATGCCCTTAATCCTAGCACTCGGGAGGTGAAGGCAGGTGGATCTCTGTGAGTTCAAGGCCAGCCTGGTCCACAGGCCTAGTTCCAGGCCAGCTGGGGCTACAGTGAGACCCTGTCTCAAAAAGACCAAAAAAAAAAAAAAAAAAAAAAAAAACAAATGAGAACACTCAGGCAGATGCTTCTGAGCATTGGGTACTTTTTACCGAAGTCTTTCAGCAGGAATCAGAGGTGTAGCCCGAAGCCCTCACATCTGTCAAAACCATCGAGGTTCTTTATGGGCCTAAGGAGGCCTTTTGACCCTCTGGCCCCAAAGAATACCTGAACTCTAAACTCAGCCTTTTTTGTAACTGTCCCCACACTGTTCGGCCAGGCCCTTCAGAAGGATTCGACAAGCTTCAGAGGCCCTGATCCTGACTCCACAGTGCTCCAGCGTGTGGATGACCTCCTGTTAGCTGCTGTTGACCCAGTGCCTGCCTGTGAGACACACCTCAGAATGCTCCAGCTGCTCCAGGCCCTAAGCTACCATGTCTCTGTGCAGAAAGCTCAACTTTGTCAGACAGAAGCCTCCTACTTGGAGTACAAACTCCCTTGAAGTGAGAGGACCTTTACTGGGGCCCCAAAAGCAGGTAATTGAATCCCTGGGGGCAGTGGGATATTGCCAACTTTGGATCCTGGGATTGGCTAAAATAGGAAGGGCCCTGTTCTCAGCCACACAGCTGGGCACCAGCCCTTTAAATGGACAGAGACAGAAGAACTGACTTTCAAATGGGCCAAGTAGATAGCCTCTGTGGAATTAATGTATGAGACCTTAGCAGCACCCTCCCCTGTGTTTCCTGAGGATACGGAGTCAAGGCTTTGACTCTGCCTGGAGAGGGAATGAAATGGCTAAACTAACTCCACTTTGCTCTAGCTGACTGCTACTTCGCCCTGCATTTGGCCGGGCTACTCCCATTGGAGACAGCCACCCAGAACGTCTCATGTAGGCAGTTTCAGGAAGTGTACTGTTTCTCTAATACTGGGAAACTTACAAGCAGGCAGGTAGCATGTCTAGGTCACAGGTCCTCCCTCCCAGTTATATCTGCATCTCAGTGGAGCCTATATCAACAATTCTGAGAAACGTTTTTTCCTTTGTTTTTTTTTTTTCCATTTCTATGTGTATGAATGTACTGTTCTGCATGCAAGGTCGGTGCACCCAGGTCGTGCAATGCCCGAGGAGTCAGAAGAGGGTGTTTGGATTCCCCTGAAACTGAAGCTCTCCTGGAATCGGAGTCGTCGGATGACGGGTTCCGGGCCGCCATCCGTATGGTTGCTGGGGATCAAAACCCGGGTCCTCTGCAAGGAAGCTGTCAGTGCTCCCAACCGCCAGCCCTTCCTAACTGAAACTTTTTGTTAATGGAAAACCTCTTTGTTCACTGATCAGGTCTGGTGTGACTATGATGATCTGATGTAACTATGGTTATTGCCTTTGCCCCTGACATGATATAATTATAGATTTAAGCTTTATAAACCCTCTTTGGGGTTGAGAGTTCCTGGCCACTAAGCCCGCCCTTTAGGCAGGAGCGCTACGACTAATTTAATGAGGGACTCCCTGGATTTGAAGATCACTACATTGTGTCCCTCCATGCCTCTGTGCTATTAGAGCTTTCTGGTCTTTTTCATCTCCTATGCAGTCTAGTTTTTGTACCTTGTTTCTTCTGACCAAAAACCCAAGGAAACTTTTCTTTGAACTTGCTGGGGGCATTTTGGTTTGTAAATTTGATTCTCAATAAACGTCGTCGATGCTCCCTCCCTCTTCTTTGTCTTCCCTCTCCAGACTTCTCTTTCATCCGTGTTGCTTTCGTTTTCTTTCTCCATATCTCTCCGTTTCCACCCTTGCTCTTCTCTCAGCCCTTCACAAATTTGATTGTCTCGTGAAGCTTTCCCTTAACCTTCTGGTTTCCCTTCCTCTAAGACTTCATGTCAACCCCCAATCACCTCGGCATAGGCTGGATGTGGCCTCTCTCTCACTGGGGAGCTGAGATCACTTTGAACTGCTGATATCCGGGCTTGCCTCCACTGAGTCTCATATGGGGCTGGACATTTTTAGCTCGAACTGGCACGATGGCCTGCATTTCTTCTTGATCCTCCCATCTCTGTCTCTATCTCTCGTTCTCTCTCTCGTCTCTCTCTCTCGCCAGGGTTTAAAACTGCTTTTTATAAAAAGAATTTTACTTGTAGTATATTGGGCTAGAGGAGATGGGCTCAGTGGGTTAGAGTTGCTGACTACTCTCAGAGGACCGGGGATTGAGAATCCCCTAGCTAATCTCGTCCTACGCGATGTGCGGCCCATCTTATCTCCTAAGAAATAAACAACTTACTTTTATTAAGCCGTCTTAGGTGTCGGTCTGTGTGCGTCTATTCCATACTTTTTTTTTACTCCCCTGAGACACTAGGCAGGGGATACACACGGACCAGAACACGGACCAGCACACAGAAGCGAACTCTCTTGTCTGGTACTTACCACAGGCCAGCACTCTATGGTGTTCTTCAGACAAGTTGCCAGGCCAGTTTGGACTTAAAAGGTAGATGATCGCTCCTGAGTCTTCTATTCATAAAAACAAATATGTTAATTATAATTACTATTTAGAATTGTAGAAACGAGATATGGTTCAAGTGACACACGCCTTTACTAAAAGCCCGTCTAAGTAGCACTGGGGCAAGCAGAGGCAGCACTCCTGTTGGGAGTTACAGTTCAATGGGTGCCAGGTTCCTGGTCTACGTAGGCACTGTAAAAGAGGCACTGATTGTCTCTATGAACAGTGGAGGTAGTTTCCTGAATTAACTAGCTTGGGGCACAGGTGCGCGACCCATCGTCTCCAAAAAGAAAACCCAAAAAACTACAATTATTATATTTCTAAGATTTATATGTATGCAGTGTGTATGTACTTTGCGTGTCATGAAGATTAACACTCATTCGTAGCACTGCAAGTAGCCACACTCAAACCCCGAACATCTGGTTCAGATACGTGAAGGCATGTGGATCGTGCCTGGAATTGGAGTACTTGATGGCTTGTTTTAGCGTCCAGTGGCTGGGTAGTCTGGAATTCAAGCCTGTTCCTGTGCAAGAAGGGATTTCGGAGTGCCTCTTAAGCGCACACTGAGCCATCTCTCCCAGCCCCATAAAACTCCTTGATTGAGTGTTTACTTTTGACACCTGCCCCCTTGTTTGAGGGCAAGGACAGGGTAGAGCTGGCTTTACACTTTTCTTTCTTTCTCTTTTAAACTATTTTATTTTAAGTTATTTATATTTTATATCTTGTTTTTTTGGTCTTGTCTTTGCAGGGATCAACAAGGCATTTCTCCAACAATTGACTTAAGTCTCTCAGCTTTACATACTGGGAAACTCACTGTAGTTATAGACACAGGAGTATAGGCCTCTGTGAAACCACAGGAGAGATGTTCGGCCTTGCCTCTGAGCCTCCAGGGTCGCTAGGACTAAAAGGGTGGCACAATAATGGCGCGTTCCACCTTAATTGCTGTCACTACCGCAGGAGGCGGCAACGGGGGCCCAGGTAGAAGGGTAGATGTCTAGAGCAACACTGGAATGCAGTTGGTTCTCGGTCCTGACTCTGGGGATTCTTGGTGCTGACTCTGGGGGAATTCTTACCCCAGATGTGATATGAGTTCTCACTATAGGAAGGGATGGAGAGGGAAGGGAAAGAGGGAATAGGGAGAAACAGGAAGGGATGGATGGAAGTAGAGTCAGGTACCCAAAGCACTGCCTAGCACACAGTAGGTGCTGAAAACTATATATATTTTATTTATTATTATTATTTTTATTATTTTGCGTGTATGAGTGTACTGCTTGCATGTAGGTAGATATACCCATGTTGTTCAGTGCTGGGAGAGGCCAGAAGAGGGCATCAGATTCCCTGGAACTGGAGTTACAGACAGTTGTTAGCCACTGTGTGTGCTGGAATTCGAACCCACATGGTGGCACACGCCTTTAATCCCAGCACTCGGGAGGCAGAGGCAGGCGGATCTCTGTGAGTTCAAGGCCAGCCTGATCTACAGAGTGAGTTCCAGGCCAGCTGGGGCTACAGGGAGACCCTGTGTCAAAAAGACCCCCCCAAAAAAAGATTGTTTTTGGAGACACAGGGTCTTACTGTGCTCACTGTGTAGCCCTAGCTGGCCTAGAATTCTTTGTAGACCAGGCTGGACTTGAACTCATGGACATCCACTTGCTTCTGCCTCCCAAGTGCTGGGACTAAAGGTACGCACCACCATGGCTGGTTCAAAAGAGATTTGGTAAATGAATGCCCCGTGCAGTGCATCTCCTCTGCACTGTAGAAGCAGCCAGCTGGGGCTGGGGACAGAAGGAGAGGCAGCTCTTCTGGCTGGCAGCCGTCCCACAAAGGCAGATGTTGGCCCACTTGAATTGTGTGATTTAAGAGAACATAGACATGTTAATAACAAACACAAAGGCGAATTTGTTCAAGTGCTCAGGGTCTTCCTCCAGCTCCCCAAGGGGGGAAAACGGCCAAGTAAACTGCCACAGCTACTGAAAGGCACAGCGTGGTGGCTGGGGGGATGCTTCCCAGGCTCTGTGCAAGAGCCCCAAGCTCTTGGGAAACTTGGGACTGTTGGAAAGGAACAGACCAAAGCCACCACCTTGTGCAGTTACAGCCTGTAGCTTCCCTGTGTTTCCCAAGCTCACATCCAGTGGGAGAGTCCAAAAGGGGCCTTGAGAGATTCTGCAGGAGAGGAGAGCTCAGGCTTGGAGAGTTGGCCAGAGTGGGGCACTCTTAGCTTGTGAGGAGACTGGAGGGGTGGGGTGGAGGAGGTCTGGAGGAGGGGTGGAGAGTTGGAGATCTCAGGTCTGTGGGGGAGGTTGGGGGGGCGTGTTCTTCTGGTCTTGGCCCCTTCTTGCTTTCATCTGCCTGCTGGGCTTAGGGCTGGACCTGGTAGGGTCTGCGGCGGGGCAGAGGGGAACTGGGAGGCACACTGTCTTCTCTCTCCCCCTCTAGTGGGAACTCTGAAGAGCCAGCCATTTGGATTTCTCTCTTCAACGTTCAAACGTACCAGAAAGCTGGAGAGATGGCTCAGTGGTTAGGAGCACTGGCTGCTCTCCCAGAGGACCCAGGTTTGGTTCCCAGCACCCACATGGTGGTTAACAGTCATCCATAACCCCAGTTCCAGGACCCAACACCCTTTTTTGGCCTCCGTGGGTTTGCACAAATGTGGTGCACTTACCTCCAGGCAAAAAACACTCATACACAAAATAAAAATAAATAAATTATATATATATATATATTTGGTCTTTTTGAGACAGGGTCTCCCTGAAGCCCCAGCTGGCCTGCAACTATGTAGAGCAGGCTGGCCTTGGGTGGAATCAGAGGCAAGATGCAGTGTGAACCAAAGGGGCTGAGCAGACCCACCTGGTATCTGGCCAGGACACATGGTCACCGGAAGGGCTTCCAGATGGAAAGGCAGAGGAAATGACTATTTATCCACAGTTGGGAGGACGTAGGAAATATGGTAAGTTTTGTGTGGTCAAAGCAGAAGTGAGAGTAGCATCTGGGTTTGGCAGTGGGTTAGAGAGACTGAGGGACATGGGGCTAGAGCCTGCAGCCTAATGGTACCCACCTAGCGTCCCTTCCTCTATCGGTTATTCTGATTCCAGTCCATTGCCCTCTCTTGCCGAAGTTGACCTCCCCTCTGCCGCTCCCCCCTCTCCCCCCCAGCCCTGGCTTCCTCTCTCTAAGGCTGTAAGTGTAGGTGGGGCAGGGGGACTATGAAGTGAAGCTGGGAAACAAATGGTAGAGAAAGCCAAGGTGAGCAGCCATCCCGGCTCCCCCTCTGCTGGCTGAGCCATGGGTCCAGTGTCTAGCCGTCACCACACGGGGGCGCTGAGGCTAGGCCTGGAGGTGGAAAGGAAAGTAACCAGCCTTCCCTATTGAACCCTCAGACTCTAGCCGGGCCCAGAATATAAATTGTAAGTGCCATAGGTGTGGTATTTCATACTTGTTCCAGTGTGTTCATAGTTTCCGGCTCACTTAATCTCTGGGAAGCCCCCAGGAGGCCTATGCCTTTGGCTGTCAGCAGAGCTGGCCTTTAAACCAGCCCTGTGGGAGCTGTTTATAAGCCTCCCAGGTGCTCGGCAGGGGAGAGCTCAGTTCTGGATGAATTTAGCTACCTGAGGATGGGGAGGAAAAGAGGGAGGGAGGGGGGAGAGGAAGAGAGGGAGGGGGTGGGGGGAGGGAGGGAGGGAAGAAGAGGGTGTGCTTTTTCTGAATTCAAGGTGGTAAGCCTAAATGGGGCACTGAGTAACCTCCTTTTTCAGCCCCAAGTAGTCTTAAGACCCATAGGTAACTATGAGGAGCATACAGGAATAATCTATTTCCCAGATGCTGAACATCATTATCAGACAGCAATGACATTTCTTGAACTCAGAACTATTATTACTATTGCTGCTATTATTATTATTATTATTATTATTAATTTTTTGGTCTTCTTGAGACAGGGTCTTCCTGTAGCACCAGCTGGCCTGGAACTTACTATGTAGACCAGGCTGGCCTTGAACTCACAGGGATCCACCTGCCTCTGCCTCTTGAGTGCTGGGATTAAAGGTGTGCACCACCACGCCCAGCCCTATTATTATTATTATTTTAAGACAGAGACAGAGTCTCCTTGTAGTCCCCAGTTTGCCTAGAATTTGCTATGTAGACTAGACTGGCCTTGTTCTCACAGAGATCTGCTTCTCAAGTGCTGGGATTAAAGGCCTGGCCTCAAACTCTATGCAGCCAAGGGTGACCTGATCTTCCTGCCTTTGCCTCCTCACTGCTGGGATTACAGACATGCATCTCTGGACCCTGTTCATACGGTGCTTGGGAATTGAACTCAGGGTTTTGTGCATGTGAGGAAGGACTCTACAAACTGAGCTATACACCTATCCTTGTGCTTTCACTCAGACTGGACTGGTCTGTCTAGGAGATAAGGGTTCTTCTGTTTTGAATGCTGCAGGATTTTTAGCAGCATCTCTGGCTTGTGTCCAGTTCATGCTAGAGATTCACAATTGTGACAAATAAAAATGCTTGGGCACACTGAGAAATGTCCCCTGCGGGGCCAAATCGCTTCTGGTTGAAAGTGCCCAGAGCTAGCAGGACAGACCAAAAGCATATTCTTTGTTTCCAAGAATACTCATCCTAAACTTTTTTTTTTTTTCCTTTTGGTCCTGGGAAACCCAGAGCCTTACACTTACTAGGCGAACTCTGCACTGTTTCCATGCCCAGCCTGTCTCTACTCTGAGCCTCTGCCCAGGTTACTTCTGGGCCCAGGCTGCTCTGATCTCTGTGTGTGTGTGTGTGTGTGTGTGTGTGTGTGTGTGTGTGTGTGTGTGTGTTTGAGTTGCCATCTATCTGGCTATGTAGCCCTGACTCATCTGGTATTTGCTATGTAGCCCAAGCTGGTTTCAAACTCATAGTAATTCCCCTGCCTCAGACTCTTGAGTGCTAGGGTAACAGCAGTGTTGGTTGACCACCATGCCTGACTTTAGACCAGGTCTCTGCCCTTGGCTGCCCTTTCTAATAGTTACTTGTAGCCCAGACTTCAAAGCCTCTCTCTGGGTGCTCAGAGGATTGCTACACATCGCTGGGGCTGCCAAGGTGAGTGTAGCCTGTGATGGTCACTAAGGAATACAATGCAGTTCCACAGGCCTGAGCCTCAGCCTCGTCTGGGCTTCTCTTAGCCCAGAGCCTGACTGGAATGAATGGCTTTTGCAGCAGGAAGCTTTGTGTTAATGTGGGATAGGTGAGTGGAAGAGGCAGTACAGACACAGAGTTTACTCTACAGGGGTCTGAAAGATAGCAGACACTCTCTGCTCATTAGTTAGGTGGGCCCAGCTGATTTCCTAGCACTGGTTATTGGCATCGATTTAGTGCATGTTCGTGTGGCTCTATCTACCTCTGTTCTCATCACAGGGAACTCACTGACTAATAGCGGAAGCAGAATGGGCTCCACATGGCAAGAGAGCTTCTCCCTATGGGTTCAGGAAGGGGTCATGGGACAAGTCATTTAGGATGGGGTTGGAGCAGGCCTGGGAAGGTCACTTTGTCCTGAAAATCCACCAGTATCTTCATATGTAAACTGTCAGCTGTCATCATCAAAAACAAAAAGCAATGGGGTTGGTGGCTTCAATCCAGGGCTGTTTTGGGGAGGAGGGACGTGGCTCCTGGAAATGGCAGCTTGCGCTCACACTAGGGTTTGGCTGATTGATCTCCCTTGGTTTTCTGTCGATGAGGGATGTGAATACCTGCCCTGAGCCAGGCCGCTGTGGCCACTTGTGGGCAGGCGTAGGACTCTGGCCACCTGCTTCTGAGCACTCTGGAGACCTGAGGGAAAGAAGTGAGCTCAGCCCACCAGGTGGCGCTGTGACTGTTCTCAGGCTGAGAGTCCTAGCTAGACAGGGAGGATGGAGGAGGATTTGGGTGGCTGAGAGAGCACTCTCCCTCGCCCAGACCTGGTGAGGTAGTAGGGGCCCCGGAGAACCCCAGAGGTCTGTCTCATATGTAGGCAGAGTCTGTGTTGACAGATGACACTTCCTCGACTGCCCTGTCTCATCACACAGGCTGCCTTCCCTCAAGCTGCCTCCCTGGTGTCTAATCTGCTCCTGTAAAAAGGACAAATCGGACCTCATCTCCCAGTAGTGAGGGAAGTAATATTGGGGGCGAAAAGAATCCATCTTGAACCCAAGGGACCACAGTCACCCCTCCTATATATCAACATAAGCCGGGGTGAGGGGACAGTAGAGAGGAAAGAGAGAGGCAGAGTCCCTTCAGAGAACAGGGCAGGGGCCAGCCTATCGGTGTGTATATATCTTGCATTATGCAGCGCAGGAGAGGAAATCAATAGAGCTGTCAGCGGTTAATGCATTCAGTCCTGCTGCCGTCCCCACCTCGGGATGGTCCAGACTGATGCTTCAAATTAAACAACAGGGAGGGGAGAGGGGCGAGGAAGGCCAGGAGACATATACCCTGACAGGGCAGAGGAAAGCTGGGCACCGACTGAAGAGCTGGGGGAAATTAAAGTCCATAAATCACAAGGCGTTGAGCGCATCCTCTGGTGTGAATGACAGGCGACCCTCAGCGGTGGTGTCTGATCCTCGGGTCCCTCTGCCAGGTGGGAGTCCCTGGGGAAGGCTGGTGGCTAGTCAGTGACTTGTCATTCTCAGGAGGGTAGGGCAGGCCTCCTGCCTTATTTTGGGGAGTGGGGGGTGTGCCAGGATGGTGGGTCTTTGGGGTTGAGGCAGGGTCCCTGTGGAGGACACACTGCTCCCTGCTCCCTGCTCTTGGTTAGCTCTGGTCCCCAGAGTTCAAGTTTTATTTCTTAGCCCCTAAGACTGGGTGTCAGAGAGCGCACCCCCATTCTGCATGGTTACCTCGTCCATTTAACTTCTCTGCCCTGTTTATCTCAGTCTGTCCTTTCTGTTCCCTTGTTCTCTTGCTCTGGGTGGATGAGTGTCAGGCCTTCTTGCTTGCTGCCTGTCTCCTCCTTTTCAACCCCCAAAACCTCTCCCACGGCTCTGTTTTGGCTCCTCACCAGTATCTACTGTAGGGAGGGCTGGAGGCTTCTGGCATCTTTCTGTATTGTCTAGGGCTGGCCAGTCCTGGCTGAGAGGGTGAGAAACTTGGTCCAGGGACACCTCCCCCCCCCCAAGAGGGTGAAGTAAGGGCACCTTCCCTATCATTCCTTCACTCTAAGAGTCTTTGGGAAAGGGAAGACTGAGCCACACATTGAGGTAAGAGAGCAGAAGCTTCATGTTCCCTTTAAACCTGTCCGCAGGGCCCTCCCAGTTCCTGTCAGGAAACAGGCTTAGCCCAGGGGTGTTTTGAGGTACTTTCAGCCAATGGGGCTAAACCTGGAAGAAGGTACAGGGCCCCAGGCAAATGACACAGGGACTGGGTGAGGGGCAAGGGCCTGAGGGGGGTCCATGACAATGTCACCAGATCTCAGTCCTTGGGGGGATGTGTGATATGGGGGCTGGGGAGTGAGGCCTTTAGGGAAGGACCTGGGGAGGGAACACCTGAATTCACTGTCTTACCCCTTCCGTAACCTGCCAGGGTGTCCTGTTAATAGAAACCAAAGGGGTCATGAAGCCTTGGGCTGGAGCCTTGTGCTGCTGATGGTTCCAAGGCAGAGGAGCCTCAGAGCTGAGGTCCTGTTCTTTATCTGAGCTCAGACCAGCACTTGTTCCTTTCCCACCTCTTCCAAGCTAGGGTTTCAGTTCCAAGGAAGCCTCTCAGATAGAAGAGTTCAGACCAGCTCTCTTGGCTCCCTATAGGCACAACAGAGTCTGCCTCTTCCCACACAGCTAAGCTGCTTCCTTGCGTGACAGTGCCCAAAACAAGTTCTACCAATTACCACCGGTGACCGCATTTCCAAAAGCAATTACCAGAGTGCTGCAGCGCCTCCGAAAAGTAGAGATTGGAGAATTCGTACCTATCTGGACGTGGGAGCTCCAGGGTCTGTGGGCTTCATAGACAGAGACCTGCTTCTGAGCAGATGGGCAGAAACAGGGGCTGGACTGCGGGCAAATTCCAGGTTGGGAGGCGGGAGGCACCTCAGGAATGCAGCAGCATTGCCGGCCAAGGCCCCAGCCCCACAGCTTAGTGAACCTGGGCCACTCTTTCCATGGCTTTCTCTCTACGTTCTTCTCTGGTATGTCTGGAAATGAGAAAAAAAAAAAAAAAAGATCCATATGAATCCAGAGGAGCCTGAGAAGGCAGGAGGACACCTGAACCTGCTTGTGGACCAGGGGAAGCTGATTGCCAATGGCCTCTGCTGCCGTGAGAAGACCGTTCCCTACCCTTCCCCATGCCACCAGCACTGCCCCGCTTCTGGGTCCTAGAAATTGTGAAACCAGAGGAGGAAAGATAGAGGCAGGAGTGGCTCTGACCAGCCTCCTGCCTGCTGAGGCAGAAGTGGTCTTCAGAGTCCAGGCCTCTGAGTGATGGCTATGTTCTTGCCTCCGTCCCTCACTCCACCCTCAGGAGTCAGGGTTGGGTTGTTCCATTGATTTGGGGTCCCACCCCTCCCTGTGACCTATGACCTCTTGGGAGAGTCAGCCTCGGGATTGAAGAAGGAGCAGGCCTAGATGTTGGGAGGAGGAAATAGGCTGGATGCTGGCCAGTGCCATCCCTGTCTACTTTCTACCTTCCTTCTCTGAACCCCTCCTCCTCTCAGAGCCTTTTCCTGACAGGCCAGTCTGCTATTAATGGATCAAGACAGCCGCAGTTGTCTGCATATGATGACCTTGGATGACATTTCACCCAAGCTTCCATGGAGGAATGGCTGCAATCCTTAACTTGGCCTTACTCTTGAATTTCACCCTTGGAACCTCACCCTTCAGGAGAGGTTGAAAGGGGGTCAGTATGCAAGTCTGCCTGGAGTCACAACAGACCTGGAGGCGAAGCCTGCTGGGGCAGCAGGAATGGAGGGGACATGTGTTGGGGAAACTCGAGTAGGTGTGTCTAGGCAGAAGTCAGAGGCTAGGCGGCCCCAAGACAGAGCAGTTGCTGGTGACTTCCGGGTCCCTGTGAGACCAGGCGCACTTCCTGTACTGGGTGACATGGGGCTGAGGGGCCTCTTCCTACCTCCCTTCCCATACATTCCCACTTTCCCCTCTAGCAGGTTTGAGTTGGTTTTCATGACACGGGTGCACAGACCTACATGCAGACAGTACATTCATACACATACAAGGGCCTTGATTTACGACTTTTTTTTTTGGAGCATGGCATTTGTAGTAACTGAAATATGTGTTCTCAGACCATGGCCACTCAATTGGCTCCAGAATAAACTTTTTTTTTTAACTTTTTTTAATTAATTTTATTTATTTCTGTATGTGTATGAATGTACTGTCTGCATGCAAGTCTGTGCACCCGTGTCGTGCAACGCCGTGGAAGGGTTCAAAAAGAAGAGGGTGTCAGATTCCCCTGGAACTGGAGTTCTCCTGGAATTGGAGTTTCAGACGGTTCTCGGCCGCCATGTGGGTGCTGGGGATCGAACCCGGGTCCTCTGCAAGAGCGGTCGGCGCTCTTAACCGCTAGGCCATCTCTCCAGCCCTAAACTTTTTTTGTTTTTTAATGTGTATGAGTGTACTGTCTGCATGTAGGTTGGTGCACCCATGTCGTGCAATGCCGCGGAGGTCAGAAGAGGGCGTCAGATTCCCCTGGAACTGGAGTTAAAGACGGTTCTTAGTTGCCATGTGGGTGCTGGGAATCGAACCCGGGTCCTCTGCAAGAGCAGGTGGCACTCTTAACTGCTGAGCCATCTCTCCAGCCCCCAGAATAAACTCTTAATACCTCCAAGGAGAGAGCCATGTATCTCTGCATTGACAGGAAGCTGAGGGGTCCTGGTTGGCATAGGATCCCTGCACTGTAGGAGTGCAGAAGTAGGACTGGGGTCCTTGCCAGAGCCTCAACCTATGACTGCAGCTCATCCTGGCAGGAGGAATGGTGAGGAAGCACTAGTGAAGAGCAACAAAGAAGGAGGAGACGGAAGCAAGAAAGCTCATGACATGCTTGACGCTCAACTTTCAGGGGTGTCGGCAATTGTTTGGATGCCTCTGATCTAGTTTGCTTTCAATGGCTGTGATAAAACACCCTGACCAATACCAACTCGGGGAGGAAAGGGTTTATTCTCTTACATCTCCCAGGTCACAGTTCATCACTTAGGGAGCCTAAAGTAGGAACTCAGGGCAGGAACCTGGAGGCCGGAGCTGAAGCACAGGCCATGGAGGAATGCATCTTACTGGCTTATTCCCCTGGCCCATGCTCTACCTGCTTTCTTATATAATACACAACCACCTGGCCAGGGTTGGCACCACCTGCTATGGGCTGGGCCCTCCCACATCACTCAACAATCAAGACAGTACTCCACAGATGTGGCCACAGGCCAGTCCAATAGAGGAAATTCCCCAATTGAGGCTCCCTCAACCTAGGTGTGTCAAGTTGACACTAAAGCTATCCAGCACAGCCTCCTCTTCCCCTTCCTCCTCCTATTCCTCCTTTTCCTTATCTTTTTCCTTCCTCTTCTTCCTCTTCCTCCTCCTCCTCTTCTTCCTTCCTCTTCCTCCTCCTCTTCCTCCTCCTTTTCTTTTCTCTCCCTCTTCCCCATATTTATCCTCTTCCTCTTCATCCTCTTCTTCCTTTTCCTTTTGAGACAGGGTCTCATATATCCCAGGCTAGCCTCAAACTCACTATGTAGCCAAGCCCTAGAACTCCTGACTGTTTTGACCTCACCTCCCTACAAGTGTATGCCACTGCACCAGGTTTATGTGGTGCAAGAGATTGAATGCAGGGTTTCATACATGCTAAACAAGCACTCTACCAACTGAGGTACATCTGCAGCCCCAAGTCCAGCTTCTGCTACCAGCCTTCACCCACAGCACTTACAGATTTCTGAGGGGTAAACACCCCTACCAGGATAACCAGCTGTCCATGTGATGTGGGCTGCTTAGAACTCTTGAATATGCATGAGCAGCTCTGAGGAGGTCATAGGTGCCACAGTGTAAGTGTGGGAGATGTGTGGGGAAGATGGGGGAAGAGGCTGCCGAGGAGACTGAGAGGTGTCTGGGAAGGGTTCAAACATCACGTTCAGAATTGAGCTTTAATAGGAGGTGGGAAAAGTCCAAGTCCTGAGTGGGTGACTTTGGGGGAATTCGTGAGTCAGCATCTCTGTTGCTGTTTGTTGTTTTGTTGTATCATGCCTGTGCTTTAAACTGGTCCCCTGAAGAACTGCTGGGGTCTGTGTGAGCCTGGTTAGCAGACCCAGGGCATATGCACAGAATCCAAGATGCATTATTTTTTAATAAAGAAGAAAAAAAAAAATAAAGAATGCAAAGATGAGTTCTCATTCACCCCCAGCCAGCTGCACCTCGGGCCATCCCTCATCTTAATGAGCCCATCCAAATCTCGTTTGCTAATGAGGAATTTAATGGTCACAGACTGACAAGTAAGACTGAGAGGGGAAACGGGAAGGTCGTTATGAGAATGAAATGTGTAGTTGAGCACCACGCCACCACCATCCTTTCTGCCCACCCCTGGGTCTCAGCCCAGAGTGGGTGACAGGCTACTGGGACTGGAG
Organism: Rhizomys pruinosus; assembly: GCA_009823505.1. Lineage (NCBI taxonomy): Eukaryota > Metazoa > Chordata > Mammalia > Rodentia > Spalacidae > Rhizomys > Rhizomys pruinosus. The sequence goes on from VZQC01007234.1 coordinate 1,064,578, forward strand.
GGGATTTCTCTTCAGAACTGGGCTCCTGACAGGGCAGGCCTCCTAGGCAGTTCTAGATTTTGTCAAAGTCTGTCTGAATGTTTGCCTTCAGTTTCAATAGCCTGGCCGTGATTCTACAGCCTTGGATGGGTTCACCAAGCCCAGTATTTGGAGCTGAAGAGGTAGCTTTGGTGGTAAAGTGTTTGCGTAGCATGCACAAGGCCCTGGGTTTGATCCCAGCATCCCATAAACTTAGTGTGGTGGCACATGCCTGTAATTCCAAACACTTGGGAGGTGGAGGCAGGAGGATCAGGAGTTTAGGGTCATCCCTAGCTACATATCAAGTTCAAGGCCAGCTTGGGCTACATGAGACCCTGTCCAAAAATAAATAAAAAAATATATTTGCATTTATGCATTGTTTTCCTTACCTGCATTCACTAGTTCATTCATTTGTCCATCCCTTAGAACTTCTGTTCTTTTCTCTATCTTGCACAGACCTGGTTAGCATTCATAATTTGTCAAGAATGATACAGATATATATTGCGGGTAAGTTGTTCACAAACTAGCAGGGAGACCACAAGGAACACATTGAACGCCACTGCCCAGGTACTGTGCACATGCACAAAGGTTACTATGCCCGCAGTGAGCCCAGGCTGTGCTCAGCTCAGAGGGGAGAGGGTGCCCACCTGAGTCTTGGAAAAACAAACTTTTATTGGAGAGGAAAGGATGCTGCTGGGACCCAGGAGCTCAGGAGAGGTGATCTGCCCTGCCGGTGCTCACCTGCCTTTCCCGCGGTTCTGCAGGGGGTCGGGGGACTCTCTGTAAGGGATTATCTTGATTACAAGGGATGCCGGAAGACTCACCCTAATTGTGGGAGGGCCCATTCCCTAGGCAGTGGATCCTGGGCTGTATGAAATAGAGAAAGTCCATACCAGTTGATGGGCCAACATGGATGGAGGAAAACTTCACAAGGCACGCTAGATGAAGAGCTCCAAGCAGTCAACGGCGTGCATGTGAGAGTGGGAGAGAGAGAGAGAGAGAGAGAGAGAGAGTGAGTGAGTTTATTCCAGGGACAAGCCCATTGATAAATTACCCAATCCCAAGAGGTCAGCCCTAAACCCATGTCCATACAGGCAACATTGATGGGATTCAGTAAGGTTGTGTGTGTGTATTATTTTTATTATATTACTGTTGTTACATATACGTGACAGTAGTAATTATAGAAGAGGTCACCAATTCCAGAGGAGGTAGGAGGCAGAGGAATTGGAGGGGGAGAGGGAGAGGTAGAAATGGTTTAAGCACAGAGTACTCATGTATGAAAGTCTCAAAAGATAAAGGCTAAAAGTAGAGAATGGGAGCTGAGCACAGCATGCATTTTAACTCTTTTTTTTTTTTTAAGATTTATTATCTTTTTTTTTAATTTTTTAAATTTATTTTTGTATGTGTATAAATGTATGAATGACTGTCTGCATGTAGGTTTGTGCACCCATGTGATGCAATGCTGCAGAGGTCAGAAGAGAGTCTCTGATTCCCCTGAAACTGGAGTTCTCCTGGAATTGATGGTTCTTGGCCGCCATGTGGGTGCTGGGGATCGAACCCAGGTCCTCTGCAAGAGCAGTTGGTGCTCTTAACCACTAGGCTATCTCTCCAGCCCGTATTTTAGCTCTTTTAAAATTTATTTGTGGGGCTTGAGAGATGGCCTAGTGGTTAAGAGCACCGACTGCTCTTGCAGAGGACCCCGGGTTCGATCCCCAGCACCCACATAGCAGCTAAAAAAAACCATCTTTAACTCCAGTTCCGGGGGAATTCGACGCCCTCTTCTGACCCCCCCCCCCGCAGCATTGCATGACACGGGTGCACAAACCTACGTGCAGACAGTGCATTCGTTCAAATAAAAAAAAATTAAAGCCGGGCGTGGTGGTGCACACCTTTAATCCTAGCACTTGGGAGGCAGAGGCAGGTGGATATTTGTGAGTTCAAAGCCAGCCTGGTCTACAGAGTGAGTTCCAGGACAGCTGGGGCTACAGCGAGACCCTGTCTCAAAAAGACCAAAAAAAAAAAAAAAAAAAGTGAGCCTTCAATGAATCAAAAGGAGATTATCTTGAGAGGGCCAGGCCTAAGCAGGTGACTGTAGGCAAATACAATCTGAGTTTAGTATGCATGGGCTAGCGTTTCCAGCCAATGCCTCTGAGATACAAGTGAGAGTCTTAGGAAAGAGGGCCTGGTTTTGGAGAATTGAGCTTGGACTCTACAGCTGCAACAGGATTATTCTGCCAATGACCACATGACCCTGAACAGAGCTCCCAAGCCTGACCTGAGGCAATACCCAGTCACTGTGGACACGCTGAGTATAGCCTTGGGGTTGGGAGAACCCCTGTTCAACTCTCAACAGTACTTGGATCCACCAAAGCTCAGCTTATATGTTGTTCTGAGCCGCTCCATGCGTGGTAACCCATTATGTAGCAATAAAATATTCCTTCAGAAGGTCAGCCGTGTGCAGATTTCCTTGCTGTGGCCCAACCTCACTGCCTGCCTCTCTCAGGCTGGGATCTCCGCTCACAGTGATGGGACAAAGAGAAAGAAAATTAAAATCCAAGATGGAGCGATTCCAAACTGTAATCTCAGCAAACAGCGGCACTTAGATTTCCTGTTATTGATCCCCGCGGTGAATATGCTCCAATGTCGTAATTACAGGGGGACTTTTTCAATTTGGGCTGAATTGCTTCCCCTCCCTCCATCCTTCCATTATTTCTTTAAACTCACAATAACATAGATCCTATAGAGCTGTGGAGTCTAAATAAACAGTGCTAATCATTTTAATTGAAAACCGATCTCAGAGGCAAGGAGGCTCTTCCTCTTATCTCTCTGGAGCAGGGGACAGCTCAGGGATGTTTGCTTCTCAGAACACATTCCCTCCCCCTCCCCCTCCAACATACCAGGTTTTGCTGTGTACTGGAATAGTGGCTGGTCTTGAGCTGGGTCAGGCAAGTCCTTCACATTTGTAGGATCTAGGCCAGGGTGCCCCTGAGCCCCAAGCCAAGTCTTATCTGTCACCACAGTTCTCATGAGCTGACTAGACACTGGGGCAATGGACATTTTTTTTTCCTTTCCATTTGGTTTGATACAACTTGGGAGGAGGGTTTCTATGGGCGTCTGGTGGGAAGAGACCAAGAGTGCTCAAAAGTATGCTGTGAGACACAGGCTGGGGCTGACAAGATGGCTTAGAGGGTAAAAGAGCTTGCCGCCAATCCTCATGACCTGAGTTCGATCCCCAGGACCCACATGGTGGAAGGTGGGAATTGACTCCTGCAAGTTGTGTTCTGTTTGCCACACTAGGGCTGTGGCATGTGTGTGTGTGTATGTGTGTGTGTGTGTGTGTATACAGTAAGTGTATTAGTCACTTTTCTGTTGTAATAAAACCACCATGAGCAAGGGAACTTATAAAAGGAAGAGTTTATTTGAGCTTACGATTGACGGTTCCAGGGAATCAGAGTCCATTGTGGTAGGGAGGCATGGTGGCTGGGGCTGGAGCGGCAAGCCGAGAGGCTTGTTAAACTCACTAAGCCTGCCCGCAATAACGTACTTCATCCAGCATGGCCACAACTTCTAAGACCTTCAAGAACAGTGCCACCAACTGGAGACAAAATGTCTGAATACTTAGAACCTATGGGGGACACTCATTCAAACCACCACAGTAACTAACTAGATGTAAAATAAAATGCTTAGAATTTGTAGTTGTTTTTATTTCCTTTATTTGAGACAGGGTCTCCCTATAGCCCTAGGTGGCCTAGAACCTGCTGTAAGGACCAGGCTGGCCTTGAGCTCATAGAGATCTGACTTCTTCTGCCTCCACCATGCTCAGATTACAAGTGTTATTCTTTATTCATACTTTTTTTTTTGGCTAATAGACTAATAATGATTTTAAAAGTCATCAGGGCTGGAGAGATAGCCTAGCGGTTAAGAGCACTGACTGCTCTTGCAGAGGACCCAGGTTCTATCCCTAACACCCACATGGCGGCTAAGAACAGTCTGTAACTCCAATTCCAGGAGAACTCCAGTTCCAGGGGAATCCGAGACCCTCTTCTGACCTCCGCGGCATTGCATGACACGGGTGCACAGACTCGCATGCAGACAGTACATTCATACACATACAGAAATAAATAAAATTAAAAAAATAAAAAAAAAGTCATTAGTGGGGCTGGAGAGATGGCTCAGTGGTTAAGAGTGCTGACTGCTCTTGCAGAGGACCCGGGTTTGATTCCCAGCACCCACATGGCAGCTAAGAACAGTCTTTAAGCCGGGTGTGGTGGCACACGCCTTTAATCCTAGCACTTGGGAGGCAGAGGCAGGTGGATCTCTGTGAATTCAAGCCCAGCCTGGTCTACAGAGTGAGTTCCAGGACAGCTGGGGCTATAGGAAGACCCTGTCTCAAAAAAAAATTCATTAGTATGCTAGTATATTTTTTTTGATTCATAAATGCATATTCACTGAACACACACACACATACACACTAAAAAAACAGGGTCTGGAGAGACAGCAAGGGGGTTAAGAACACTTGCTGCTCTTGCAGAGGTCAGGAGTTCAGTCCCTAGCAGCCAACCAGATGGCTCATAAGAGCCTGTAACTCTGGGTCTTCTTGGTCTCCACAGGCACCTGCGTGCACATTTCCACACATACACATACATACACATACAGACACATACACATACACATACATACACATACAGACACACATACAGACACATACACATACAGACATATACACATACAGACACATACACATACAGACACATACATAGCATACATTTTAAAAGCACATCCTTTTTTTTTTTTTAAAAAAAAAAACTGCATCTTTTTTTTTTAATTTTATTTATTATTTTTGTATTGGTATGAAATGTACTGTACTGCATGCAGTCTGTGCACCCGTGTCGGGGCAATGCCGCGGAGGTCAAAGAGGGTCTCGGATTCCCGCGGAACTGGAGTTCGTCCTGAATTGGATTTACACAGACGGTTCTTCGGCCTCCGTGTGGGGTGCTGGGGATCGAACCCCCCGGGCCCGCGTGCAAGAGCGTCGGTGCTCTGAACCGTGTTTTGCTAGGCCATCCTCTCCAGCCCCTAAAAGCACATCTTTTAAAAAGGCAATAAAACGGGCTGGAGAGATGGCCTAGCGGTTAAGAGCGCGCACTTTGCTCTTACAGAGGACCCCGGTTCGATCCCCGCATCCACATGGCGGCCGAGAACCGTCTGGAAACTCCAATTCCAGGAGAACTCCAGTTCAGGGATCCTAGACCTCTTCTGACCTCCGACGGCCAAATTGCACGACACGGGGCACAGACTTGCATGCAGACGGAAACATTCATACACATACAGAAATAAATAAAATTAATAAAAAAGCAAATAAAACCCCAAATAACCATAAACACAAAAAGGCAGTAATGTGGAGGCTCAGAAACCTGAGCTCACCCACGTCTTCTTCTTTTCTTTTCTTCCTTCCTTTCTTTTTATTTTACTTTTCTGTCTTTTTGAGACAGGGTCTCCCTGTAACCCCAGCTGGCCTGGAACTTACTATGTAGACCAGGATGGCCTTGAACTCATAGAGATCCACCTGCCTCTGCCTCTGGAGTGCTGAGATTACAGGCATGCGCCACCACACCTGGCAGTTCTTTATATTTTTTGAGACGGGATCTCACTAAGTTGTTTAGGCTGGCCTGGAATGCATAGAGAGCATGGCCTGGAGCTGCTGTGATTATGTCGATAAATTAAAGGTTGGTGTATACCAGGCCTCCCATGGCCTATGTGAGTGGTTTTTATGAGATAGGGTCTTACTGTGCAGTCCAGGATGGCATTAATTCTGTATTCTTCCTGTCAGTCCCAGGTGCTGGGATTATAGGCATGAGCCACTACATCCAACTAGCCTAGATCCTTCTTGAACATTTTATTTTTGTTGACTAGGAAGAAGATTGGAAGCCAGAGGCAGAAAGTGGGAATTTTGAAATCACTAATGTAGGCAATGTCATGTGTACACACCAGTGTGCAGACAGGCAAATCACCTTCTCCTCAGCTTGGCCTCCACTCTCTTTATCCCTCCCCACTTGGCTCAGGTGCCCCTGCCTCTGTGTGTACACAGATCCTTTGTACACACGATTCCCCATGCATGTAGCTTCCTTAGCACAGGTTCAAGCTATCATTTATCTATCCTCTGATAAAATTACCGAATTTTTCAGGCAAAATCCATCCATGATGATAGAGGTCGGGGTAGCAGTTAGCTCTGGGGAAGGGATATTGTATTAGTTCCTTCTCTTTCTTTTTCTTTCTTTCTTTCTTTCTCTTTCTTTTCTTTCTTCTTCGTTCTTTCTCTTTTCTTTCTTTCTTTCTTTCTTCTTTCTTTCTCTTTCTTTTTCTTTCTTTTTGCGTTCCAGAATTCCCTCTGGAACTGAGTCAAAAGATAGTTCTTTACGATTCACCACGTGGCACAGTCGGCGACAGGTCGATGACGATTTGTTGAATGGTTCCGTGGGAAAATCGAACCAGGCCTCCAACCGAGGTTAAAGTACAGTTGAACTTTGCCTCATGTTCCTTGTCTTATCTCCTTGACAGAGATACTGGGACAAAGACCAACTTAAAAAAGGGAAGCTAAAGACACATCAGGGCAAGCGTAATTTCAGCTCACAGTTTCGAGCTTGTCGAGAGTGCACCCCAGAATGAGGAGAGTATGCTGCAACCGATGCGAGGAAGTCACTCAATGAGCTACAGTGAGCTTGAGGCAGCAGAAGTCACAATCTGCAACGCGGAATAGGGAATGGAGTATTGAAGGTATGCTGCCATTTCAAGTTACTTGCCTCCTCCCCTCCTTTTTTTTTCTGTCTTTTTGAGAGTAGGTAGGCAGCGCAGATACGAACAACAACACGATTATAGTAAAACAAGAACACCTCACCACTTATACAAACGAATGCATAACAAAACATGAGGGGCACGTATGATGGTATACGTGAAGTTGGTATCAGCGTCAAAGTGTGGACCAAAAGGCAAAAATGCGCGGTTGTGGTAATCAGATCGATCGAATGGCGGGTGGTCCTGGTGGTGTGTGGTGGTGGTGGTGTGTTCTCCCTATGCCCCAGTAGGCATGCCGTGGTGGAATCGGTGGATGTGCTCCCTAGAGCCCCAGTGTCCATAGAATACTCGACTAGAAGAGAAATAGGACTGTTGGCCTGAACTCCCCAAGAACCCTTACTGCCTCGGTCACTTAAGGCTATTTCATGCTACCACCATTGGTCCCAGCAGCTTCCTCCTCTTTATTCAGCCTAGGATTCCAGTCTGTGGGATGGTGTTAGCTACACTTAGGGTGGGGTTTCAGTTAATCAGTCTAGAAACTCCATCACAGGTATGATATGCCCTGAGGCTTGTCTTCTAAGTGAGTCTAGATCTTGTCTAGTCAACAGTCAATATGAGCCATCCTGGCCCTGAAGGGCTTCCTGGGGCTGTTCTGTTCTGTGTCTGGCTCTGGGAAGTGGGTCACTGTGGTGTCCACTTTGTGTGGGAACTTGCCCCACTGTGTCCCATGATCTGTGTGTCTTATACACACACACACACACCACACACACACACACACACACACACACACCACACAACTTAGAATTGTAATGGAGGCTGGGCGTGGTGGCACGCCTTTAATACTAGCACTTCAGGAGCAGACGCGGCAGCAGATCTCTTGAGAGTTCAAGGCCAGCCTGGTCTAGCAGAGTGAGTTACCAGCAAGACAGCTGAGGCTCGGGAGACCTGTCTCCGAAAAAGACCAAAAAAAAAAACAAAAAAAAAAAAAAAAAAAAAAAAAAAAAAAGAATTTAATGGAGAATTTGCTTTGAGAATGGTCTGGTCCCTGCTTGGTCTGTCCAACCTGCCGTTGGCTGTGAGCTGCTTTAGGAGGAGACAAAGCTTTATTTATCCCTGTCTTCTGTTGTCTTTAATGTGGAGTTCACCAACACCTCCTAGACACAGTTTCTTCATTTGTAAGGGGAAAATGATAATATTATATCTGCCTTATATGGTTTAAAATGTTTTTCTATTCAATGAGAACATTCCTATATAGAGGCCGGAGATAGGGCTCAGCTGGTAAATTGCTTGCCATGTAATCATGAGGACCCAAGCTCAGATCACCAGATAAAAGCTGGTGTGGTAGCGTGTTCCTGTGATGCCAGCACTGGGGAGCCCGAGACAGGAGGAGCCCTGGGGCCTGTTGTCCAGCCAGCCCAGGCAAATCAGTGAGCTCCAGGTTCAGTGAGAGACTCTGTCTCAAAAATAAAGTGGAGGGCTGCAGAGAGGTCTCAGCAGTGAAGAGCTCTGGCTGCTCTTGCAGAGGACCAGGGTTCAGTTCCCAGCACCCACATGGTATCTAACAACTTCCCATAACTCCAGTTCCAGGGAGTTATCATTATTAAAAAAGAAATAATAAACAAAATATTAAAATGGAAAGAAATTGAAGACGACCAATGTGTCCGACCTCCACACATCTGTGCACATGTGCACGCATACTCATAAGCATGCACGCGTACACACACATGACAATGTATACACAAATGGGGCTGGAGATGGCTCAGCAGTTAAGAGCACTGATTGCTCTTGCAGAGGACCCGGGTTCGATTCCCAGCACCCACATGGCAGCTAAGAACTGTTTTTAACTCCAGTTCCAGGGGAATCCGACACCCTCTTCTGACCTCCACAGCATTGCACGACATGGGTGCGCCAACCTACATGCAGACAGTATACTCATACACATAAAAATAATAAATAAAAAAAGAAAATGTATACACAAATAGAAAAGAGAAGATTAAAAAAATGTTTTGTGCCTGACACAAAGCTTGACTTGGGTCATTATTAGGTGTTTAAAGTTTGTTGAATGACCCAGTGTTTGACGTTGAAGCATTCACACGTTAAATGCACCCCTGCTGAGGCTCCCGGGCACCCTCACACTGTGAGTTCGCTCATCCTAGCTCACCCGTGGCTCTCCCTCCCTCCTCCTCAGCCTCCTCTACCACTTCTGCATCAGCTTCTCTAAGCTGCCTTCCCTGTCCAGAGCCTTGTCCTACCTGCCAGCCAGGAGTATGTTCAAGAGAGATTGTTCCACAGAAATAATGACTGCCGCGGGCACGGGGGAGACATTTACCACTCACCAAAGAGCATTTTCCCCAGCACGCCATTAAACTCCAGCATTTAACCAAGAACTACAAATCTCAGCCCCCGGGAGACCCCGGCACTTTGTAACCCAGGAAGGAGGAAGCCATGGGCTTGTGGCTGTTTTATTTTTCATTATTCTCTTCTCTGGTTTTGAGCAGGGAAATGTGGGCTCTGTGGCTGACTGTTTCTGGCCTGTGACAGGTCCAAAAATGTTTGGTTTAGGAAGACAGATTATTGGTTGCAGGGGTATTGAGGCTTGTATCCAACCATTACTTACCCATCCACCCATCCATCTACCCATCTACATACCCATCAACCACCCACCCACCCACCCTTCCTTCTTCCTTCCATCCATCTATCCTTCCCTCCTTCCTTTCCTTCCTTCCTTCCTTCCCTTCCTTCCTTCCTTCCTTCCTTCCTTCCTTCCTTCCTTCCTTCC
>VZQC01007234.1:1076263-1232830 GCA_009823505.1 Rhizomys pruinosus
GAGAGAGAGAGAGAGAGAGAGAGAGAGAGAGAGAGAGAGAGCCGTTCTTATATGAGTAGAGGATGAGTATTTAGAAGGCAGCTGGACACTCTCAATTTAGCAAAATGGTACTGGTAAGTTTTTCTCTAGAGTTTATGACTTCTCCAGCCTTGGAATCTTGGCTAGATTTTTTTTTTTTTGTCTTTTTGAGACAGGGTCTCCCTGTAGCCCTAGCTGTCCTGGAACTCACCCTGTAGACCAAGCTGGCCTTGAACTCACAAAGATCTGCCTGCCTCTGCCTCCCAAGTGCTAGGAGTAAAGGCGTGCGCCACCACGCCCGGCTGTTTTATCTTTTTGAGACAGCAGCTTAAGACGGCGCCTGGGGTGGCCCTGCACTTGTGATCCTAGTCTGCCTCAGCCTCTTAAATGCTGGGGTAACAAATTTAAGCCATTGTGTCTATTTTATACTTCAATTTTTTTTTGTCTTTTTGAGGCAGGGTCTCCCTGTAGCCCCAGCTGGCCTGGAACTCACTCTGTAGACCAGGCTGGCCTGGAACTCACAGAGATCCCCCTGCCTCTGCCTCCTGAGTGCTGGGATTGAAGGTGTGTGCCATCACGCCTGGCTTTAACAATTTATTTTTATGAGAATTTTAATGCTGTAGCTTTGGAAAGGAGTTCCGGAAAAGGTAAAGCATATGACCCAGAAACTCCACATGAAAGCTTAGGTCCAAGCATTCACAGTGGTCAGAAAGTAGGACTGCTGAGGGCATAGCTCAGTGGTGGGGCACTTGCCAACCTTTGGTTCAATCACCAGTACTGGAATAAAAGGCCAATTACAGTTAATAATATATATAATCATATACATAATATAATATGTAATATACATAACATGACATATATTATATAATAACATGTTATTATAAATGCATACACACACAGCCGGGCATGGTGGCACATACCTGTAATCCCCACACTCAGGAGATGGAGGCAGGAGAATGAGTTTAAGGCTATCCTTGGGGCTAGAGAGATAGTTCAGTGGTTAAGAACACTGGCTGCTCTTGCAGAGGATCCAGGTTTGGTTTCCAGCACCCACATGGCAGCTAACAACCATTCATAACTCCAGTTCCAGGGGCACCAATGCCCTCTTCTGACCTCCGTGGGCATTGCACAATACAGGTATACTTATGTACATGCAGGAAATATACTCGTACATATAAAATATAAAATAAAATATTAAAAAATCATCTTTGGGTCAGGGGTGGTGGTGAACTTCTTTAATCCCAGCACTTGGGAGGCAGAGGCAGGAGGATCTCTGTGAGTTCAAGGCCAGCCTGGTCTACATAGCAAGCTCCAGGCCAGTTGGGACTAAAGGGAAACTGTTTCAAAAAAGACCAAAAAAAAAATCATCCTTGAATTCAAGCCCAGCTTGGGCTCTTTGAGACCCTGTCTCAAATTAAAAGAGAGAGAGAGAGAGAGAGAGAGAGAGAGAGAGAGAGAGAGAGAGAGAGAGAGAGAACATGGAAACAAAGATAGGTCTGATGCTGTCATCACAGTGCCTGGGAGACTGAGGCAGGAGGCTTGCTGTGAATTTGAGGCCAGTCTGGATGATACGGCAAGATCCTGTCTCAAAAAGCAGGCAAGCAAGCAAATAAACAACAACAATACAACCAAATCAAAACTCAAACCAAACCAACCCCCAAAGCAGAAATAACCCAAAGCACACTAACTAATGAATGAATAAATGCATGGACGAATATTATTTAGCTACAAAAGAATGAAGTTAGCCAGGCATGGTGGTGCACACCTTTAATCCCAGCACTCGGGATGCAGAGGCAGGTGGATCGCTGTGAGTTCAAGGCCTGCTTGGTCTACATATCGAGTCCCACGTTAGCCAGAGCTATATAGTGAGAACTTTCTTCAAAAAAACCTGGAAGTTTCATGTCATGGTCACATTTTTCCTGATAAAAAAAAAAACCCCAACCTTCCCAACCAAAAACAGAAGTATTCCAGCTCTACCCCCAAGCACGTTTGCTCTGACCTGGGGACTGTGGAGAAGCTTCCATCTTGCTCTGCAGGAGACAGGTCTGGCCCAAGGTGAACTTGTGAGCCATGGTGACTCTAGAATCTGTACTTCAAAATACAACTTAGAAACTAACTTGGGGGAGGTGGGCGTGTATTTTCTGCCCTTCCACTCAAGAGACCCCTGGGTGTTTGTAGTCACAGGCATGCCAGCCTGTCAGCACCCCACTGGCCTCTAATGACAGTAGATGGCGCAGGGGCTGTTCGCTGTTTCTTTTCTTTTTCTTTGTTCTTTCTTTTCTTTTTTTTTTTTTTTGTCTTTTGTGTGTGTGTGTGTGTGTGTGTGTGTGTGTGTGTGCGTGTGTATTTTTGAGACAGGGTCTCCCTGTAGCCCCAGCTGGCCTGAACTCACTCTGTAGACCAGGCTGGTCTTGAACTCACAAAGATCCACCTGCCTCTGCCTCCCAAGTGCTAGGATTAAAGATGTGCGCCACCACGCCCAGCCTTTTTCTTGTCTTTTTGAGACAGGGTCTCCTTGTAGCCCGAGGTGGGTTCTATGTAGAACAGGCTGGCCTTGAACTCACAGAGATCTGCCTGCCTCTGCCTCCTAAGTGCTGGTATTAAAGGCATGTGCCACCACACAGCCGACTTTTTTCTTTTCTTAAAAATAATTTTTTTTTAGCTGGGCGTGGTGGTGCTTGCCTTTAATCCTAGCATTCAGGAGGCAGAGGCAGGTGGATCTTTGTGAGTTCAAGGCCAACCTGGTCTACAGAGCGAGTTCCAGGACAGCTGGGGCTACAGGGAAACCCTGTCTCGAAAATACCAAAAAGAAAAAATAATAATTTTTTTTATTTTAATTTTATGTGTATGAGTGTATTGCTTGCATGTGTGTAAGTACACCCATGTCATGCAATGCCTGTGGAGGTCAGAAGAGGGCATTGCATCCTCTGGTACTGGAGTTACAAATGGTTGGTTACTGTCATGTGGGTCCTGGGAATTGAACCCGGGTTCTCTGGAAGAGCAGCCAGTGCTCTTAACTGATGAACCATCTTTCCAACCCTGAGGAAGGGGTTGTTTCTTTGGTTTACAAGCCTGTGTTAATTCCCTCAGGAACCAAAAACCCAAGCATGGGCAGTCCCACCCTCTGATGGGCACCAGGACGTGTGGTGTACAACCACTGCCACTATCATCCCTAGAATTGAATGGGGGCCCACTCTGGGCTTGGCATCCCCTAAGAGCTTTATGAATGCTGCTACCACACACTCCCGGAGCTCTCTGGTGGGCATGAGTGTAATCTCTCACTTCTTGCTGGGTGAAGCAAGTCTTCTGGAGATGCCACATGGCAATTTGTCACGGTGGGAATTCCAGACATGGGCTCCTTGCTTCCTGAGCAAGAGCATTGCATCCTTTTCTCTGTGCTGTAATGACAGAATCACCTGACAGAAAGAGCTTCAGGGAGTTTAGTTTCCATTGCTGTGATAAAACATGGACCACAAGCAACTTTGGGGGAGGAAAGGGTTTATTTCATCTTACAGTTTCAGGTAGCAGTCCATCATCCAGGGAAGCCCAGGCAGCAGCTGAAGCAGAGACCAGGGAGGAATGCTGCTCACTGGCTTGATTCCTCTGGCTTGCTCCACTATCTTTCTCATATAGCCCAGGACCACCTGCCTAGTAATGGCCCCACCCGCAGTGGGCTGGGTGCTTCTATGTCATTTAGCAATCAAGAAAATGCCCCATTAGATATGCCCACAAGGCCAATCGGACAGAGGAAATTCCTCAACTGAGGTTCCATCTTCTCAGGTGTGATAGGTTCACTTTGACAGGAGGATGGATCTTACTTTGGTTCATGATTTCAATCCATTGTTGTTGGAAAGTCATGGTAGTGGGAATGTGGGGTAGAATGGCTGCTCACATCTTGCTGGATGAGGATGCGGAGGTTTTGGCTGGGAACCAGGGGGGTGGGTAAATCTTTCAGAGCCCCCTGGCTATTGACCCCTGCCAGCTAGGCCTCACTTCCTAAAGGGCTGCTCCAGCCAGGAAGGAGGGTCAGCTGCCCTTGGTCTTGGGGTCTCACCTGTTAGCTGCTGTGTAGATAAAACAAGGAGTATTGTGGGAGACCTGGAGGCCACTCTAAGCTTGGTGCTTGGCAACGGGTCCTGCGCATTGGCGTGGGGCCTCAGACCTGGATACAAGTGGGGAACTAGAAGCCAGCCCGGTCTTCCTGGGGTGTCATGGAAACAAGAGAGTGTGCTGACACCCTGCAGAGCCGTGAAGCCTCTGGGCATGATGACCAGGCACATGGGGGAAACTTCTGGAAGAAGCGGATTTTAGATAGAGCCTAGGAGAGAGGAAGAAGATGACTGTGTGTGCATGGCAAAGGCTGGGTGCAGAGGGCAAACCAGGATATCACCACCATCATTTCACTTTCCCTTTTCAAGTGGTGGCATCGCTCACTCGAATGCAGATCATAAAAATTACAATCGATGTTTCAATTAGTTATAATTTACAGAGTGATTACATTTAATTTCTCTTTTATTGTATTTTAATGGCTTCAAATTTCTTGTTGATGAGATTCAGCCCCATGCTACCAAGTCACAGGCTGAAGGGTGGGGAGAGGACTTGGGTTCTCCCCCCCCCCCGGGCAGGTGGGTAAGCTGCAGTTCTGGGGTCTCTTGCTGCAGCCTGGGGCTCCTCAGCTGGCTCAGAAACTTCACAAGGCCTTGTCTTTATGGGCTTAGATTGGGGCGGTTGGGTGAGGAAGCTTCATGAGGGCGGGGCATGAGGGGCTTGGATATCCCTTTCAACCACTTCGCTAACCTGAAGGAGGTTTGTGTGGGAGGGAGATGCTCAGCCCTGAAGCCCATAAGCACAGTCGCTTATGGAGTGGACAAAAATCTGCCTTCTGCCAACTTCTGTGTTCCTCCAGGCATAGCTCAGCTGGGTGGTGCAGGGCTACTTGGCGCTTAGTAACACCAGCTCCATGCATACATAGAGCGAGGTAGTTCCTGGCCTCGAGCCAAGTTAGGTTCTGGAAGCTCGCTGCAGCCAAAAGCTCCTGTTATTTGGAGGAAGTTTCTACCAGATCTGCTTCCTCCCAGCTGGAGGCTGAGAAACGGCTGGAGGGACAACTCAGTTGGCTGCCTATGATGGGCCCTCGAGATTTGCAATGGTGGTTTCGCTACACCCCACCCCCACCCCCTATGGTTGGACCCCAGCCCTGCAGTGTAAGCACCAGGCTATAGAGGATGAGTGACAGCGCCTTTGCTCCGCGGGCTTGGGAAATTGGAGGCGGTCCCCAGGGTGTCAGGCCCTTCTACCACTAGGTGGCGCTCTCAATGCTGTTGGCTTTGAAGAGGCTTCAAAGTACCCCTGCAAACCACGGAAAAGCAGGCTGGACTCTGACAGCTCTGTGGGTGAAGAGACAGGGGTCTCCCAGTGGGGGAGGCAGGAGTCACAGCAAAGTCTCACTGGTTGAGGCTTGCTTTTTGCAGGAGTGGCTGCTGGGCCAGTTGCTCCCTTTGCGATTAGAGGGGCGCAGGGCTGAGATGCTGCTGGACCAGTGGACGGGGTTGCCAGGTGCACTGGGGGCTGATGTGGAAGATGGAGCAGGTGTCTGACCTCATCCTCCGCCTCGTCTTATACAGTCAAGCCGGGTGAAAGGTCGTAGATTGCTTGCCAGTGTGGCCTCTTTCTGGAAACCACATCAAAGAAGGAAGACGTCTCGAGGAGCTAAGGAAAGTTTCAGGAAAAGAGAAGAAAAGTCTAGAAGGTGACTGTACTTTTTAACCTTCCAGACAATTAAATTAGACAAGGAGGGAGAAAACTCGGCCAGGGGTTTCAGGTCTCCTTGACCCTGTCATAATCTTAGGCCAAAAGAAATGGCAGCTTGGTGTCTTGTACTTCCCCATGACCTGGAGTTTGTTGGCTTCTTGACAGTTCTTTTGTCTTCAGAGGACCATGAAGCATTCCAGGTTTTATTAATTAATCAGATATGAAAAGGGGAGAGATAGGTCATAGATCAGTTCTACTGAGGGATTTATTACTTATTATTTCTGTTGCCAAGGCTGGCCTGGAACCCACTAAGTAGCCCGGGCTGGCCTTGAACTTGCAGTAATCCTCCTGTCTCAGCCTCACAAGTGCTGGGAGTCTAGCCATGAGTCCCTATATGTGGATTCTTGCCCTTATTTGGAAATTAAGCAATCTGAACTGGCTGGGCTGATTAACTTTCCTGGGCCTCAGTGTACTCTAAGTGTTTGGTGCTGATAAGAGGCACCTTAAAATTTCTAGGATCCTTCTTTGGTCTTTGCCATGCCACACAGGGGCACAGCCCTGGGCAGAACACCAGGGAGGAAGTGGCTGAGTTGAGGTCATGGCAGGACCATATGCTTGTAGTAAGTCCTGCTGCAGGAAGTGACCTGGGTCTCCGGCAGGTGCTCAAGCTCTGCCTATCTCGCCACCAAACAGCACAGAAGCCATCTGATGGCTTTGTGTCCTGTTTGATTCCTACGGTGTCCAGAAAAAAACACAGACCATTGGCTTGGAGCATCAGAAATGGATCATCTCTTGGTCCTGAAGCCCAAGGTCCAAGATGCAGGCATGAGTAGGTCTGAGGCCCCAGGGAAGGGTGCTTCCTTGCTTTCCTGAGCTTCTGGAAGCCCTGGCTTGCTCTACTTCCCTTGAATCTCCCCATTACAAGGACTCTCACTGTGTCTAGTGTCACACCAACCCAAGACCGGCTTTTGTTGAGCTAGGTAAAATGCACCTGCAAACTCTTATTTTCTCAAATTGGTCTGTTCTGAGGATCTGAGTGACCAGGAATTATGGAGGACACTGTTCAACCACTGTGCCCCTCTCTGCACCTCTCCCCTCTTCCTGGTAACGGACATTTCCTCACTTGAGAAACCACTTGTAGTGGTTTGAATGTGTTGTCTCACATAAGCTCAAGTGTTTGAACACTTGGTCAGTTGGTGGCGCTGTTTGGGGGAGGGCAACGAATCCTCAATTGTGCGGCCTTGCAGGAGCAAGCTCTTCACTGCAGTGGGCTTTGAGAGGTCATAGTCTGCTCTGATTGCCAATTTGTGTCTGTTTCCTGTGCCTGCTTGAAGATGTGAGGTTTCTATACCAGCTGCTTCCTGCCAGATCTCCCCACCGTGATGGACTCCTGTCCCTCTGGAACTGGAAGCCCAATAAATTCTTCCTTCTATAAG
The DNA here is from genome assembly GCA_009823505.1 of Rhizomys pruinosus. Lineage (NCBI taxonomy): Eukaryota > Metazoa > Chordata > Mammalia > Rodentia > Spalacidae > Rhizomys > Rhizomys pruinosus. Next base: position 1,083,469 of record VZQC01007234.1, read on the forward strand.
TTGCCTTGGCCATGATGTTTTATCACAGCAACAGGAACATAACTACTACCTTCCCCCACCCCCATTGCACATGATTCAGATGGGCAGATAATTGCAGTGTTCTTGTTCCCCTGAACAACTGCACATGTGTCCCAGGTCATAGGCACTGAGGAGAGCAATATCTGAGCTGGCCCAATCAGACTCATTCCCAGGGTGAGTCTGCCTCTGCCTCCTAAGTGTTGGGATTAAAGATGTGTGCCCTTGGGAAGAGAGAGAGAGAGAGAGAGAGAGAGAGAGAGAGAGAGAGAGAGAATATGAATATGACTGGCTGTGCCCATCTTCCCTCCTGTCTGGAGAAAGCAGCTGGATTGCACAAAGAGGCAGGACCTGTGGTAAGAACAGAAGACTGGGAGGATTAGAAACCCTGGCACACCAGGAGCCCAAGATCATCCTTCATTCCATGCCCAGGTGGAGAGCCAGCAAGGGAAGTCAGAGGGGTGTTTCTGTCCCTGGCCACAGAGGCCAGGTAGACACAATCTCCCAGGGAATGTCGAGTGGCCATCAGTGCCCTTGTTTCAGGAGGACTGGGGTGAACAGCTATCAGGAACCTTATTGGAAGGGAATTCTCACTCTGTACTAGATTAATGACTTCAATAAGCACACATTAGGCGCCTCCTGTGTGCTAGGTCCCGGGGAGGCAGAGCTGTGGGGATGAAAGACAGTGGTGAGGCAAAGTAGGTCAGTTCGAGGCAAGGAGTCTGGAGACGTGGTCTTGGCTTTGGATGGGAGGGTGAGAGGACGAGAAGGAACCCTCTGCAATGTGGTGAGGCCGCTCCCCCCACGTTTACACAGCAGGTACTTGGAAGCATTTGTTGAATAAATGAATTTAGATTATTTTATGGTTCACTTGCTTATGTGTGCCGGTGAGTCATGCTGTGTGCATCTTTCCTTGTGTGTAACCTTCCCCAGGATATTTGCGTTTGCACACTCGCGCGCGCGCGTGCGCACACACACACACACACATACACACTCACAAATGCACTGGTAGATCACTGGGCTCCTAGGGTGCTGAGTCAGCAGCAGCTGTGGTCGACATGCCCATGTGGCTGGCAGATGGGTGACTGGCAGAAAGCAGCTCTGTTCATGTTGCTGGCTGCCCCTCCCTGCTGTGGTAGGCATGGTGGTGGTGGTGGGGCTGTGTGGCTCTTAGTGACTCACACTGGATTATTCACTGACAGCTTCATTGTCACTGTATTTAGCAAGGACCAGTTACAAATGGTCATTACAACTCTCATACTGCTTCAGGGTCTTGGAGGGGGGTTCACGGGACAGGGATGGAAATTGCAGAAGGAAACAAGAGGTGTGGTGTGCTTACATGTTGGGAACTTTCCGAGGGGAGATTTTGTTCCTGTCGACCCTATTTTGGGGAGCTGGAGCCTGTTCTGCAGGCACCTCAGTCAACCACTAGGTGTCAGTGTTTCTTAGCAGATGGGAATTGGGAGCCCAGAAAGGATGCTGGAGTGAGGGGGAGTGAGTGTGGCTGGGTCACACCCATTTTTTAGAACAATATTATTTTTTTAAACTTTAAAAAATTTTTTATTTATTCTTGTATGTGTATGAATGTACTGTCTGCATGTAGGTTTGTGCACCCGTGCCGTGCAATGCTGCGGAGGTCAGAAGAGGGCGTCGGATTCCCCTGGAACTGGAGTTAAAGACGGTTCTCAGCCGCCATGTGGGTGCTGGGAATCGAACCCGGGTCCTCTGCAAGAGCAGTCAGCGCTCTCAACCACTGAGGCATCTCTCCAGCCCCAGAGAACAATATTTTTATTTTACGTGTATGAGTGTACTGCCTGCATGTGTGTGAGCGCGCCTGTGTCATGCAATGCCCACGGAGGTCAGAAGAAGGCATCGGATCCCCTGGAATTGGAGTTACAGATGGTTGTTATCTGTCATGTGGGTACTGGGAACCAAAGCAGTCAGTGCTCTTAACTGCTGAGCTATCTCTCCAGCCTTAGTCACACATATTTTATAGATGGCAACGACAGTTCAGGGACCATAACTAGGGCTCAGGTAAGGGTTTAATATATATTAATTTTTTTCTTTGCTTTTTTTTGAGAAAGGGTCCCCCTGTAGCCTCAGCTGGCCTGGAGCTTGTTATGTAGATCAGGCTTGCCTTGATCTCACAGAGATTTGCCAGACTTTGTCTCCCAAGTTCTGGGCTTAAAGGTGTGCACCACTCCTGGCTATTTTATTTTATTTTTTTAATTACTTAATTTTTATTTTAATGTGTTTGTGTGTTTTGGCTTCATGTACACCCATATTGTGCAATGCCCACAGAGGCCAGAAGAGGGAATCAGATCCCCATGGAACTGGAGTTATAGACAGTTGCTAGCTGTCATGTGGGTACTGGGAACCAAACCCCAGTCCTCTGTAAGATCAGTCAGTGCTCTTAACTGCTGAGCCATCTCTCCAGCCATTTCTATTATGCAGCTAGTCAGGTGAAAACCTCTGGGGTTTGGAATTTCAGTTCCTTCATTCAGCTCTGTCTTTTGGATCTGCTCTTCTTGTGGCGCCCAGATAGGACCTGAAGTCAAGAGAGGTGGTGGTGGTAGCATCAACAAGAGGGTGGTACTGGTAGATCAGGCTTGGAGGAGGGGGTGCTGCTGATGAAAAGAGGTGACAGAGGAGGTGAGGAGCAGTAGCTGGGACACCTGTCTGTTCCTTCCTGGCTTTGTCATCCTTGTCCCCTGTTCTCCACTAATTTGGGCTAGTTTTGAGCTAGAGATGAGAGAGAGAGAGAGAGAGAGAGAGAGAGAGAGAGAGAGAAAGAGAGAGCCAGTGAGGCTGAGGAGAATCCACTCTACACCAAATTAAAGTTCATATCACATCACACATCAGACCCCTTGGAATCCACGCTCCCAAACCCCTGTGCCCTGCCTTCCACCCCGGCATAGTACTGCCCGCCCAGAGGCTCCCAGGAAATGGGGCCCCCATGCATTTCATTAGTCCCTGTGGGCCAGACTCAGGAGTCTCTAAACATGAGGCAGAGACGGGCTCTGGAGCCCCAAGGACAGTTCCGGTGATGGATCTGCGCCACTCACGGTGCCCACAGCTATGCTGTTCCATTGGACCAGGGCAGTGGTGGAGCCGCAAGCTTCAGGGTTGACCCCGAGATAAGAAAGGTTATCGTCTGCCTCCAATACTTCCCCTAAGAGCCTCAGCTTCTGTCATTAGAGAGTGTGATTTATTTAGGTCAGGCCACGACTCCCCCTAGGAGTTTTACATAGTTTCTTGCATGTAATAGACTATTCGGTAAATATTTGTCAGCCGAGTCTCCATTAAAATGAAAATACCCCGAGGAGGGATAAACCATTTTCATTTGCTAACACTTCACTGTGAATTAGTTTATCATGCTAACTAGTGCCCTAACAAGGTTTCCGAGGGGCACAGTCACAGTAGTTTGGGTGGTTTAGAGGAAACACCTGGGAAAGGAAGAGATGCCCTGTCTGGGCAAGTGTCTGGAGAAGATTCGAAGTAGCCGAGGGCCACTGCACTCAAGGTCAGCACAAGGACATGGGGGTGCCTGCTGCCAGTGAATGTAATTGTGTCCCTCCTTGGTGTGTGACTCTATTCATGGGGAGATGTGAACAAACATCTACTCACCCCAGACCAAAGTAAGAATGCCAGCAAGGTTCAACTTGGCGAATCGGTGAGTTACATTGGGGTTACTTATCAGAGTATGGGTGAGGGGTTCTTTACAGGGGCAGAAATGACTCAGAGAAAGCTCACTGTATCACCAAAGCCACCCCAGCACATGGGGGACAGCTCATTAAAGAGGCCACCAGGGCACACTGTGTAACCTGCGGACAGCAAAACAGGTTGGATGCGCCTTCCCAGGGAGCCCACTGGTCTGAGCCTCTTCCAGGCAGATGGCTTGTCTGAGCACGACTCTCAGCAGTCCTAAGGGAGGGTCTTGGGGACTTCCTGAAGCTACCGTTGTTCCTTCTTTTTAGAACACCCCCTTGTCACCTCCCTTTAGAATGTCCTGTTTTACCTTAGAAAAGTTGCTACACAACACTTCCTGAGGGGATGATTTCCACAGTCTTTGGGAAGAAGTTCTAAGCCCTCCCCAAATTTGCATTCAAAGGTCCTTTCTGATCTGGCCAACTCACACACTCCCCCATATATGTGGCCTTTGATGCTTCAGCCTGGCTGGACCTCAAACCTAAAAATGAAATCTTAAATTTTTTTTAACTTAAAAATTTTTTTATGTGTATGAGTGTACTGTTTGCATGTAGGTTTGTGCACCCGTGTTGTGCAATGCCTCTGAGGTCAGAAGAGGGCATCAAATTCCCCTGGAACTGGAGTTAAAGATGGTTCTCACCCGCCATGTGGGTGCTGGGGATCGAACCCAGGTCCTCTGCAAGAGCAGTTGGTGCTCTTAACTGCTAGGCCATCTCTCCAGTCTCAGAAGTCTTAATTTTTTAAAAAATTATTTTTATTTTATGTGTATGAGTGGATTGCTTGTCTGTATGTAAGTGCACCTGTGTCATTCAATGCCTGTGGAAGTCAGAAGAGGGCCTTGGATTCTCCTGGAACTGGAGTTATGGATGATTGTTCACTGACATGTGGGTGCTGGGAATTGAACCTGTGTCCTCTACAAGAGCAGCCAGTGCTTTTTAAAAATATATTCTGTTTATATTTTAAAGTGTATGAGTGTATTGCCTACATGTAAGCATACCCGTGTCGTGCAATGCACTCAGAGGTTAGAGGAGGGCATCAGATCCCCTGGAACTGGAGTTGTTGTCAGTCGTCAGCCTTCATGTGGGTGCTGGGGATCGAACTCTGGGTCCTCTGCAAGAGCAGTCAGCACTCTTAACCACTAGGCCATCTCTCCAGCCCCCTAAAATATGAAATCTTATGGCTTCTTTCCCGTGTACTTTCTGATGTTACCTATGGTTGGCTCTCTAACCCAAACTCCTTGCCTGAATAATGCCAACTTTAAATGAGATGCCACTTCCTATGAGACATGTTTTCTGACCAATCTAATATGGAAGGAAATTCTACTTCTAGCTTATCCTGTAGCACTGTGTAGCTGCATTCTGTCAGCAGTTGTACTACAGAATTAAGAAATTCACAGCTGTACTGGGCCAGATTTAACTCAGAGGAGGAGTGTTTATCTAGCATGTGGGAGGTCCTGGGTTGAATAATACTACTAAAAAAAGTACCAAACTATAACCACCAACAAAAACAACACCAACTTCTAAAGAGTTCTGCAACATTAAAAAAAATCTGGAGAGATGGCCTAGCGGTTAAGAGTGCTGACCGCTTGGGCTAGAGAGATGGCCTAGCAGTTAAGAACGCCGACTGCTCTTACAGAGGACCCGGGTTCGATCCCCAGCACCCACATGGCGGTCGAGAGCCGTCTGAAACTCCAATTCCAGGAGAACTCCAGTTCCAGGGGAATCCGACGCCCTCTTCTGACCTCCGTGGCATTGCACGGCACAGGTGCACAAACTTGCATGCAGGCAGTACATTCCTACACATACAGAAATAAATACAATTAATAAAAAAATTTTTTTAAAAATCTGGGGGTTGGAGAGATGGCTCAGTGGTTAAGAGTGCTGACTGCTCTTGCAGAGGACCCGGGTTCGATTCCCAGCACTCACATGGTGGCTAAGAACCGTCTTTAACTCCAGCTCCAGGGGAATCTGATGCCCTCTTCTGACCATGGCACTGCACGACAGGGGTGCACCAACCTACATGCAGACAGTACACTCAAACACATAAAAAAAATAATAAATTAAAAACAATCTGATCATAGGGCTGGAGAGGTGGCTCAGCAGTTAGAGCACTGACTGCTCTTGCAGAAGACCTGGGTTCAATTCCCAGCACCCACATGGTGGCTAACAACTGCCCTTAACTCCAGTTCCAGGGGGGATGTGACACCTTCTTCTGACCTCCATGGCATTGCATGACATGGGTGCACTCACATACATGCAGGGAATGCACTCATACACATAAAATGATAAATACAAATTTAAAAATCCAATCAGAGTGCTATAATGTGTGAAATAACTAAACAGCCATAAGCCCCATTAAGAGAGCCATAAAGCCATAAGTCCCTGCAGGTGTCCAGCTAGCCTTGAATTGGCCACCTGGCCTTGCTCAAGCCTTATCAATCGGTCACTCCCCAGGTGAGGAGAGATTGTTTGTGGAGACAATTTGCCCTGTCTCCTTGGTGCCCATGTGATATTGATGGGTTCACCTCTGTCCGGGAAATCAAAAGAGCATTCATACCTCCAAGGACACCAGCCCTTGCTATCAGACACATTCCAGCTGGACACACAAGGGGATAATAAAGTCTTGCCCCCACCCCACCAAGTTTCAGAGAACTCCTTTTCAAGAGAGGAGCCTCTCAGTTGGCTTCACTGTATGTTTAATAAAGGATACACCTCTCACCAGTTGTATGTCTGCCTCTGGTTCCTATTTCTTAACTCTAAACTTTCTCCTTTTCCCTCTCTAAAATTCTAATAATAGGAGACTTCTAATAAAAAGTCAAAATCCAGTCAGGAAAACAGAAACTGCACAAGTTATCTCAACAGGGAAAATTTAATATAGGGAATGGACGAAACAGATATTAGAGGGCTGATGAGGCCAAGGAAAACATGGGAGCAGCAGGGATATTACAGGAGACAAAGAAAGAAACCATTGCCCTTGGGGTTGCTGGCGCAGAGAAGGCTGGACCCATCCGACCCTAGAATCTTGAATAGGAGCCCTGGGAGCTAGGCCCGGAGCTCTGGTGCCATGGTGCTGGCTGACCGGTGCCGAGATTTCTGAAGGTGTACCTTGAGGCTGTGTCATAGCAAACTCACACTGGTCAGGGAGATTCATATGGAGCGACAAGAACAAGATGGGCAAGCTGGCAGGAAGAGTCTGTCTCTTTGCTCTTCTAGCTTTCCAGTTTCTTCTAGTCCTTCCACTGACCAGACCTATCAAGGAGGCAGTCAGTGGGGAGGGAGAGCTGCAGTCTGTAGAACCCCAACCCCAGCACCACAAAACTTAGCAGAAGGGTGGACTTCAAGTAGAGAGATAATTTAGCACCCAACACCGTCCACCACTTTGACTACCCAACATTCCTCCACACATACTTGGGTTTTGTCTAATGAAAGCAAGAACAAATATATTTTTTAGCCGGGTGTGGTGGCACAGCCCTTAATCCCAGCACTTGGGAGGCAGAGGCAGGTAGATCTCTGTGAGTTCAAGACTAGCCTGGTCTACATAGTGAGTTCTAGTCCAGCCGGGGCTAAGGGATACCCTGTCAAAAAGACAATTATGGGGCTGAAGAGATGCCTCAGCGGTTAAGAGCACTAACTGCTCTTGCAGAGGACCTGGGTTCGATTCCTAGCAACCACATGGCAGCTAGGAACCGCCTTTAAAAGCTGGGCATGGTGGTGCACACCTTTAATACTAGTACTTGGGAGGCAGAGGCAGGCGGATCTTCATGAGTTCAAGGCCAGCCTGGTCAACAGAGCGAGTTCCAGGACAGCTGGGGCTACAGGGAGACCCTGTCTCGAAAAGACAAAAATAAAAAATAAAAACAATTATATATATATATTATTTTAGGAGTGTTTTACCTGCATGCATGAACACCATGTGCATGCAGGGCCTACAGAAACCAGAAGAAGGTATCAGATCCCCCAGAGTTGCAGATGGTTATAAGCTACCATGTGGGTGCTGGGAACCAAACTCTAGTCCTCTACAGCCAGTGCTCTTAACTGCTGAGCCATCTCTCCAGTCCCAGTTTTAAAATTTTATATTCTAGTTTCATTCTGCTGCTCCGACAGACCATGACCAAAAGCAACCTGCAGTGGAAACAGTGTACTTCACCCTACACTCCGAGGTGTCCATTGCTGAGGGAAGTCAGGGCAGGAACTCAAGGCAGGAGCCTGACAGGAGGACCTGCTTCCTGGTTCACTCACAGGCTCAGGGTGAGCTCGTTTTCTTATATAGCCCAGGACCTGCTGGGGCTGGACCTCTTACACCAAGTAACAATCAGAACAACCCCCCCACAGACATGTCCACAGGCCAGTCTGATCTGGGAGATTCCTCAGCTGAGGCTCCCTTCTCAAGTGAGTCTAGGATGTGTTGAGTGGACAGTTAACATTAACTAGGACACCTTATAAGGAGCAATTATTTTTTTTTAATTAATGCTTTGTATATTTCATAGATCATTTTCCAGTTCCAGGCATATTTCCCTTTCCCTTCCCCCCACCCCCCCACCGCACCCCATCCCAGATCATGCATTCTGCCATAACTTTCCTGCACCTTTCTCTGTTTTTTTCTTCATTTTTTAACAATAAGCGATAATTTATGAATATAAGCATCCTTCATGTATAACCAATTTGCAAGCAGTTGTGGCCAAACCCACACAGCCCATGGGTCCCACCATCCAGCAGGGGGTGCTTGTATGATCAATCAAGTTGATCAGATGAGTGTCCAGACTATATTGCTGTAGTTCATCATTCACCCCAATCGCAGCCCTTACATTCTACCACGCCCCCTCTTCCACAGACTGTTCCCTAGGCTTAGAAAAGGGGCACAGGTGGATGAGAAGCAAAACAGTCTAATTTCTCTGGAGCTGTTGTCTTGGACTCTGGTCAATTCTGGCTGTTTCCTTTCATGGGCTGACAGTTTGTCCAGGAATAGCCTTTCTATCCTACTAATGAAGCACAAGCAATTAGATATATAGGTATTTAAACAGAACTAATTGTTATGGTAGGTTACTTTGGTATAGACACAGATATTTGTATGGTATGTTAATCCATGAATTACATTTTTTTTCTGTTAAATATGACAGGGTCTTACTATGGCTTATAACATCTCCTAACCATTAGAGGATGTAAGCTTGTGGCATCAGCCGTGGGTTATTCCTCCAAGGAGAGAGCCAATAGCCAATTAGATTTGGGATATACAGGCATATGGCTGCCACTGCTGCACAGTATTTCCAGGCAGGTGAGGTGTAGCTGCTGCTGACAGAGGAGTCTTGCTTGACTCAAGGAGACCTATATTTGCTTTATTGGTTTAGTGGCCTTTGGTAACACTCTCTGGTGTTCCAGAGACCATCTGTACATTTGCAAGTGTGGTCTCAATACATCTTTCCCATGTTTACATCAGGTCTTCAACAGCAGGGCCTTATCGCCACTCTTCTTGGAGGTATCCCAGTTTGGAGGCAAGGAGCCTTTACCTTTTGTGGGGGCTTGGATCCCCTGGCCAACATCTCCTTGTAGAATAATCCATTGCTGATGTCAGAGCTCCTGTATTAATATATTTTGCTTAAGTGCATAGCTTAAGGAGACTTTAGTATTATATTTGGTTCTGAATGGAGAATAATCCTTTTCACAGTTCCTATGTCTATCAGTCAATTAAAGAAGGCAGTTTTACCGGTTTTATTAGAGATTACCTCTATAACAGTTGGCTCCAATTTACAGTTGGAGAACGACCTTATCATCATCATATTTCAAGGAGCAATTAATGTTTATACAAAGATACCCTCCTTGGTTTAAAAAAAGGAGAGATTTGGTGCTGGAGAGATGGCTCAGGGGTTAGGAGTGCCAACTGCTCTTGCAGAGGAGCTGGGTTCAATTCCCAGCACCCACATGGTGGCTAAGAACTGTCTTTAATCTGGGCGTGGTGCCACAGGCCTTTAATTCTAGCACTTGGGAGGCAGAAGCAGATGGATCTCTGTGAGTTCAAGGCCAGCCTGGTTTACAGAGTGAGCTAGACCCTGTCTCAAAAAGACCAAAAAAAAAGGAGAGATTTAAAATCACGACAACAATAACAATAACAACAACAACAACAAGAGCACAGTTGTTTTGCCTGTCTTATTCCCAAGTACAGCTACCTGGAGGCTGCCACTGCTTTTGCCATCCTTCAAAGATATGAGACACAGCTTTTCAACCTTCCAATATGGACTGAAGACTCATGTCTCTCCGAGAATCCTCCAAACCTTCAGTGCCAGATGGGGACTGTTGAGACATTCAGCTTGTGGACTCAGCAGCTACTGGGGTTTCAGCCTCTTCAGAGTATAGACTGCCATTGTTGGACTACCCAGGCTCTATCACAGAGACCAGTACAGGATCAAGACAGGACACAGTGCTTACTGGACCTCATGTGGTGACCATGGGAAGGGAAAACCCCAGTGTGGAGCACAAGGGCAGAACTGATGGTTGTTTGGGCTTGCCAAGGAGGGGCCTTCAAACATGACATCTTTCAGCCTAATTAAAAAAAAAGAATGAAATCATAAGCTGAAGATGCTATAAGATATATGTGACATGTGTATATAAATATTTTGGAGTGATGAAGATTGGAAGGAACAATAACAACAACAACAACGAAAGACTGGGTCAAAGAACTGATTGAAACAGTGAACTTCTGCTCAAAACAATAAACTTCTGCATCGAAACTTTTAAAAGAGACTGAGAAAAAGATGAAAAACATGTTTGCCAGAATGCATGAGCTCTGGTGGGGTGGGGGGGCAAGGAATGGGGACTGGGTCTAGACTAGTTTGGAAATTTTGTATGAAATGCACAAAGCTTCAATAAAAATTGGCTTAAAAAATAAAATAAAATCCTAACAGCCATTAGATTCACCTTTGAGTGACAAGTCACGGCACCATTTTTGTGTGATATTGACTACCTTTCCAGTTTATTTATAGTGTTTTTTTTTTTTTTTTTTTTTGAGACATGGTCTCCCTACAGCCCCCAGCTGGCCTGAAACTTGCTATGTAGACCAGGCTGGTCTTGAACTCATAGAAATCTACCTGCCTGTGCCTCCTGAGTGCTGGGATTAAAGACATGTGTCATCACACTCAGCTAACTCTCTTCTTTATGTGTTTATTCAGTGGAATGAAGAGTCTAAAATGTCCAGGGTTTGTCTCAACTTGCAGTTTGGGTTGAACCATTGATCCTTAAAACCATAACTTCTTGCTTAGGTCTTAAAATCTCCAGACCATTTGGGCTTAAAGTTAAAGGAGAATGAAGGGGATGGAAAGATGGCTCACCAGTTATGAGCACTGGCTTCTCTTCTAGAGGAACCTGGGTTAGGTTTCCAGCAATCCACATTGAAGATGCCAACCATCGCAGTAACTCCAGTCCAGGGGATCCAAGCACACTCCTTCTGCCTCTTGTAGGCATGCTGACATGATGTACTACTGCTGGAGGTTACTTCACATCTAGTGAACATATACACATAAAATGAAAATAAAATAATTTTTTCTCCAAAAAACAAAAAAAAAAAAAAAGGGGGGGGGGGGGGGCCAGGCGTGGTGGCATCACGCCTTTATCCCGCGCACTTGTGGAGGCAGAGGCACGGCGGATTGTGAGTTCAAAGCCCAGCATGGTCTAACAGAGTGAGTTCCCAGGGAACAGCTTGGGGCACAGGGAAGACCCTGCCATCAAAAGACCAAAAAAAAAAAAAAAAAAAAAAAGAAAATAAATAAATTTTTAAAAATTTCTTTATGTGTATGAATGTATTGTCTGCGTGTAGGTCTGTGCACTCGTGTCGTGCAATGCCTCGGAGGTCAGAAGAGGGCGTCAGATTCCCCTGGAACTGGAGTTCTCCTGGAATTGGAGTTACAGACGGTTCTCAGCCGCAATGTGGGTGCTGGGGATCGAACCCGGGTCCTCTGCAAGAGCAGTCGGTGCTCCTAACCACTAGGCCATCTCTCCAGCCCGAAAATAAATTAATTTTTTTAAAGCTAAAGGAGAATAAGATGCAAAATTTGGAGCCAGCGAGGGCAGCACGAGGAGGTGTCTCCATGCTTGCCCTGCCACACTCTGGCTCCACAAAAGTTGGTTATAAGTTCACAGCCTCTTATATTCTATAACTAGAAACTAGTCTTTTAGCCTGTCCTTGTTCAACAGGCATAACTGCATGCAGTGGCTCTTTTCTCTGTTGTGTCAGACCAGCTGCTCCTGGGTGTTTGACATATGGGAGGACCATTGACTATCATGGGTACCAGCCCAGTGTTTTACTTCTTCAAATAACTTTCTTGCTCCAAAACAAGCTGTGTGGAATATCATGATGGTGGATCAAAGACTCCATGGATGGTGGTGCTGGTGGGAGCTTCAAAGACAGGAAGGCAACACTATATCTTGAACATATTGCTGCTCTTTTCAACATGGACAGTCTGCCCTAGGTATCTGTCTGATCCCCTTGTTATGGAATGGTGATGTATTAAAGGGCTCAACATTGGTCTCTTGTTAATTTAGGCAGTCAGTAGAGATTAGGAGTAAGAATATATTATTATTATTATTGATGAGTATATTGCCTGCATGTATGTAAGTACACTCATGCTGGGTGATGCCCGTGGGCTTCGGATCCCCTGGAACTGGAGTTACAGATGGTTAGCTGCCATGTGGGTACTGGGAATACCTGGGTCCTGTATAAGCCAGTGCTCTTAACCACTGAGGAATCTCTCCAGCCCCTCAAGAGGACTTTGTGAGTGGGATGCCCATATTGTCCAAATGACACATAGACTCCATGTCTGCCATTGTGCCTAATTTGTTTATTGTTCTACTGAGCAGCCTCTGTGGCAGTTGGGGAAAATCAGTCACCCAGAAAATGTACCACTATGTCCAGGTGAGTATTGAAATCTCTTCTTCAGTGGGTACCTCTGGGAGAGTATTCAGATGTTCTGCAGGCGTTTTTGGACTCTGTACCCACTCACAGTTCATCCATACATGTGTAGATCTGTAGTGTATCCACCTTCCAAAGTCATTCTTTCCAAACTCATGACCATCCAGCCAGGCTAATATCTGCAGCCTGTGAGTTAGTGCACAGCCACACTCACGACCATCTCTGTTTGGCCAGTGTGGACAACCAAAGATACTTTGTCTATCATGAGTATTAGAGATTCTTTATTTGAGGTATTTAGCTCAGGCTGGCCTTGAACTCACTATGTACTATAGGCTAACCTCAAACTTGTGGAAATCCTCCTGTCCCAGCCTCCTGAGTGCTGGGATTACAATCATACACTACTTACAATTTTTATTTATTTATTATTTATTTATTTATTTTAAATCATCATTCTTTTTTTAAATTTTTATTTATTTCTGTATGTGTATGAATGTACTGTCTGCATGCAAGTTTGTGCACCTGTGTTGTGCAATGCTGCGGAGGTCAGAAGAGGGTGTTGGATTCCCCTGAAACTGGAGTTCTCCTGGAATTGGAGTTTCAGACGGTTCTCGGCTGCCATGTGGGTGCTGGGGATCGAACCCGGTTCCTCTGTAAGAGCGGTCGGCGCTCTTAATCGCTAGGCCATCTCTCCAGCCCTTATTTATTATTTTTATGTGTGTGAGTGCACTGTCTACATGTAGGTTGGTGCACCTGTGTGGTGCAATGCTGCGGAGGTCAGAAGAGAGCGTCAAATTCCCCTGGAACTGGAGTTAAAGACGATTCTTAGCCACCATGTGGGTGCTGGGAATCGAACCCGGGTCCTCCTTTGCAAGAGCAGTCAGTACTCTTAACTGCTGAGCCATCTCTCCAGCCCCATAATCATACACTACCATGCCTAGCTAGAGACATTTTTTTTTAATCAGAGTGGTATGCAGTCATTATCTCTGGTTGGTATCAATGGATCCTGCAGCATTATCTGTAAACTAGATCAGCTTGCTTTTCTTTTCAGTTAACTGGCCTTAAAGAACCTCTCATAATAGGGCTGGAGAGATGTTTCGGCAGGTAAGAACACGAGAGTTTGCAGAGAACCTGAGTTCAATCCCAGTACCCACATGGTGGGTAACAACCACCCCTAACTCCAGTTCCAGGGGATCCAACACCCTCTTCTGACCTCTGTGGGCATTGTACAACATGAGTGCACTTATATACATACACTCATACACATAAAAATAAAAATAAAAAATATTTTAAAAGAACCTCGTGTGAATCCACAGGTGTAATTCTGTTCTTTAGAGGCAGCCACTGTGTTTTTGTTTCTGTGGCCCACACGGTCTCTGATATCACCCATCTCTTCATATGTAAACTTAGGTCTGTATCACTTTCACTCTTTTCTTCGAAGATGAAGGCTACTTATTTCCACCATTCATACCCTTCTATTTTTGGTAATTGCATTTATTTCTTCTACTGATTACCTTAGTGATTTTAAATAAATATGCTTAATTGATCATTTGTTTCTAAAAAATATATTGATTGCGTGTGCGTGTATGAGATGCCTGCTGTGGTATATGTGTGGCGGTGAGAGGACACCATACAGGAGTTGGTCCTCTCCTTCCACCCTGTGGGTCCCAGGGTCAAGCTCAGGTTGTCAGGCTTGGTGGCAGGTACCTTTACCTGCTGTGGTGTATGTGTGGCGGTGAGAGGACACCATACAGGAGTTGGTCCTCTCCTTGCACCCTGTGGGTCCCAGGGTCAAGCTCAGGTTGTCAGGCTTGGTGGCAGGTACCTTTACCTGCTGTGGTGTATGTGTGGTGGTAAGAAGACACCATGCAGGAGTTGGTCCTCTCCTTCCACCCTGTGGGTCCCGGGGTCAAGCTCAGGTTGTCAGGCTCGGTGGCAGGTACATTGACCTGCTGAGCCATCTTGCTGACTCAAACTTAGTTCTATTTTTGAGACAGGGTCTCCCTGTAGCCCAGCTGGCCTAGAACTCACTATGTAGAGCAGGCTGGCCTTGAACTCACAGAGATCCACCAGCCTCTGCCTCCCAAGTGCTGGGACTAAAGGCGTGAACCACCACACCCAGCAGCTCCCATTTTTTTTTTTTTTTTTTTTTTTTGAACACAGGGTCTCCCTTTAAGTCCCAGCTTGGCCTGGAGCATCACACTCTGTAGACCAGGCTGGCATTGAACTCACAGTCCCCTGCCCCTGCTTCCTGAGTACTAGGATTAAAGGTGTGCGCCACCACACCCGGCCCATTTTTTTTTTTTTTTAATAAATTACATTTATTTGCCGGGCGTGGTGGCGCACGCCTTTAATCCTAGCACTTGGGAGGCAGAGGCAGGCAGATCTTTGTGAGTTCAAGGCCAGCCTGGTCTACAGAGTGAGTTCCAGGTCAGCTGGGGCTACAGGGAGACCCTGTCTCAAAAAGACCAAAAAAAATTACATTTGTGTATGTGTGTGTGTGTGTGTGTGTGTGTGTGTGTGTGTGTGTGTGTGTATGTGTGCATGAATGTCACACAGTGCACTGTTAGAGGTCAGAGGACAACTTGCACGAGCCCATTCTTTTCTCCTAAAATATGGGTCCTGGGGATTGAACTCAGGTCACCAGGCTTGGCTGCAAGTGTCTTTATCTGGTGAGGCACATCACCCGCCCTCAAATAGCCACTTGTTATTCCCTCCCTGTGAGGCAGGAGCTCTATGCCCACTCTGTAAGATGAGGGTGTTATTACATCTTCCGTCTTTCCATTCAGCTGCCTCCTGACCCCTTTTAACTTCTCCGCTTCTGCCAGCTTTATCTCTGCTTTAACTTCGTCAAACTCGGTGACACTTACACTCTGTTTTTTGCTCATATTTATGTCCTCCGTAGATTCATTTTAAAAATTGAAATCCAGTCAATAGCCTTTACATTTTGATGATAGTGCAAGTATTGTTTTCTGCAGTGACCCAGGGAATTTAGAAGGATTATCTTTCCTTCTCTCTCAATCTTCAGCCCTTATATAAAAACGTAAAGGAGACATTCCTCACATCAAATTAAATGATCTCTTTGTATTCTCCATCAATGGTCAAAATTATGTCAAGATTTTTAGTTTGCTTTATGATTTTGTTTGTTTTTATTTTATTTTTTTGGGAGGGGTGACAGGGGCTATAGACCAGGGTGGCCTAGAACTCATAGAGATCTGCTTGTCTTTTCCTCCCAAGTGCTGGGATTAAAGTCACATGCCAGTATACCTGGCTTTGCTTCATGTTTAGATCTGTTTTTTTAAAAAGTATTTTATTTATTATTTGTATTTCATGTATATGAGTGTATTGCTTGCAAGTGCACCTGTGTTGTGCAATGTCCATGGAGGTCAGAAGAGGGGGTTGGATCCCTTGTAATGGGAGTTATGGATGGTTGTTAGCCGTCATGTGAGTGCTGGGAACTGAACTCAGGCTCTCTGCAAAAACAGCTAGTATGCTCTTAGCTGCTGAGCTATCTCTCCGGCCTCACTCCCCCACCCCAGACCTCTAGATATTTTAATTTTTTTGGTAGATGAAAAATAACTTTCCTCATCATTTCACAATATCTTCCAGTTTCTTACTAAATCTATTTAGATGCTTACACTGCACCGAAGTGTTCCTGAAGATATTGTCTATTTCATCTACTGACTTAGTCTTTTTATTTTTAAATTAAAATTTATTTTATATGTATGAATGTTTTACCTGCATGTATGTAAGTGCACTTATGTATACAATGCCCACAGAGACCAGAAGACTGCATCAGATCCCCTGGAACGGGGGTTACAGATGGTTGTTAGCCACCATGTGGGTGCTGGGAACTGAACCCAGGTCCTCTGCAAGAGCAGCCAGTGCTCCTAACTGCTGAGCCATCTCTCTAGCTCCATGTTCTCTTTTCCAGTATCTTGTTACGGTGACTTCTTCCAAGAACTATTAGAGAGGGTGCACAGAGATTATATTTTCTTGAGCTTTTAGGTGCCTGTGACTCTGCTTTTCCTTCAGTGATTATTTGCCTGGGCACATTTCTGTCATAATTTCTTCTCGGAGCACCTACATTCTTCTGGAATCTGGGTGGGCTGCTGGGATGCCATGATTTCTCCTTCCTTTGTAGGAAACCCTCCTCCTCTGAAGGATTTGAGATATCTCTGATGGGCTCATGTTTTTCAAGGGTGAATTCTGTTTGTGGACATTTTTAATTCATTTTACTCAGAAGTCCCTTTTTTTAGTGGAATGTTTCACTCTACCTTGACTCTACAAACACACCAGCTTTTCTTCTTCAGTAGTGTATTCTTTAGGTTCTCTTCCGTTTCTCTCTCTCTCTTTCTTCTGTTTCTCTCTCTTTCTCCAGTGCCTATTAGCTGGACGTGACATTCTGAAACAGTCTGATAGTTTTTTCTCTCTCATATTTTCCATGATTTTTGTTTTTTTCTACATTCCAGAAATTTCCTTAACTTTGTGATATAACCTTTGTATGCCATTTGTTTTTCAGCAGTTATAGGATGTGGTTTAAATTCTAATAACTTTTTTCTTGTTCTCTGATGTTCTTCTTTTATTTATTTTTTTTTTATGTGTATGAGTGTACTGTCTGCATGCAGGTTTGTGCACCCTGCATGCACACTGCACAACATTGTGCATGTTGTGCAATGCCACGGAGGTCAGAAGAGGGCATCAGATTCTCCTCGAACTGGAGTTAAAGACGGTTCTTAGCTGCCATGTGGGTGCTGGGAATCGAACCTGGGTCCTCTGAAGAGCAGCTGGTGCTCTTAACCACTAGGCCATCTCTCCAGCCCCTGTGATGTTCTTTTTTCATTAAGAACTGTTCTTTTTTTTCATGACTATAATAGTTTCCCAGATTTAATTGATGATAAATTGGATTGCTTGTCTCCTTCCTTCTTTCTCCCCTCCCTTCCTTCTCTTCCCCTCCCTTCCTCCTTCCTCTCCTTCCTCCTCCTCCTCCTCCTCCTCCTCCTCCTCCTCCTCCTCCTCCTCCTCTTCCTTCTTTTTGTTCTTCTCTTTGAGACAGGGTTTTCCTGTAGTCCCAGCTGGCCTGAACTTGCTATGTAAACCAGACTGGCCTCAATTTCACAGAGGTCTACCTGCCTCTGCCTGGGACTAAAGGCATGTTTCACCATACTTGGTCCTCCTTCCTTCTTTTTTTCCTTCCTTCCCTTCCTCTTGTCTCCCTCTCTCTTTCTTTCTTTCTTTCTTTCTTTCTTTCTTTCTTTCTTTCTTTCTTTCTTTCTTTCTTCCTTCCTTCCTTCCTTCCTTCCTTCCTTCCTTCCTTCCTTTCTTTCTTCCTCCCTCCCTCCTTCCCTTCCTCCCTCCCTCCTTCCTTCCTATCCCCCTCTCTTTCTCTTCTTCCCTCCCTCCCTCCCTTTCTGTCTTCCTCTCTCCCTTTTCTTTTTTTCTTTCTTAAAGTTCAGACCTAAGGCCAAACAAATCCTAAACTCTGAGTCACATCCTCAGCCTTCTTTTTTGTTTGTTTTTATTTTCTTTTTCCATTTTCATGTGCGCGGTGCTGCATTAATATGCTGGCAAGCACAGTTACCTTCCATTTGCGTGTGTGTGTGTGTGTGTGTGTGTGTGTGTGTGTGTGTGTGTTGGACACATGGAAGCCTGAAGTTGACCTTGGAACCCAGCCTCAGTCACTTAGTCATTGAGGCTGGCGGGGTGTGCTATCAATCGATCGAAGAGCTTGCTGGCCAGCTTTCTTTGGATATCCCCATCTCCACTTTCCCAGGCTGGACTTACAGGTAGGCCGCCATGCCCGCCCTGCATTTCACATGGATTCCCCGGGAATCTGGACTCCTGTCTTCACGCTTGCATGGCAAGTGCTTTAACTACTGAGCCATCTTCTGAGCTCCTTATTTTCTTTCTTAGGAATTTGTCCTTTGTTGTCCATTTGTCTAATGAGCCTCATTTTTCTATTTCTGCTTAAGATTGAAGTACATACATGCTTAGTGTCTTTTCTGCTTCTGTAACAAAATACCTGGGACTTGACAGAGGCTTGCTGTGGGGCCCTGGCTGTGGTTGGATCTGCTCTGCTCCTGTCTCAGCCTTCCCAGTGTGGGAACAACAGGGGTATGGCATTGCACACAGAGAACCCAGCACCCCTGGATGTCACCACACAGAGGCTTCAACACCCCTGGACATCAGCACATGGAGAACCCAGGACCCTGGACATCAGCACACAGAGGATTCAACACCCCTGGACATAAGCACACAGAGGACCCAGCACCCTTGGACATCACCACAGATGACCCAGTCTCTAGCATACCATCCTTAGGGGGCCACATACAAAACATGTTTAAACTGTAGCAGGGCTGCCATCTTGGCAGCTGGGGTGGGAGTCATATGTTATTATATGATGCCACATGTAGGGCTTGCTCCTCATCCAGCTTTGTCCTGTGAGGTCTGGCCAGCATGGTGGGTTTGTGACTGAGACACAGAAGGTGCACGTGGCAGAAGGAGAGGCGTCTCTGCACAACACCTCATCCACCCGAGGCTTCTTCATACAGCACTCTGACCTAGTCACACACCACACTGACCTAGTCACACACCACTCTGACCTAGTCACACACCACACTGACCTAGTCACACACCACACTGACCTAGTCACACACCACCCTCCTTGCCACACACCACCCTGAGCAAGTCACACACCACATTGACCTAGTCAGGAGGCCGCTCTGGTCTTCAAGCTACAGCTTGCTCATTTAGGCAGGAGCAGGACTGGAGGGTGATGAATTGTAGATTCGTTCTATAGACTTTCAATTAACCCCTGCCTTGTACCATCACCTCCCACTACAGGCGGTGGCTGACAGCCGCAGTCCTGATCTTTCTAGTGTTCTCTATGGAGGTTCAGCTGCTGCCTCGAGCCAGCCCCTCTCCCCTGCCTCTGCCTCCTAGGGCTGGGATTACATCATGTGCCATGCTGCAGCCTCCTCTACTCGTCCTCCTCATCTGCACGTTCTCATCCATTTCAAATTCAGGATACTTGTATTTGCTCACCACCAACACGACCTTCCTTTCTTTGTACAGTTATTAGCTTGTTACCCCCTTTCCCCTTTACTATTGCTAACTATGTGATGGGTACTGTTTTTGGTATGGAAACTAAAAAGAAATACCAGAATGGGGTTGGGGATGTAGCTCAGTTGGTAGAATGCTTGCCTAACATCTATGAGACCCCCCCCCCCGTCCCCCTTCTCTGTGTGCAAGAAGTAAAATCCTTTCATCTGATGGAGGAAATATT
This sequence comes from Rhizomys pruinosus, assembly GCA_009823505.1. Lineage (NCBI taxonomy): Eukaryota > Metazoa > Chordata > Mammalia > Rodentia > Spalacidae > Rhizomys > Rhizomys pruinosus. The sequence goes on from VZQC01007234.1 coordinate 1,103,369, forward strand.
TGGGTGAGCGATAGATCACAAATAAATAACATTGAAAAGTACTGTTGGTGGGCCTGGAGAGATGACTCGGCAAGCACTGGCTGCCCTTGCGGAGGACCCAGGTTTGATTCTCAGCATCCACGTGGCGGCTGACACTTGTCAGTAACTCCAGTTCCAAGGGATCCAACACCTTCTTTTGACCTCTTCAGGAACTGCACTAGAGGGGTGCACTTAGACACATGCAGGCAATATACTCATATACATGAAATTAAAAAAGAAAAGTACTGATGGCAGGAGATTTTGTATAGACAACCACTAGGTGGCAGGTATAAAGTCCCAGAGCCATTATTTAATGTAGAACAGTCAGAGAAGGCTTCCTGGGGGAGGTGGCTTTTCCTGACAAAAGAAAGAAGGGAGGGAGGGAGAGTGTCATGGAAGGGTGGTAGAGAAATGTGGTTCAGGCAGAGGAAGCAGTTGGTGCAAAGGCAGGAATAAGCTGGGCATGGTTCAGAAGCGGATAGAAGGTTGGCATTCCCAGAACCCAGTGTAGGAAGGGAGGATGCTGTGCCGGTAGTAGCCAGGTCGTGTGGGACCTACAAGGTCAGGGTAAGAGTTGGCACGCTGTCCTGAGTGTTAAAGAAAGCCATTTAATGGTGGGAGTAACATGATCTGATTTATAGATTGAAAACCCTCACTTGGCCTCTAAAGTGAGAGTTGCGGGGAAATGGATAACAGAGGAGTCAGAAAGCAGTTAGAGACGACGGGGAAGAACAGGCGCTCAGGCAGGGTGGAGATGGATGGAGAGAGGAGGATGAGTTTGCCTTTGATTGATGAGCAGTCTGCTGGCCTGCTGATGGATTGGATGCAGGGGACAGGGGAAGGAGGAATCTCCGCTAACTCATGGATGTTTTGGCTGGCCTGCAAGGTCACGCCACCCAAAGCTATTTTAATGGCACCTGAAAGTCGGTATTGAGGGTGTCTGGTTGCAGCAGCCCGAGCCTTTTATTGAGTGCTGGAAAACTTAGGATGAAGGGACTGAACTCTCTCTGATGAGTTTGTAATGTCTGCAAGAAGGTGTCACATTGGATGTAGAGTCTGGAGGTGTGGGGAGAGGTTAATCTGGAATGAAAGACTTGAGGGTGATTGTTGGGTGTGATGGGTGAAGCCATGGACGTGGGGAAGAAGGGCCTTGGACTGCCAGGTATTGAGGAGTCTGGGCAAGGATTGAGCCATTGGCGTGGCAGCATTGATGGGTCCGGGAGACCCAGTGAGGGAGGGAGGACCCCAAAGACCATGAGAAGGAATTCTGCCCAGAAATAGCCAGGGTAAGAGGTTACCTCTGTCCTTGACACTGTGGAGAGTCAGGGGAACTGTGAGGACCGTACTCTCCCAGATGTGGCTGGTTCTTGTGGGGCAGGACGAAGAGAGTGGAGGGCGGGAGGTGGCTGTAGACAGCTGGACAGCTTTAGGGAGCTTTGCTGGAGTAAGTGGCAGCCATCAGTGGGCACCGTTATTGCAGGCTGAGCCTCCGGCTGATCCCCTGCCAGGGACTAGGCTTTTGTGGTGTTTTCTATTTGTCAACATCCCTTTTTAGGAGATAGAAGCTCACTCAGGATGGGAATTACTGGGTCCAGTATAATCTGAATAGAGGTGACTCATGAACAATGCCTTAACCACATCTGATTGGTCCTTTTGTGTCACCTGACTCACTGGCCCAGATGCCTCCTGGGAATTTGGACTTAGTGGGAAGTCAGCTCTTTGTCTCTCTTGAGGGAGCCAGCTTCTCATTTCTCCTTCCCTCCTTCCCTTGCTTTGGGATGCTGGGAGGCTGCTGGTGGAGGCTGGAGCCCAGGACCTCCTCACATGCGCTAGGGAAGTGCTCCGTCAGTGAGCTTGATCCTCTAACTCAAGAACCTAAATCTTCCCACATGGACTGAAGAGCTCTGAGTGTCTGGCCTTCTTGAGCCTGGCCTTCTTGAGCCTAGCTGGGAGGTTGAAGATTCTGGTCTGGAGCCACACAGCAGTGGAGAAATGAGCCCAGCCCCATTCTACCTGGAAGCCTGGGTGCATCTGCCTCCTTGTGTTGTTTATTATTATTATTATTATTATTATTATTATTATTATTTATGTGTATGAGCATATTGCCTGCATATGTAGGTACAAATGCACCCATGTTGTGTAATGCCCTCAGAGGTCAGAAGAAGTCGTCAGATTCCCTGGAACTAATGAGTTACAGACGGTTGTTAGCTGCCATGTGGGTGTTGGGAATCAAACCCAGGTCCTCTGTAAGAGCAGTCAGTGCTCTTAACTGCTGAGCTGTCTTTCCAGCCCTTGCCTCCTTGTATTCCCTGGCAATAAATTCATCTCTTTGTTTTAACTCAGTTTCTATGTATTTTCATTACTTGTGTCCAAGAGTCCTAACCAATCCTGTATTATTATTATCCCATCTTTCCAAATGATGGCCTTCAGTTTTAGAGAAATGATGTAACCTGCCTATGGTCATTTCACTACTGGCAGTGGGGTCTGGACAGATGCCAGGTATGCTAGTTTGAAAACCCAAGGTCTTCCACACTATGCAGCCCTGAATCCTCTGGCATCCCAGGGACAGTGATTTCTTCTTTGTCTAACCCCTGGATTCACATACATCTCCGAGCTCACGACAGCCCCAATTTCAAACATTGCCCTCTCACCCCTGCAAGTTTGCTTGAATTTCTCAGACCTTTGTCCTGAACGGGCTCAGAAAATATGTTCCCATTACCACACTGGTAGTATTATTGCTGTACTCTTCTTCACTGTCTCGTTAAGGGGGAGAGGGGAGGCTGTTTGGTAGAGGCATAGGGAGGGGTCAGATGAGAGGCACAGGACCCAGAGAGAGGGACAGGCAGGCCCAGGTGGTGGAGAGGTCATGAAAGGTGGTGGAAATGCAGGATAAGAGATAGAGGACAAAAGGCAGGACTGAGACACACACAGTGTCCACACACGGAACCTCAAGGTGAGGAACAGGGCAGCCATCTTGAATCTGGTCATGTGGACTCTATTGACTCTGCCCTTTCCTGGGTTTTCACTGTCCTCAGAAAGAAGTTCCAAGTTTCTGGCCTTTTCTAGAAGGTCCTGGTGACTGGTTGCTACCTCTTTTTCCCCTTGGGCTCCTTTCTCTGACTCAACACTCCAGCTTTGCAGCCCTGGGTTTCAAAGACACAAGCAGTGACTGAAGAAGACAGTGACCCAAGGAAGATGGGGGCTGGAGAGACTGTGTAGACATGATGTTTCCATGGCAGGCTCAAAGCCCCTGAGTAAGGCTGGGTCTGTGGAGTTGCCTGCGTATCCCCTAGTCCTGGTGTGTGGTAGGGTCTCAATCCATATTTGTTAAATGAATCAACAGAAACAGCAGGAAGAGGAGGAAGGGAGGAAAGGAAAGACAGAAGGAGAGAGGGAGAGAGAGTGTGTGCCTGCAAAGAAGCGGCCTGCTAGCAAGCAGCTGGGACCCCGGGTGGCTTTGCCGCCAGCTCTTTGCCTTCTAAGCACGTGCCTGCCCCTTTTAAAGTCAGGAACGCATGCGAGATTTTTGTTAATCAATAAATCCCAGCAGACATGTTTCACGTCTGGGCTGAGACTTTAAGAGCTGGTACGTGTCCTTCGCATTGCTGGGAAGCCTTTGTGGAGAAGCAGCCTTTTCGACTTGGGACCTGGAGGGACCCTAATGAGCAGAGCACCTGCCAGTCTGAGGGATCCACACAGCATGGCTATAAGAGATGCAGCCTGGGCAGTGCATTGCAAGGAATCCACAGGGCACACTGTCTGCTCAGGGGTTCAAGGGACAATGTAGAGAAAGTTCCTCTTTAATTCTCATGGCTGATGGCCCAGCTTTCTGATTTAGCCCTGTCATTCTATCTCTGGCTACAACTGTCTCTTCCCACTTTGGATGTGAGGTTTCCCAGGCCTGTATGGAGAGTGTTATAGATCAGCGACCAGTGCTTCTTGGGCCCTAGAAGTTCATATTCTCTCTCTCTCTCTCTCTCTCTCTCTCTCTCTCTCTCTCTCTCTCTCTCCAGCCGGATAACTCTAAAGAGTGTGGCACTTCCTGCACTCTGTGGCCACCACTGGGGTACTTCACCCAGCCCTGGTGCTCAAGTGGAGACTGTTTTAGGAAGGGCTCGGACCTCAGTCTTTATTTAATTTTTTTAAATTAAAAAAAATTTTTTTTGTATGTGTATGAATGTGCTGTCTGCATGTAGGTTTGTGCACCTGTGTTGTACATGCCGTGGAGGTCTTCGGATTCCCCTGGAACTGGAGTTAAAGATGGTTCTCAGCCGCTATGTGGGTGCTGGGGATCGAACCCAGGTCTTCTGCAAGAGCAGTTGGCGCTCTTAACTTCTAGGCCATCTCTCCAGCCCCTGGATCTCAGTCTTTAAAAAGGAGTTGACCTTTCCAATATGGACTGAGGACTCATGTCTCTCCAAGAATCCTCCAAACCTTCAGTGCCAGACAGGGACTGCTGAGACATCCAGCTTGTGGACTGAGCAACTACTGGGGTTTCAGCCTCTTCAGAGTATAGACTGCCATTGTTGGACTACCCAGGCTGTATCATGGAGACCAGTACAGGAAGATCAAGACAGGATGTGGTGCTTACTGGACCTCATTTGGTGACCATGGGAAGGGAAGACCCCAGTGTGGAGCACAAGGGCAGGACTGATGGTTGTTTGGGCTTGCCAAGGAGGAGACTTCAAACAATTCCTTAGGGAAAACATGACATCTTTCAGCCTAATAAAGAAAAAGATAATATAACAAAATAATAAGCTGAAGATGCTAAAACCTAAGATGTCATACTCTTGATATGTATGGCATGCATATATGCATATTTTGGAGTGATGCAAATTGGAAGGAACAACAACAACAACAACAACAACAATGACTGGTTCAAAGAACTGACTGAAATGGTGAACTTCTGCCTGAAACAGTAAACTTTTGCATTGAAAAAAAATTTTTTTAAATTAAAAAAAAAATTTTATTTATTTCTGTATGTGTATGAATGTACTATCTGCATGCAAGTCTGTGCAGCCATGTCGTGCAATGCCGCGGAGGTCAGAAGAGGGTGTCGGATTCCCCTGGAACTGGAGTTCTCCTGGAATTGGAGTTTCAGACGGTTCTCGGCCGCCATGTGGGTGCTGGGGATCGAACCCAGGTCCTCTGCAAGAGTGGTTGGCACTGTTAACCACTAGGCCATCTCTCCAGCCCCTGCATTGAAAATTTTAAAAGAAACTGAGAAAAAGATGAAAAACATGTATGGCAGAATGCATGAGCTCTGGTGGGGTGGGGGGCAAGGAAGGGGGAATGGTTCTAGATTTTATTGGGAAATGTATGAAATGCACAAAACTTTAATAAAAAATTGGCTTTGAAAAAAAATAAATAAAAAGGAGTTGATGGGACTGGAGAGATGGCTCAAAGGTTAAAAGGGGCTGCTCTTGCAGAAGATCCAAGTTCCATTCCCAACACACACATGGCTCTAACAACTGTCAGTAACTCCAGTTCCAGGGGATCTAATGCCCTCTTCTGACTTCTGTGGGCATTGCACAACATGGGTGGATTTACATACATGCAAGCAATACACTCATGCACATAAAATAAAAACAATAAACTATTTTGAAAAAAGGAGTGAGGGCCTGGGGAAAAAGGCTCAGTGAGTGAACGCTTGCCGTGTATGGGTGAGGACTCGAGTTTGATCGAGACTCCATGTTAAAAAGTGGGTGTGGTGGTGTACACTTGTAGTCTCTGCGCTGGGGAGGTGGAGCTGGGAAGGTTCCTGGAGTTCAATGGCCAGCCAGTCTAGCCCAATTGGTGAGTTCCAGGCCAATGAAAGACTTGTTTCAAAAAAACAAGATGGAGGGCTGGAGAGATGGCTCAGTGGTTAAGAGCACTGGCTGCTCTTGCAGAGACCCAGATTCAGGTCCCAGCACGTACATGGAGGCTAATGACCGGCTATCATTCCAGTTCCAGGGGATCAAACACCTTCTTCTGGCCTCTTTAGGCATTTCAGACATGCGGTATATACATGCAGGCAAAACACTCATACACATAAAAAATAAAAACAAATGAATAAACAAAAACATAAAAAAGTCTCAGGATGGACACTGTCCTGTGGAAGTGTACCTGAAATTGATGGACCTCTGGCCTCCACATGCACCTGTACACCCCCACCCCACCCCCCGCACGCAGTATAGGGCTTGTGGGCAAAGTTACCTAAGTCTCTTAGTCATAGCCAACTGGGTCAAGTAGAAATCATGGACTAAGGGGCCCCAGAGCCTGGCTCCAGGAGTCACCTGGAGAAGAGGAAGAACAGATGACATGTTTTCCAAGTCTTCATGCCCAGATAGACACATGATGGGTAGCCATGGGCCTGAGTCTGGGGGCTGCTTGTCTTGTCATAGCCTAGGCTTAGAAGGCACTTGAGGGCCGATGAGTTCAGGTAGGAGGTGATCCTTTGCTTGGATGGGCCACGTGGAAAGGCCTCTGGAACTCTGGCTTTGGAGGAGCATCCTCATAGGAGCTCGGCCAGCACTGGTGACAAAGGGCCCCTGCTGGAGGGAAAAGGCATCCATTTTGGAGCCCGTATTAGAACAAGCACAGTCTGGTAGGGCAGAGCGCTGAGGGCAGTAATGTAAAATGTCACCATGTCCAGAGGGAGCGTCCAGAACAGAAGGTTTGCTTGAAGTTGCTGGAGAGATTCATAAGGAAGAAAATTCAGAGTGGGAACTGGTTAGCTCCAGGGGCCTGGTGGTTGCCCTGTGGAAGGAAGAAGTCACGGAAAGCTTGGCTCGACACAGACAGGCTGATTCAGGCTCACCCTCAGCAAAAGGTCAACAGTAGGGGTATAGTGTGTACCTCATCCTCCTTGTTTCTCAAGCCCTCCTTTCATCATGTGACTTTCTGGAGTCCATGTTCTTGACATTACTGCTGCTCTACATGTGACTTGCAGTAGAATTTTGGTAAGTATGATGTAGACAGAGGCCTCTGATATGCTCCTGTGGTTTAGCTCCCTGTGTCTCCTATTATAAGAACACTCAGGGAGGATATCTACACACACAGAGCAGCCTTGAACTCAGCTGGAGCCAAGGCCAAACCTGACTACCTTTACCCAGAAGCTGCACCACCTGAGTCAACTTGCATGTCTGTGAGCAAGAAGAAAAAAACAAAACAAAACTGTTATTTTAAGCTACTGGGTTTGGGGGGTTGTTTATCACACGGCAGTATTGCTGTAATAGCTAACGCATACACTATCGAAGGTATCAGGCTTATGATCACTTGGTTGGTTACTAGTCAGGGAACTGCAGCATTGGGCAAGTTAGGATGAGGGCATATTTAAGGTCTTTCTTGAGCTTCTTGGTCCTGTGGTATTGTATGCTGGAGGGAGTTAGGGAGGGCATTGGGGGGCGGGAATTGGCATCCCAGGAGGCCGGATTAATAGAAGAATAACATTTTAAGCTTCATGCAGACTGATTCTGTACCTCCCTTCTCAGCCAAATATCTCATGTACCAGAGTCTGCTTAGGAACACAGAAACTATTCTAAGTACTGAAAACATGGGCCATTTAAAAAAATTATCTATCTATTGGGGCTGGAGAGATAGCCTAGTGGTTAAGAGCGCCAATCGCTCTTGCAGAGGACCCAGGTTCGATCCCCAGCACCCACATGGTGGCTGAGAACCGTCTTTAACTCCAGTTCCAGGGGAATCCGACGCCCTCTTCTGACCTCCACGGCATTGCACGACACGGGTGCACAAACCTACATGCAGACAGTACATTCATACACATATAAAAATAAAATTAAAAAATTATCTATCTATCATCTATCTATCTGTCTATCTATCTATCTATCTATCTATCTATCTATCTATCTATCTATCATCTATCGAGACCCCAGGTGTCTCCCTGTAGTCCTAGTTAGCCTGGAACTGGCTCTGTAGAGCAGGCTGGCCTTGATCTCACAGATATCCACCTGCCTCTGCCTCTGAGTGCTGGGATTAAAGGTCACACCTGACCTTAAATATTTATTTTTATGTGTATGAGTGTCTGTCTTCATGTATGTAAGTGTACCACATGTGTACAGTATCCCCAGAGACCAGAGTGGAGGGTTGTATCCCACAAAACTGGCATTTCGGATGGCTTTTAGCTGCCATGTGAGTGCTGGGAATGAACCTGGGTCCTCTGCAAGAGCAGCCAGTGCCTTAGCCACTGAGCCATCTGTCCAGCCCTGGAATATTCTCTAAAAATAAATAACAGCATTTCACTCCTTTGATTAAAATCCATCAGTGGCCTTAAATCCAAACTCTGTCCCATGTAGGATCTTCTGCTGTTTTGTTCTGTTCTAAGGCTAGGATGTCACTTTGTCTCCTGGGTTGGTCTTGAACTCCTGGGCTCAGGCAGTCTGCCTACCTCAGCCTCCTGAGAAGCTGGAGCCACAGATGTGATGGCTAATTTTGGTTGTCAACTTGACATCCCAGCACTCAGGAGGCAGAGGCAGGCAGATCTCTCTGAGTTCAAGGTCAGCCTGGTCTACATAGTGAGTTCCAGGCCAGCTGGGGCTACAGGAGACCCTGTCTCAAAAAAAACAAAAAAAAAAAAAAAAAAAAAAAAGGAAAGAAAAGAAGCTGAACGTGAGGCAGGAACAAGCTAGCTAGCCAGCAACATTTCCCATGGTTCCTGCCCTGACTTCCCTCAGCAATGAACTGTGACCCGGAAGTATAAGCTGAAGTAAACTGTTTCCTCCTTGAATTGTTTTTTGGTCATAGTATTTATCACAGCAACAGAAAGCAAACTGCGTATGAGCCCTTGTGCCTGGCTGCTCCAAGTTTCCCTGGGCCTGTTCTCTCTCCTCAATGGCTCTCAGGCCTCACTGTCCTAGAGCCTGGTGTGTCTCCCCAGCTCCATGGCTTCTGTACCTCCTTTAACTTTGCATATCACTGAACAGAGATGCTTTCGGCGACCGCCTCTCACAGTTCCTAATGAACTTTCAGAGTGCTGGGAATTAAACCCAGGGCCTCGTGCATGCTAGCTAGGCAAGCACTCTACCACTGAGCCACACTCCCCGTCTCACAGCTCTTTCGACCTGCCGTAATTCTTTTATTCCTACATTGATCCACTTAACAGCATCTGCCTCAGGCTATATAGGACTTCTATGAAGATAGGTTTTACCTGGTCTGTGCCCTGCTCTTCTCTGCAACAATAATCTAGACACTCAACAAAGACTGCTGAATAAAAGATTAAACAGGGGTGGGTGTGGGTGTGCTGAAGAGCTGGCTTAGCAGTTTATTTTATTTTTTAATTTTTATTTATTTTGTATGTGTATGAATGTACTGTCTGCATGCAGGTTTGTGCACCTGTGTCGTGCAATGCCGTGGAGGTCAGAAGAGGGCTTCAGATTCCCCTGGAACTGGAGTTAAAGACGGTTCTTAGCCACCTTCTGGGTGCTGGGAATCGAACCCTGGACCTCTGCAAGAACAGTTGGCGTTTAACCGCTAGGCCATCTCTCCAGCCCCTGGCTTAGTGGTTTAAAGCACTTGCTTTGCAATCATAAGGATAGGAGTTTGGATCTCAACATCCACATATCAAGCTGAGTGTTCTCCCCAAGTACCTGTAACTCCAGCTCCAAGCAGGGTGGAGACAGGGGGATTGCTGTAAATTGCTACAGCTTGCTGGCTTCTAGCCTAAAGGAGAAAAAATGGGAGTCCCAGGGTCAGAGAGAGACTGTGCCTCAAAGGAATAGGTGGAATGTGATAGAGGACACCAGATGCCATCTGCCACATACAGGCACACACACACATTAATTTTTAAAAAAAATTTTATTTATTTCTGTATGTGTATGAATGTACTGTCTGCATGCGGGTCTGTGCACCCGTGTCGTGCAATGCCGTGGAGGTCAGAAGAGGGCGTCAGATTCCCCTGGAACTGGAGTTCTCCTGGAATTGGAGTTTCGGAAGGTTCTTGGCCGCCATGTGGGTGCTGGGGATCGAACCCGGGTCCTCTGTAAGAGCGGTCGGCGCTCTTAATTGCTAGGCCATCTCTCCAGCCCCACATAAATTAATTTTAAGAAAGATTAAATGGATAGGCAGACTGCCAGGCGCTCTGGAGGCACTGAGCCTGACATCCAACAAGAGAAAAGTCAGGATTTCTGTGGGCTGCAGTGGCCTGATCTTCGTATGGAGAGATTGTGAAGAGACAGCTCTGAGTGTTGTGACACAGGCCCCCCGTTGCAGCACACAAGCAGGTTCCACATAGGGGAGTGACAAGGTGCTAAATAAAGCCGAAGTTACATTGTCTCCGGTCCTCTGATTACCAGGTACTTAGACTGCAGTTACACAGCCGGCGGTGATGAGCTGTAATTGCAGGCGGTTCCTAGGGTTATTTTTTAACCCTGGAAGATAAAGTGATACCTGTAATTTCTCGAAAGATGCACTCCAGGGCAGCACCCCATGGCCGGAGCTGAGCTGCCTTTGTTCTCCATGAAACACAAGCTTTTTCTTGCTCTTTTTTGAGAGCAGATGGGTTGGCTGGGGGTGAGCGGTTCCATGTGCTGGCCTGAATTCCATCAACTTGGACCTCAGTTTACACATCCGGGAAATAGTTGCATGGGGGGAATGAGGTGGAGGAGTGGAATCTCTGTGCAGCTCACGGCCATTAAAGGAGGAGCTTCCGGGATTTGTGGCCTGCCCGAGACGGGGAGGTCAGGGGGCCTGGAATCCATACTAGCCGCGAGGAGACTGCTGCTCTGGTAGTAAACTCTCTCCTCGGTGGGCAGCTGCTTCTCCCTTCGGCTCAGGGCATGACAGAAAAGGAAGACACTGCCACCTCCCCACTCCTCAGCGCACGGGTCAGAATCTCTGAAGCCTGTCCACCCCCAGCAGCCCCATCCCAGCCACGTTTGCTAGAGCCTGCCTCAGGCTGGAGGAGCCACTGTTGGAGGTTTGGGGGCTTGGGAATTCCAAGCTCCCAGCTGCCGAGCGGTGAAGGGGACGGGAGGAGCCGGTCTGCTCCTTGTTAAGGGCTCAGTACTTGATTTATAATGAACAGAAATGTGCTGGGTCCCTGGAGCCTGGGAAGTTCAGGACTGAGGGGCTGGTGTCTGGTGAGGGTCTTTTGTATCAGTTGTGACCAATTTCACCCGTTCTTGCCCTTGGGTACCTCAGTTCCTGGACACGAGCCCTATTATCAAAGACCTTAATCTTCTACCAACTTCACTGTGACTCCACTGCCAGAGTTGTGTGTGTGTGTGTGTGTGTGTGTGTGTGTGTGTGTGTATACATGTGGGTACATCTGCTATCAGTTCCCAAGTGCCACCTTTTATGTTTTTATTCTTTTGAGACAGGATCTCCTTGTAGCCCCTGCTGGCCTGGGCAGCACTATGTAGACCAGGCTGGCATTGAACTCACAAAGATCTGCCTGCTTCTGTCTCCCAAGTGCTGGGATTAAGGAATATGCCACCTGACACCTGACTCCACCTTTTTTTTTTAAGATTAATTTTTAAAAATTTATTTATTTTTTATGTGTATGAGTGTACTGTCTGCATGTAGGCTGGTGCACCCATGTCATGCAATGCCGAAGAGGTCAGAAGAGGGCGTTGGATTCCCCTGGAACTTGAGTTAAAGACGGTTCTTAGCCACCACGTGGGTGCTGGAAATCAAACCCAGGTCCTCTGCAAGAGCAGTCATTGCTCTTAACCACTGAGCCATCTCTCCAGCCCTTAAAGATCAATTAAAAAATCTTTAATTATGTATATATGATTGGGTGTGCATATGTGAGTGCAGTGCCTATGGAGACCACAAGAGGGCATCCAGTTCCACTGGAGTTACAGGAGGTTGTGAGCTGCCTGATGTGGGTACTGAACTCCTATCCTCTCCAAGAGTAGTATGCACTCTTTTTTGTTTGTTTGTTTTGAGACAAGGTCTCTCTCTAGCCCAAGCTGGCCTGGAACTCACTATGTAGAGCAGGCTGGCCTTGAATCAGAGATCTGCCTGTCTCTGCCTCCCAAGTACTGGGATCAAAGGTGTGCACCCCAAGTGCTGGGGTCAAAGGTGTGCACTGCCACGCTTGGCCTGATGGCTATATTTTTAACACACAAACTTTAGAAGACAAAGCAGATACTATGGCTCCCTGGTTCTCCAAATTTCAGTTCTGCTTGTGTCTTCCACAGAGACTCTGTTATGAGCTGACCCCATGCATAGTATGAGTTTCTGGGGTTGGGGCTGGGGCTGGGGCCAGGGGGGCTATGCAAAATATTTGTTCAGTGGGAGGATGCTGTCTTAGCTGTCCAGCTCCAAACAGCAGGTTTTCTAAGCACATTGGCAGCCTCGGGAAGACCTGCAGGCAGAGGTAGGCAGGGTGAGGCAGCCTGGCCACTCCTGTCCCCACAGCCATCCTTGCTGTGCGTTCTCAGGGCCAGGTCACCGCCGATGATAAGCACATCCTGACTGCTGTCTTGCTCTGAACCTAAGCAGGTCCACTGGCCACTGGAGGGTTTCCTGGGCTTGTCATAGACAGAGAACATAAAAAGGCTCTTACCTCAGATGCCATCCTCTGAATTTTCTTTCTTCAACCTAGACCTGCTAAGAGAAGACAAACGCCCCACCAGGGCTCGAGTGATGATGTACCAACCCAGCAGGCTGGCTAGTGCCTGACCCACAGGCAGACCATCGGAGCCCTGATTCTCTGTAGGAGTCCCCTTCGTGCCATCGTGCCTAGGGCAACGCATGTGGGTCTGTTTCTGCCCTGGGGATCTGGAGGATGTCACCTTGTTTGCTTGTTTGCTTTGCAGCCTGTGTAGTGGGAAGTACAGGGGTGATAAGCTGGGCCTGCCAGCTGCTCCTCCTGCCGGGACCCCGGGATGTGTTTGTTCTATTCCCAGGAGGTTCCAGAGTCCCAGTTGTTTGCAGTGGTAGCCTCAGTAGCACATGTTGTGAGGGCTTTTTTCTGTGCCCACCTCCCCTGCTGTGCTTTCATTCCTGCTCTCTGGAGTCATCAGCCTGGTCCCAGATCCAGATGATAAAAGACTCCAACCTGTGTTCTCGTCTCAGGCTTTGCTTTGGGGAGAACCCAACTGAGGATACATTTCAGAAGGTCCCCAAAGACACTATGTGCACAAAGATGATCCAAGGCCTTGAAGTCCCAGGCAAGGTCCAAATCCTGGCTGGGATACTCCCAGGGGGATAGAGGCCAAGAAGGGATGAGAGTCCCAAGGGTGATCGGACCTGTCACTTCTGTTTTGGTAGTGAGAGGCAGACAGGAGGGTGACCTGAGACCTCTGGGCTCAGTGGGTCAGAGGGGCTCACAGTCTGGCTACTATGAACTTGGATGAGGTGCTGCTATGGAGCAAGGCAGCACTCTGGCCTGAAGGAGGCGGCCCTGCTGAAGCCTGTCCCCATGGCTCGGCCCACGGAGCATTGTATCACTTTCCTATCCATATAGAAGGATGTGCCCAGCCAGACCCTGGGACTGGCCTTGCTCCTCTTCTTCTGGCTGCCACTTGGCTGGTGGGATTTTAGCCTTAGCCACTGCCTTGCCTAGTGGATTCATTTCTATGTAACAAAGAACCAAGCCTGGGTGACTTAACACTGGAGAAGTGGAAGGAGGCCAGAGTCTGAGCTAGCATAGTGATCAGGGCCACACCACCTCCTGTCCGTCCTGTCTCTTCTCTCACATGGTCTTTCATTGGTGTTCCTTAAATTGTAGACACAAGCTGGGCATGGTGGTGCATGCCTTTAATCCCAGCACTCAGGAGGCAGAAGCAGGAGGATCTTTGTGAGTTCAAGGCCAGCCTGGTCTACCTAGTGAGTTCCAGGACAGCTGGAGCTACAGGGAGACCCTGTCTCAAAAAGACCCCCCAAAAATGTAGTCACATCACCTCAGACTCTGTGCATATGTCTGTGTCCGGATCTATCTATCTATCTATCTATCTATCTATCTATCTATCTATCTATCTATCTATCTACAGGGTCTCCTGGTAGCCCCTGCTGGCCTGGAACTCACTCTGTAGACCAGGTTGACTTCAATCTCACAGAGATCCACCTTCCTTTGCCTCCTGAGTGCTGGGATTAAATGCATGTGCCACCACGCCTGGCTATTATTTTTATGTTATGTGTATGAGTGTATTGCTTGCATGTAGATGGGTGCACCTGTGTCATGCAATGCCTGTGGAGGTCAGAAGAGGGCCTCGGATCCCTTGGAACTAGAGTTATACAGCCAGCTGTATAGTCTGGTACCACTTGCCTAGGGATGATAGCACCCACATTGGCAGCCCTCCCACATCAATCATCAATCAATACAATTCCTTACAGTCATGGTCCCAGGCCAAGCTGATCCAGGAAAGTCTTCAGTTGAGATTCCCTCTTCCTGGAAACTCTGGGCTGTGTTAAGTTTACAATAACACTAACCAGGACACCAGGCACCCTTGTTTTCTTGGTACTATCCTGGCTTTAGCCCGTTTGAGACCTTCATCCTGCTCGGCTATCCAGTGCTTTCCATCGGCCTCCTTAGAGAACCCAGAACACTTTCTAGGTTGCGATGAGAAAAACGTTGATCAGTAAAAAGCCCATCTGGTCACTGAAGAATATGTATCCAGCATCTGGAGGAGGGAGAGGCCATCCGAGGAGGGTGGACTGCTTCCAGAGAGCAGAGGTGGAAAGGTCTGTGTGGCAGGGCCTGGGAACCCTGTAGCAGCCTCTGGCAGTCCCTTTTCCCATCTCCTAGCTGGAAGGCAGCTTCGTCTCATCAAACTTACATTAAAAGGTATAATTTTGTTGGGACACCTGCTGCTCCAGGACACTGATGCACTTCTGAGCCTTGGGCACTCCCACCTCTGCTCTGAGCTAGCAGACATCTTAAGTGCAGCTCCTCCACTCTGGCTCCTGGCCTTCTTCTATAGGAAGCTCGTCGTCACAGGTGGTGGTCTTGGCCTGAGCACCTGTGTGGGAACAGTGCTGGGAATCAAGCCTGGAGTTTTGCACATAGGGGCTTCCCACTTTCTGTGTGTACACATTCATGTATGTGTGTGCATGTGTGTGTATAGGCCAGAGGTCAAAGTTGGGTGTCCTCTTCAGTGGCTTCTCTAATTATTTATAAAGTTATTTAAAATATTTATGTGTATGAGTGTTTCTGTCTGCATGTAAGTGTGCCACATGGGTGTGGTGTAATTCCTGAGGCGTCCAAAAGAGGGCACTGGATCATTAGGAGTTAGCTAGGTTCAGGGAGTTAGGGCAAAGGTCGGAAGGAGGGAAGGGAAAACATTCCCATTTAACTGGTGAAATTTGTCAAAACAAGGCCATTCATCAAACTATAAGACTACCCACCTGACAAGGCCATCTGTGAGACAAAGACATCTGTTTTAGTCATCTGTATCCTGAAGGTGGTCAAAGGGTCAAGTGTGGGAAGAGGGGCTCAAAGGAAAGAAAGACCTGTTGACCCTATTAAAGAGCCAGCCCAGAAGTAACTTGGTGTCCATGAGTTCTGGAGACCCTGTCTGACCAGGCATGGTTAATGCTTGCTGTTTACTATTGGCCTCAATGAAAGCTTATTTTCACCCCTTTCTGAGTCTTTTTACTTCATTCATCCCTGGGTGTTCCATTCTTTGTCTGCCTCTGGGAAGTACCCAGACTTCAGGGCAGCCAGCCCTCAGTTCCCACACCCCAGGGACAGAATCCTTTGGAACTGGAGTTAAAAGCAGTTGGGAGCTTCCATTTAGGTGCTGGGAACTGAACCCAGGTCCTCTGGAAGAGTAGCAAGTACTCTTAACTGCTGAGCCATCTTTCCAGCCCCCCACTTTATTATTATTATTATTATTATTATTATTACTACAGGGATTTTGACTGAGTCTGGAGCTCACCAGTTGGCTAGACTGACCGACTAACAAGTCCCAGAATCCTCCTGTCTCCACCTCCCCAGCGCTGGGATTATGGGCACAGAGCACCAGACAGGGCTTTTCTGTGAGTGGTGAGGATTGAACTCAAGTCTGCATGGTTGCCGGCAGTCACTTTACCAGCTGAGCCTCTCCTCAGCCCCAGGGGCTTCCCTCCCTCTTAAAGCTCCATTTCTCTTTTGTTCCCAGACTTACAGTCTCTGAAGCACCCTAGGGTGATATGGACTTTAGTGTGGGTCAGAGCACCTCTTGGGTGGGAAGAAGGCAGCTTGGACCCAGGGATGCTGACTGAATTCTGGGGTAGCTCTGGATCCTTCCCAACAGAGTCCAAACAGAAACCAGTTTCCATGACAAAGTGAGGTGTGTGGGCACTGGGGGAGGGGGTAGGGACAAGACAATGGCTTCATTAGGAGGCTCTAATGAAATGGAGCTGTTCCAAGGCAAATGTTAATTGCATCCTTCAAGCACACATGTTTCTGAGATGTAGAGAGACTGCAGGGGGGCTGCTCAGGACCTGTCACCGAGGGAGGAAGTAGGGGTGCTGGCCTGTCTGGGTTGCAGCAGAGTCCTCTCTTTGTCCACTGCACCCCGCAGCTTCAGGGACCCCAGAAGGCTTTGAATGTGTTGGAGCCACAGAGCACCTTGTGAGCCAAGTGCTGGGTTTGCCTGCAGCTTTCTTAGTGGCTCCGGGAAGGGCCTTGCACTGTGTAGGTTGAGGGAGATGGTGCATCTTCATGTGTGGACAGAAATTCCCAGGGAAGAGAACACAGGATGGGAATAAACAAAATGAGGTAGGATACTTCTTTTTCCTATGGGCCAAGTTATCTATCATCTATCTATCTATCTATCTATCTATCTATCTATCTATCTATCTATCTATCTATCATCTATCATCTATCTATCTATCTATCTATCTATCTATCTATCTATCTATCATCTATCTCTATCTATCTTCTATCTATCTATCATCTATCTCTATCTATCATCTATCTATTTATCTATCTATCTCTATCATCTATCTATCTATCTATCTATCTATCTATCTTCTATTTATTGAGCATCTACTCTATTCTAGAAACTGTTCTGGCCATTTAGGAGATGGCTTTGAGAAACAGGGACAACAGTCACTACTCTCCTGAGGCTTACAGTCTGATGGAGGTGGACAGAACAAGGGTCATAACTTGATAAACTGTGTGGTATCGATTAGTTTTAAGTGTTAACTTGCCACAAACTACAGTTGTTACAGGAAACTGAGGTGTGGGACCAGCCACGTACAGAGAAGGTACAAGACACACCTGGAGACACGGGGAAAGTTTATTCACGTTGGCAGACTTGAGTGGAGTTTTTTCATCTAAAGCTTGAGCCCCCAGTTCAGTTTCTTCACTGTTTTTATAACTCCCACAAGTGCTATTCTTTCGCCATTACAGCACTGGTGGGTTTAAGTTATAGCCTACGTGATTATCAGTACAGTGCTTATGTGCCCTGAGACTACCAAAAGGAAATTCCTTCTCCAGGCATGTTTGTAGAGGCAGATATTTAGGTCAAGAGCTAAGATTTTTTAAAAAGCAGTTTATGGAAGACACCTTAATAAGCAAGGAGGTTGCAAACAGATATTCCACTAGATAACTTTGGTATGCATTTCTCAAGATAGTTTTCTCCAGTTTAGCTTTGATTCTTTTGCAACACAAATTTTAGTAAGCATTCATAAACTACTATAAGGCCGGTACTATGTCCTAAAGTATAAAACTCAGTCACAAAACAATACTTACACACAGAAAAGCAATATTAAATGCATGGGTTTATTTCTTCCCCTCATCGTAATCACTTGGGAAGAGAGTCTCAGCTGAGGAATGTCCTAGATCAGGCTGGTCTGTGGATGTGTCTGGAGGGACTTACTTGACTGTGGATGATGGGGGAGGGCCCAGCCCATCGTGGGCTGCACCATTCCCTTGTTTGGGTCCTGAACAGCATAGGAGAGGGGAAAGCTAACTGAGTGCAGGACGGCAAGCAGGGGGCATGGGTGCATTTATTAATTTTATTTCATGTGTATGAGTATATTGCCTATATGTGTGTGCATTGTGCAATGCCTGCAGAGGCCAGAAGGGGTCATCAGATCCCCTGGAACTGGAGTTACAGACAGTTGTTAGCCACCATGTGGTTACTGGGATTAGAACCTGGGTTCTCTGCAAGAGCAGCCAGTGTTCTTAACCCATGAGCCATCTCTCCAGCCCCTCTCTCTGCTTTCGATTATGAACGTGATGGGACTTGCTGCTGTCAGAGCTCATGCCTTGCTTTTCCTGAAATGATGGGCTGTAACTGGGAACTGTGAGCTGAATAAACCCTTTCTACCCCCGTGTTTCTTTCCAACAGAAATGAAACAAGGACAGGTGTCCTGGAAAACCGTGGTGGTCTCGGAATCAGAACTGAGGTGAATGGGCAGCAGAGGGTGGGCAGCTGGTTGCAAGGTCAAATAGTGTGGCTGCGAGAATTTACTGAAGGTAAGGAAGGAGAGCCAAGGATGTTTTTTGGGGTGGGGCTGGTTCCCAAGGACCCTTGATGAGACAGGGCTTGTGAGGGAGGTGTGTTCTGCCTGTCTTACCACCACTGGGAAGACCTCAAGGCTTTGAATTTGCCTGGCATACTGTTGGCTCCTTCCACTAGCCCAGGACCACTCTGACCCTTGGGTCTGTTTCCTAAGGACAGAAGATCACTCAGTGCTGGGGATGGAATTTGCAGGCCAGGCAGTAGTAGGGCCGGGATTTAAAACAAGGTCTCTTCAAATGTAGAGCTTGCCTGGGTAGCCAGAGCCTGCATCCAGAGATGTCCTCTTCTTCAAGTCCACTGTCAGATCCACTGTTGGAGACTTCCCGTTCTCCATGCCCACACAGCCCTGTCAGTGACATCAGAGCCAGCCCTCACAGGTGGGGTCTTTCTAGCTTCCCCAGCTGTCTCTTCCCCCTTTGGCATGCACTAGGAATCCCTTTCCACTCAGGACTCCTGGTGATGCCCACTACCATTGGCCTATACTGAGGTTTATGTAGACGAGGCTTGAGCCTCGTAGGCACCAACTCCATGCCTTTCTGGGAACTAACCCTCCCACTCTCCCATCTAAGCCTCAGGCTTCTCTCTGTCCATTCCAGGAAAGGAGTAGCCCTCTCTGGGTCAGAAAGCACGCTAAGATCTATGGGATTTAATAAGAACATCCAAGACGACATTATTGCAGTTTTCTGGTGACATTCGCTCTTTGGGGAGGTAAATTTCCTTCTTTTTAATCCACTGTTTCTTAAGCAGGTGACCCGCTCTGTGTTATTACAAGCAGGTTATTATGACCATAAATCCTTCTGCCTCTGCTTCTTCCATTTGCATTAAATATAGTCTCAGTTATGGCGCCTAAATTAGCTTTCATAGAAAGAAATCTTGGTATAATTTAAAGGAGATGAGAAATGTGAGAGAGGAGGAGAAGGGGAGGGAAGAATGGGAATGGAAAGAAGGTTTTGAACCCCACACAAGTAGAGGTCTGGGCTCACTCCTTCCAAGGTGCTCTGAGTACCACAGACTGAAGCCCTCACATTGACAGATTTGTGTGCTTGGAAAAATCTTTTCATGACATCTGAAGTGCCAGACCACTGGGAATAAAAAATAGAGAGAATCATTGTAGGATTCTAGTTATGGAACATTTGAGAAAAGGTACAACTATGGAGAAAAGACTGGCCAATGGCTGCTGGAGGCTCACTGGGAAGGAGGAGGGATATTAGTGGGTGGAACACAGAGGTTTTTAGGACAGAGGAACGAGGGACAAACGACATAGACATTTGTCAAATCTTGTATACAACACAGAGTTAGCATTGCTGTGAGCCAAGGGTGTTAATGACAGGGTGTCAGTATGGGTTCTTCCCTGTATAGACCGTACCACACTAAGCTGAGGTTTAAATAATAAGGAAGACTGTCATGCGGATGAGAAGTGTTTGGGAACTCTCTGTATGTCTCAGTTTTGCTGCAAAGCTACTAAAAATATAGTCTATTAATAAAAGAGAAGAAGATGTGGAGAACACATGAGCGCCCGAGTCTCCTGAAGCTGCGACGCACCTGTAGGTGCACTTCTCCCCAGTATTTATGGGAGCGTTCCTGCACCTTGTTTTCAGTAGGAGGCTCTGTTCTGCACAGTGGAGATATAATGATGGATCAGATGGTCCCTGTGTTCCTGGGGCCTAGATGCTAGAGGAGGAGTTTGTGACCACCTAGCAAAGAGTGTGAGTTCCGTGAGGCAATTAAAAAGAAACAGGCAGCCAGGCGTGGTGGCGCATGCCTTTAATCCTAGCACTTGGGAGGCAGAGGCAGACTGATCTTTGTGAGTTCAAAGCCAGTCTGGTCTACAAAGTGAGTTGCAGGACAGCTGGGGCTACAGGGAGACCCTGTCTTGAAACCCCCCCCCCAAAAAAAAGGGAACAAGCAAGGTGAGAATGGCGTCCTGGGAAGACTCCCACGAGGGCCGGGGCCCTTGGGCTTATACTTCCCCATCTCCCAGACTGTGAGGAAAACACGTTTAGTGTCTTTGCAACGCTGCTACAACACTAAGCAGAATTAGCCAGGAGAGTATTGACACTGTGATTTTTTTTAAATTTAATTTTATTTATTTCTGTATGTGTATGAATATACTGTCTGCATGCAGGTTTGTGCACCCATGTCGTGCAATGCCGTGGAGGTCAGAAGAGGGTGTCAGATTCCCCTGGAACTGGAGTTCTCCTGGAATTGGAGTTTCAGACAGTTTTTGGCCGCCATGTAGGTGCTGGGGATCGAACCCAGGTCCTCTGTAAGAGTGGTCGGTGCTCTTAACTGCTCTAGGCCATCTCTCCAGCCCGACACTGCAATTTTTATTTGCATCCCCAACTCCCTCCCTGCCTGGCCCTACTCTGTGACCCATCCCGTGGGTCAGTCAACTGGGTCCTGGAAGAGAAGGAATGAGGGGAAGGGGCAAGAGACGCAAGGAATGGAGACAAGACAGGTTCTGATCAAGTCTCATTTATTGTAGGAACACAAGTAGAATATCAGGGGTAGGGAATGTGAAGAATTGCTAAACCACAGGCACCTCAGTGCTTACATATTGGAAAGAATGTGCAGATACAGATCTTTACTTAAGGTGAACATTTGCAACACCTCCTGTGATAAGTCACTACGGACTTCAACCTCCTTGTGACTATTTCAGTGCTGGGAAGCTGCTAGTGGAAAATTACTAGATGGCTAAACTCGTCCAAGAGCCCCACACTCTGTCTCAGCGCTGAGCTGCAGGAAAGATGCACAGCAAATTCTTGAGTGAGCCTGGTGCATCTCAAAGCAGTTTCAAATATGCATTTCTTTCATGGCTCATGATGCTGAAAATCTTTTCTGAGGCCCACTTGTCATTTTTGCGTGTTTTACGTTTATTTGTTATTTTAGAGATTTATTTTACATTTATTTATTTATCTCTCTGTATGTGTGTGTATGTTTGCGTGCTCATACATGCATGTACCATGACACAGAGGACAAATGGCAGTAGTCAGTGTTCTCTTTTTACCATGTGGGTCCCAGGGACTGAACTGAGGTCATCAGGCTTGGCAGCAAGTGCCTTTATCTGCTTGCTGGCCCCATGTTTGTATAAAAATACCGTGTGAGCCAGGCATGGTGATGCACACCTTTAATCCTAGCACTTGGGAGGCAGAGGCAGGTGGATCTTTGTGAGTTCAATGCCAGCCTGGTCTACAGAGTGAGTTCTAGGACAGCTGTGGCTAGGAGACCCTGTGTCTAAAAGACCAAAAAAGTAAAATACTGTGTGTGTGTGTGTGTGTGTGTGTGTGGACAACCTCAGGTGTTGGCTTTTACTTTCTACCTTGATTGAGACAGGGTTTCTTATTGCTCACAGTGGTGTACTCCTGGCTAGCAGGCCTACTAGCTGCCAAGGATTCTTCTGTCTCCTGCTGTCTAGGCATACGAGCACCAGGATTGGTGGACATGTGAATTACTGTGTCCAGCTGTATGTGGGTTCTAAGAATTCCACTGACAAGGCTTTGCCCATTGAGCCCTTTCCACATCGTGTGTCTTCATGATTCTGTTATTTTGGCTTACAGGAAGGTTTTTGTGTCTTCTCTGCTGGAATGTCTATTCAAACATTTTTGTCTGTTACTTGTTTTGTCTTTTATCAATCATATTGTTCCTTGTGTGTTCTGAACTGTCTTTTGGTAGATAGATGTATTATAAATATTTCCTCTCAGCCTGGATTTTGCATGGGTTTTTCTTAATGGAATCTTTCAGTAAGCAAGATTTTTGAATTTTATTAAACTTAGTTCTGTCATTTAAAAAAAAAGCCGGGTGTTGTAGAGCACACCTTTATTAATTCCAGCACTTCAGAGGTAGAGGCAGGTGGATTTCTATAAGTTTGAGGCTAGCCTGGTCTACACAGAGAGTTTCAGACCAGCCGGGCTACAGTGAGACCCTGTCTCAAAAAGACAAAACAAACAAACAAACAAAAAACAATGAAGCCAAGTTTAGTGGTGTGTGCCCAGAACACCAGCACTTGGGGGACTGGGGCAGGAGGATTTCATGAGCTGATGGTTGGCTCAGTGTGGTGGTTTGAATGAGTGTCCCCCATAGGCTCTAGGTATTCAGACGTTTGTCTCCAGTTGGTGGTGCTGTTTTTGGAGGTCTTGGGGTGTGTGGCCATGCTGGAGGAAGTATGTCACTAGGGGCAGGCTTAGTGAGCTTAACAAGCCTCGTGGTCTACAGTTGCTCTCTCTCTGCTTCCTGTGCTCATTGTGAGATGTGACCCTCGGTTTGCTGCTCCAGTCTCCAGCCGCCATGCCTCCCGCCACAATGGACTCTAATTCCCTGGAACCATCAATCGTAAGCTCAAATAAACCCTTCCTTTTATAAGTTCCTTGGTCATGGTGTTTTATCACAGCAACAGAAAAGTGACTAATACACTCAGCTATACAGCAAGTATCAGATCATGCTGGGTTATCATAGTATGACCTTGTCTCAAAAAACAAAAACAAAACCAAAAAACCAAATAGGCTGTGTAGGAGGCAGGCTCAGCCTAGCCGAGGGTGCTGGTCCTGTGGTCCAGTGCCCTGTGTCTGGATTTAGTGTGATGACACATTTGCCAAGTGAAGAAGGTTCTCCTTGCCAAGCTAGCCCTTAGAGCTACTTCCACTTGGCCAGTCACAGGGTAGCGCTTGAGCCTTTTGTGTAGCAGACAGGGCATGTGTCAGAGGGAACATGTTACAGTTACAGTGGAAGCCTAAGGCAGAAAAGACTTTCTGGTTTTGTTTTTAGACAGAACGATGTGAAAATATTCTTTTTTTATCTTTTCGAGACAGGGTCTCCCTGTAGTCCCAGCTGTCCTGGAATTTACTCTGTAGACCAGGCTAGCCTCGAACTCACAAAGATCCGCCTGCCTCTGCCTCCCAAGTGCTAGGATTAAAGGCATGCGCCACCACGCCCGACTGAAAATATTCTAAGTTGAAAAGTTGCATTTGAAGTATGATCATTTAATATATTCATATTATCAAAACTATTATACTAGGAGTGTTTTCTTTGGTGTTATAAAGGTTCAATTTGACTTAAGGCAGTTAATGTGATTTAACCCTTTAAAAAAAGTGGGAGATGTATACAATTGTTAATGACATGGAAGCATTTCCTTTCTCCTGAGGAAAAGCAAATTTCTTATCAGAATATCTTGCTGGCCCTGTAATTTAAATAAAAAAAAAAAGACACAAAAAAAGACAAGGGCTTTCATCTTCTCTAAAAGAGCTTTGCCAACTTCACACAACTATTGTTTCATTAAAAATTTTTATATTTTTTTTATTGTTTATTTGTTATGTATATAAGTGTTTTGCCTGCCTGTGTTTTGCCTGCAAGTGCAATACCCCCAGAGGCCAGAAGAGGGCATTGGATCCCTAGTACTGGAGTGACAGTCTTAGCCACCACGTGGGTGCTGGAAACAGAACCCTGCTCCTCTGGAAGAGCAGCCAGTGCTCTTAACTGCTGAGTCATCTCTTCAGGTCTGTGATTCTTAAAGTAATCTTGTACATGGTGTGAGACTGGGTCAAGGTATGTCTTTTCTAGCACTATTTGTTGGGGAAAAATTTTTCCTTAAGTTGCCTTCGTACCTTTAAATAAAATCAATTGACTTGGGCTGGGGAGATGGTTCAGCAGGTAACGTGCTTGCCACATAAGCATGAAGAGAGGAGTTCAGGTCCTCAGCATGCACATAAAATGCTGGGGAGGCATGGAAGCCAACTTGTAATTCGTGTGTGGGAGACAGATTCAGGATCCCTGGAGCAAGCCAGCTAGCTGTTCTGGCTGAATCAGCAAGTCCTGGGTTCAAGTGAGAGACCCTGTCTCAGTATATAAGGTGAAAAGTGATTAAGGAAGACACAGGACTCCAACTTCTGGCTTCCATACACATGAATACACATGCATGTAATTCTTTTTTTTTTTTTTGGTCTTTTCGAGACAGGGTCTCCCTGTAGTCCCAGCTGTCCTGGAACTTACTCTGTAGACCAGGCTGGCCTTGAATTCACAAAGATTCACCTGCCTCTGCCTCCCAAGTGCTAGGATTAAAGGCGTGAGCCACCATGCCCGGATGCATGTAATTCTTGCATCCACAGGTTCCCACACATATGTAAACGGACACATGCAAAAAAAAAATCAGTTGACTAGATACGTGTGAATCTATTTCTGGACTCACTCTTCAGTCTCATGAATTTATTTACTTATTCTTTTTTTTTTTTTTTTTTTTTGGTCTTTTTGAGATAGGGTCTCCCTGATAGCCCCAGACCTGTCCTGGAACTTGCTTTGTAGACCAAGCTGGCCTTGAACTCACAGAGATCTACCTGCCTCTGCCTCCCCAGTGCTGGGATTAAAGGTGTGCACCACCACACCCAGGTGAGATTTTAAAGAATAAATAAAAACAATTGCGTGTAATTTGGTGGGGATTATGTTGAATATACAACCAGTTTAAGGAGGAAGTACATCTTTAGCCATAGAGTCTTCCAGTTCACGAACATGGTAACTGCTCCATTTGTTTAAGTCTTTTTGCTTTTTTTCAGCAAGGATATATACTTATTAAATTAGAGGTCTTATAAATCTTTTGGAAGATTCACTACCAGGTACTCTGTATGTCTGAATGCTACTGTAAATAGGATTTATTATTTTATTTTCCTTTTTTTTTCTTTTTATTCAGAATTATTAATATAACACAGGCAGAGGCAGTGGATCTCTGTGAATTCAAGCCAAGCCTGGTCTATGTAGTGAGCTCCAGGCCAGGCTGGACTAAAGGGAGACCCTATTCTCAAAAGAGAAAAAAAAAAAATAAAGAGAAAAGAAAACATTAAGTACTGATATATGTTTGCTCTTCCTTCAATTTTCTAAAAATCACTGTTGTTTATAGTAGACTCTCTCTTCTTCTCGTCCTGTTCTCTTTTTCCTCTCTTCTTCTCTCTTCGTCCATCTCTTTCTCCTCTTTTTTTTTTTTTTTTTAATTTTTTATGTTTTGAGTGTATTTTGCATGTAGGTTTGTGCACTTGTGCCGTGCAAGTTGCCGAAGAGGTCAGAAGAGAATTGTCGGATTCCTCCCTGGAACTGGAGTTAAAGATGGTTCTCAGCCACCATGTGGGTGCTGGGAATTGAACCAGGTCCTTGAAGAGCATGGGTCGGCGCTCTTAACGCTGAGCCATATCTCCAGTCCCCTTTTTTTTTTTTTTTTCTTCTCTTATCTATTCCTCTTACTATATTCTTTTTTCACTGTTTCTTTTCCTACTTAATCCTTTCCTCTTCATCCTCTTTTATCACTCCTCTTTTTCTCCCCCCCCATCCTCTTCTCTTCTTCTTCTCCTCTCTTTCTTGTTCTCATGCCGGGGCTCAAACTCAGGCTTTTGTACATACTAGTCAGCTTCTCTATTATTGAGCTACACCTGCACGACCGGAACTTCATACAGACAAGTGGGCCTTCAGGGCATTGGCAGAGATCTTCTAGCTCCTGCTGTGCTGGGATAAAGGATAGTGCAACGTGCCTGATGCAGATTGTGTGTTCATGTGTGTCATGGTGCTCATGTCGTGTTGCAGGGCGCATTTGGAGGCCAGGGGACAACCTAGGTTGTCATTTCTCAGGATCCATATCTTGGTTATTTGAGACAGGGTCTCTCACTGGCCTGGACCCCTCCAAGTAGACTAGGCTGGCTGGCCAGCGAGCCCCAGGAGTGCATCTCCCCTCACCTGGCGCTGGGGTTGCAGTCACACACCATCATACTCTGCACTGGAAATCTGAACTCAGGTCCTTATGCATACATGGCAAGCATTTTATCACTGAGCCATCTTCCTGGCCGCATATTCCTTTATTTTCTTCATCAACTTTTTGAGAAATCTATCTCATCTTTTTTTTTTTTTCCTTTGGTCTTTTCGAGACAGGATCTCCATGTAGCCCCAACTGGCCTAGAACTCGCTCTGTAGACCAGGCTGGCCTTGAACTCACAAAGATCCACCTGCCTCTGCCTCTCAAGTGCTAGGATTAAAGGCATGCACCACCACACCCAGCAAAATCTATCTCATCTTATCAATCTTTAAAAATATTTGAAATTTGTTAAATTTCTTTATGTTTTAAGCTCTTTTGTTTCTTATGAATGGCTATCTTTTTAAGTTTCCTTTCTTTTACTTATTTTGGCTTTGATTTCTTCTTCTTTTTCAACCTTCCTAGAGTAGGAAGTTAGATATTTGATTCCAAACACTTTTTTCCCCTCAAAAGACATTTAAAAGTATAAATCTCCTTATAGACACTGCCTTGGTGGCGTCCCGCAGATCTGTAAAAACGAGTTTATTGAAATACAAATTGCATGCAATAAAGCTCACCAATTCAAAGCACAAAAAAGCATGAAATCCACTGAGTTTTGACTAACGTAATTACCCACATGATCAGCGGCAGCAGTCAAAACCTAAAATATTCTCATCACCTCAAATGTTTCCTCTGACCTGTCTAGTCAATCCTCCGGTCTCCTACCTTGGATTCCCTTCTCCCTCCCTCCCTCCCTCCCTCCCTTCCTCCCTCCCTCCCTCCCTCTCTTCTTTCCTACTTATTTCTTTGTGTGTGCGTGCATGCATCATGGTGTGCAACGTGGAGGTCAGAGGACAATCTGCTGCTGGAGTCAATCTCTCTTCCCACCACGCTGGTTCCAGTAATCCACCCCAGGGTGCCATGTTTGGCAGCAGTGCACATTTACCTGCTGAGTCATCATGCAGTGTACCTTTACCTGCTGAGTCATCATGCAGTGCACCTTTACCTGCTGAGTCATCATGCTGGCCCCCACTGACTTGTTTTTTTACCACTGTAATTTTGCCCTTTGCAGAATTTCACATACATGACCTTATATGGCATACTGTCTTTTGCATGTAGCTTCTTCCACTTCACAGAACGCCTTTGAGGCACACCCATGCTTCGTGTGTACCTGGGGTCTGTTCATGTTGCCTTGCAGAGTTCCCTTGTCTGTCCTGGCTTATCCATTCTCCTATTGATGGAGTGAGGATTGTGTCTAGTCGTGTTGTTATGAGAAGAGCTTCTACAGACATTCCCATGCAAGTCCTTGTGTGGACGTGTGGGTTTACTTCTCTTAGGTTAAATACACAGACATTTCTGGGTCATCTGGTAAATGTCTATTTACCTTTACAGGAAACTTTATAAAAATGACTGGCCATTTTGTATTCTCAGAATAAATCTGTTTTCCATCGCTTCAGCTTGGCCAAAAGTAGACCATTATTGAGAGAAGATCTCACTCTACTTAGGTTGAAGCAGTCAATTTTATTTTAAAGAAATTGAAAATGGAGATGTTTTTATAAATGCAGAGCCTTACTATGTACCTCAAATGGGCTTGAATTCACTCTGTAGCCCAGACTGGCCTCAACCTCAGAGCTATCTTCCTCCGCCTCCTGAGTTCTGGGATTCAGATTTTTCACCTGCTGACATTTCCTTTCTGCTGGAAAACTTATTACAACACTGGTAAGGAAGTTTCCAAGCTATCTTATGCCTGAAAAGGTTTGTTTGTTTATTTATTTATTTATTTATTTATTTATTTATTTATTTATTTATTTATGCACGCATGCACCACAGTGCCAATGTAGAGGTCAGAGGACAACTTGTGGGGGTCATTTCTCTCCTTCTACCATATAGATCCTGGGGATTGAACTTAGGTCTTCTGGCTTGGTAGCAAGTACCTCTACCTGCTAAGCCTCCTGGCCGACCCACTTAAAAAAACTTATATGTTTGTTTATACACATTTAGTGTGTGTGTGTGTGTGTGTGAAGTGTGGAAGCCTGCACACCATCATGTATGTGTAGAGATCAGAGGACAACTTTTTGGTTTCAGTTCTCTTGTTTTGCCTTGTTGAGGCAGGATCAGTGCCCCCCCCCCCTCTACAGGGTCTCTAGCTGGTCTCAAATTCACAGAGAATTGCTTGCCTCTGCTTCCAGAGCACTAGGATTAAAGGCATTTGTGCTGGATAGCTTTAGTGTCAACTTGACACACCTGGGTTGAGGGAGCCTCAATTGGGGAATTGGCTCCATTGGACTGGCCTGTGGCCACGTCTGTGGAGAATTGTCTTGATTGTTGAGCAATATGGGCGGGCCCAGAATACTATGGGTGGTGCC
The DNA here is from genome assembly GCA_009823505.1 of Rhizomys pruinosus. NCBI lineage: Eukaryota > Metazoa > Chordata > Mammalia > Rodentia > Spalacidae > Rhizomys > Rhizomys pruinosus. Next base: position 1,131,913 of record VZQC01007234.1, read on the forward strand.
ACCCCTGGGCAAGCTGTTATGTACAGTATAAGAAAGCAGGCTGGGCATGGGCCAGGGGAGCAAGCCAGTAAGCAGTGTTTCTCCATGGTCTGTGCTTCAGCTCCTGCCTCCAGGTTCCTGCCCTGAGTTCCTACCTTGGGCTCCCTAAGTGATGAACTGTGACCCAGGAGATGTGAACCAAATAAACCCTTTCTTCTCCAAGTTGGTATTGGTTAGAGTGTTTTGTCTCAGCAACTGAAGAGAAACTAGAACAGTGTTTGACCTCACATGGTCTATTGCTGTGCTCCAAGGCACTGACTTTCTGCAGTATCTGGTTTGACATTTGTTACCTACAGTGTATTTCCAAATTTTATTTTGAAGATTACAATTTTTGTGTGTCTAGATTTTTGTGGGCCTTTAATACATTGTGCTCTTTTTTTAATCTTCACACGTTTCTGTTTTCTTTAACATCTTATTTTATGTGTGTGAGTTTTTTGCCTGCATGTATGTATGTATGTATGTGTACCATATGTATGTCTGGTGCCCAAGGGTGCCAGAAGAACATATCAAATCCCTTGGAACTGGAGTTGTAGATGTTTCTGAACCAACATATGACATGTGGATGCTGAGAAGTGAACCTGTGGTGCTTAGACTGATGTGGTCAGCAAGCTTCAGGGATCTGCCCATCTCCATCTCCCAGTGCCAGGATTATGGGTGTGGACTGCTGCACCCAGATTTTTATATGGGTGTTGGGGATAGAACTCAGGACCTCATGCTTATGGGCAAGCACTTTGCCTACTAAGCCATCTCTCCAACCCCTCTGTTTAATTATTAATTTTTAAATGTAAATAAAAATATTTAAATTTTTACGTGTATGAGTGTTTTACCTATATGTATATATTTGAGTGTACTACATGCATGAAATGTCTGCAGAGGCCAGAAGAGGGCGTTGGATCCCCTGGAACTGGAGTTATACATGATTGTTAGCCACCACATGGATGCTGGGAACAGAACCTGGGTCCTCTGCAAGAGCAGCTGGTGTTCTTAACCGCTGAGCTGTCTCTCGAGCCCCATGACTTTGTGAATTTGTGCTGCATGGTTTCTTTAAGGAGCTCTTTGTTGTGCCACACAATGAACTTAATTGGATAAGTTTGATCCCTCTGAGGCTTTCGTTTAATCTTTGTGAAGACTTCCAGAGCATCATTTCATCTAGTGTTTGTTCAGTCCTACTGCTAAATCAATATTTTTTTCCGAGGACTCTATTTGATACTCTGTATATTATGAAGCCTTGTCATTCTGGTAGCTGGGGAAAAAGAAAGCCTTGATGAAGATTTTTTTGTCCTGTGTGAGTTCCTATTGTGTTTGAGTAGCTTTTACCTGTTCGTGTGTGTGTGTGTGTGTGTGTGTGTGTGTGTGTGTGTGTGTTGCATGTGAGGGGTTGCAGAGGCTAATGTTGGGTGTCTGCCTCAGTAGCTCTTCACCATAGTTTTTGAGACAAGGTCTCCTGCTGAAATTGAAGCTTGCTGATTGATTAGACTGGCTGACCAATGAGGGGGAGGGATTAGCTTGTCTTTATCTGTCACCCCAATGCCTCCACTCTGGGGTTACTGATGCATTGTATTACCTCTGGTTTTTATATGGATGCTGAGGATCAAACTCAAGTCATCATGTTTGTGTGCCAAGCGCTTTCCTCACTGAGCCATCTCCCCAGTCTCTTCCTTATTTTATAGTAGTAGCTCTTAAAAATTAAATGTTTAATTTAGTTATTGTTTGTGCGCATGTGCGGATGTGTATACCATGACACAAGCTTGAAGATCAAAGGACATTTTCCTTCCACCAAGTGGGACCTAGAGATGAAACTTAGGTCTTCAGGCTTGGCAGCAATCACCCTACCCACTGAACCATCTGTTCTAGTTCGATTTTACATTGCCATGACAAAACACTGACCAATTCCAACTTGGGGAGGAAAGGGTTTATTCAGCTTACATCTCCTGGGTCATAGTTCATCACTCAGGGAGCCCAAGGCAGGAACTCAGGGCAGGAACTTGGAGGCAGGAGCTGAAGCACAGGCCATGGAGGAATGCTGCTTACTGGCTTGGTCCTCTGGCCCATGCCCACCCTGCTTTCTTATACTATAAATAACAACCTGCCTTTCTTATACTGTAAATAACACCCACAGTGGTCTGGGCTCTCCCACACAACTCAACAATCAAGACAATACTCCACAGACGTGGCCACAGGCCAGTCCAATAGAGCCAATTCCCCAATTGAGGCTCCCTCAACCCAGGTGTTGTCAAGTTGACACTATTTAGTGTCTTACCAGCCCTAGTGGTAATTCTTATCCCCATCCTGAATTCACATCAATATTCAGCCAGATTTAAGGTGAATTTATTGGGGATATCCTGCTTGATCTGTCTCTGTGTGTGTCTTTTCAAATATTTTATTTTTTTATTTTATGTGTGTAAGTATATTGCCTCATGTATGTAAGTGCACTAGAAGAGGGCATTAGATCCTCTGAGTTACAGGTGTTTATTAGCCACCATGTGGGTGCTGGGAACCAAACTCTGTGTTTCCTCTGCAAGAGCAGCCAGTGCACTTAACTGCTGAGCTACCTCTCCAGCCCCTTGTGTCTCTTTTCTCTTCAATATTTGTGTCTCCACATTTCAGCAGCTCAGCCTCTGCAAGGTCCACTGTGTCTTTTCTTGTATCAGACACACCGGTGGGTCTGTTTGAGTTCTTCCTTGCTTTGCTGAGGTTTAGAAATGGTCTTGGCAGTAAGCAGGGGCTTACCTTGTTTATTCCTTTATATCTGCGATTACAGTTGTATCCTATCTATTGCCCAATATCTAAAAACAGTTGTTTCATGTTTCATCAAGTTACCTAGGTGATTACCACAGGAAGGTGAGGGGAAAAAACAAGCGCAATTTCTTCTCTGACTATAGTCTTACAACACAGAACACTTTCTCTCGAGACACCAAGACGTGAAAGGATTTCTTTCTACTAATACCCAGCTTTTCTCCTGTGAACGTTTACAGAGCATCCTGCTATTCAGTTCAGTTCTGAAATTACAGACAGGTAACTTCAGGTCCCACAGGTTGAAGCTTCAGTTTCACAGGATTGTCCCACTTGAGAAGAGGTTGAGACTTGTGCTTCTGACGGAAAGACTAGAGGTTAGAGATCTCTGGGTCCCCACTTTAATTTGTTTGATTAATTTGCTAGAATGACTCACAATCTAGGAAGACACATCACTCATGTTTACTTGTGTATTGTAGGCGATGCGGATAGATGTGCAGGGCCAGGTATGTGGGAGGGGCTCTGGAGCTTCCACTCTGTCTCCATCTGTGCTCAGTAGTCTGGAAGCTCCCAGGGCCGTGTCCTGAGTCTTCGTAGAGTCTTCATGTGTACACATGGTTTGTTCCATCGTTGACTACCGCTGGTCTGCTAAACCTGCTGGTGGGACTTGAAGTTCCCATCTTCTAATCACGTGGTTGGTTCTCCCACGTCTCCGGACCCCAAGGCTACTCAGGAGAACAAAGGATCTGCCTGTTCCCAAGGGGACTCAGGCATTCCTAGCACGCAGGAAATGATAAATGTCTTAGGAGTTCTCTGTCAGGGCCAAAGACCAAATAGTAGAACAAAAAATTCCCTTAGATGCCTTTATCTACAAGAGTTCTAGGGGCTCTGTGTCAAGATTGGAGGCAGAGACACACATCCATTCTCTCTCTCTCTCCCTCTCTCTCCTTCGCTCTCTTTTCTTTCCTACTTTCTTTCTGAGACAAGGTCTCACTATGTAGCACTGGCAGGCCTGGAACTCACTCCTGAGTACTGGGATTAAAAGTGTGCATCACCACACCTGGTTGTATTTCTTATTTGACATTGGGCAAGACGTGTGTGTGTGTGTGTGTGTGTGTGTGTGTGTGTGTGTGTGTGTGCTTGGAGCCCAGAAGAGCATGTCAGGTATATATCTTCCTCTATTGCTCTCTATCTTATTCCCCTGAGGTGGGGGTCTCTCACAGAACCTGTATGTACCTCACCATTTGATTAGGTTCTCCCTAACGTTGGGGTTACTGGGGTTATAGACACGTGTGGCTTTTACATGGTGCTGGGGATTTGAACTCAGGTCCTCATGCTTTCATAGCAAACCTGCCCATTGAGCTATCTCCCTAACCCCTGGGTAGTTCTTGTAACAGTGAATTCTCCATGAGCAGGAACAGAATCTTTCCCACAGGTTTTCATGTATTTTTTTTTTTTATTTTCCTTTAGCTAAACATATTTTCTGTTTCCCTCTGATTGAGACGTGCACTGCTAATTTATAAATATTTGGGAGGTATCTAAATGCCAGCATAGATATTTCTAACTTATCAGAAAACATACTGTGATAATTCAATGGCTGAAATCTTTCAAAACTCATGTTGCAGAATATAATCTATTTTGGTGGCTGTTTCATGAGAATTTGAAAAGAATGTGGATTCTATAGTTGTTGGATGAAGTGTTCTAGAAACATCAATTAGGTCAAATTGATTGACAGGGCTATTCAGAACTTCTTTATATGTGTTCATTTTTAAAAACATCTTTTATCAATTATTCAGAAAGAGGCTTTAAAACCTCTCACTATGATTGCATGTCTCCTTCTTTATGCGTGTCAATATGTTTCTCCTTCATATATTTTGACTTTCTGTTATTAGATGCATGCAATTTAAGGTTACTACATTTGCTTGATATATGTGTCCTTCAATCTTTATGGAATGCTCCTTTTCATGTATGGCAACATTCTCTATCTTTAAAAATTATCTTTACATATATGCATGCATTATCTGCATGTGTGTGAGTGTACCCATGTTGTATAATGCCTGTGGAGGATAGAAGAGGGGTTGGATCCCCTAGAGCTGGAATTACAGACAGTTGTTGACAGCCATGTGGATGCTGGAATGTGAGCCTGCTCTTAACCACTGAGCCATCTCTCCAGCCCCCTATTTACCATCTTTTAATTTGTTTCATCTCATGTATATACAGCATCCTGTCTTTCTTTTTTTTTTAATTTTATTTTTATTTATTTCTGTATGTGTATGAATGTACTGTCTGCATGCAGGTTTGTGCACCTGTGTCATGCAATGCTGCGGAGGTCAGAAGAGGGTGTCAGATTCCCCTGGAACTGGAGTTCTCCTGGAATTGGAATGAATGTACTGTCTGCATGCAGGTTTGTGCACCTGTGTCATGCAATGCTGCGGAGGTCAGAAGAGGGTGTCAGATTCCCTTGGAACTGGAGTTAAAGACGGTTCTCAGCCACCATGTGGGTGCTGGGAATCGAACCTGGGTCCTGTGCAAGAGCAGTCAACCTTCTCAACCGCTAGGCCATCTCTCCAGCCCCCTATTTACCATCTTTTAATTTGTTTCATCTCATGTATATACAGCATCCTGTCTTTCTTTTTTTTTTAATTTTATTTTTATTTATTTCTGTATGTGTATGAATGTACTGTCTGCATGCAGGTTTGTGCACCTGTGTCATGCAATGCTGCGGAGGTCAGAAGAGGGTGTCAGATTCCCCTGGAACTGGAGTTACAGATGGTTCTCAGCCACCATGTGGGTGCTGGGGATCAAACCTGAGTCCTCTGCAAGAGCAGTCAGAGCTCTTAACCACTAGGCTATCTCTCCAGCCCCATCTTTTTATTATTTTTTGAAAATTTATCTTTTAAAATTTATGTGTATGCTGTGTGTGTGTGTGTGTGTGTGTGTGTGTGTGTATGTGTCTGTGTGTATAAAGAGAGGACTGGATCCCTTGAAGCTGGGATTACAGGCAATTGTGAACTGCCAGGTATGGGTGCTGAGAATTGAACTCGGGTCCTTTTGGAAGAGCAACAATGGCCCCTAACCACTGAGAAATCGCTCCATCTCTGCTACTTTTGTTTTAAACAATAAGTAGTCCAATCTGATAATCTTGGTCTCTTATTTTCAATTTTTAGTTCATTTACATTTAATGTAATTACTGAAATGATTTGTTTTTGACCTACTAAGCTGTCACACTAGTTATCTACTGATGCACCACAGAGAACCATACATTTAGTTGCAGAGACAGTAGACATCCATCATCCCACAGTCTGTGGGGGAAGAGGCTGGGCATGGCTTAGCTTCTCAGGATTTCTCACAAGGCTACAGTGAAGGTCAGTCAGGACTGGAGTCTTTGAAAGCTTGGCTGGGGAATGATTCACTCCAGAAGCATTGGGGTGCTGGGAGGATTCAGTGCATTGCAGATGGGTTTCCAGCTGGCTGTTGGTCTCATGCTGCCCTGAGTGTCTTGCCTTGCAAGGTGTCTCCAGAGGGCTGCGTATAACATAGCTTATCTTAGTAAAGTCAGAAAGAGAGATTCCTAGAGGGTAGGGGGTTAGCTCAACCAGTAAAGTGCTTGCCAAACATGCATGAGGACCAGAGTTGGATCCCCAGCCCCGTGTAAAAAGCTGGGTGTGGGGTGTGTGTACGTGTGATCTCAGTGTAGACAGGTAGAGCCCTGAGCTCACTGGCCAGTCAGCCTTGACAAATTGTTGAGCCCCAGGACTCAGTGAGAGACCCCATCTCAAAATATATGGTGGACGGTATCTGAGGCATGATAACTGAGGTGGACCTCTGGCCTCCACTCACATTTGCACACTTGTACACACACCTGCTGCCCCCAATAAGAACACATACATGCATAGATGAATATAGGCATTTAAAAAAATTTTGTTGAATTTTTATGTGTTTCTTACACAATTTTTCAGTCAGTCTTAATCACCCTTATACCTGCTTCTCCCTTGGCCCCCCCCCTCCCCCCGCCATCCGGGAGTTTGCATCCCTCCCCTGAGCTCTAGTTAGCCTATCCAGAGTCTCTCTCTCTCTCTCTCTTTTTTGAGACAGGGTCTCCCTGTAGCCTCCCAGCTGTCCTGGAACTCACTCTGTGGACCAGGCTGGCCTTGAGCTCACAAAGATCCGCCTGCTTCTGCCTCCCAAGTGCTAGGATTAAAGGCCTAAGCCACCACACCCACCACACCCAGCTTAGAGACTCTTTTCTAAAGAAGGCCAGGTCTTCCTCACCTGACTACCATCTGCTGCCAAGGTTGGGTTCTACTACCATTTCTACAGTTCTGTGTTGGGTTTTTGTCCAGCTGAGCTTGCATGGGTCTTGTGCATGCTGATACCAATGCTGTAGGTTCATATGAACCAGGTCCCAGGAGCTTCTAGGATTCATTTCCATTTGGTCTTGCATCACTTTCCTGCCTGATACAGTCTTCCCATCATCCCCTCTTCCACAATGTTCCCTGAGCTCTGGGTGGGTGAAGCTGAATATAGGCAGCCTGTCCATGGAGCCACACTCTGTAGACTCCTAAACTTCATGGTTCAGCCTTTCAGGCCCTTTTGGGTTTCTGGTCTCCTGTTGCATGGAGGAGCTTCTTTAATGAACATTAAGAGGTAATTAATGCCTTCTTGGGTCCTCGTTCTATGATGTTTGGGTCTTGGAACACATGCATTTTGTAAAGGAGAGATTCCTCTAATGAGACATATGTTATAGTTTTGCATAATGTAATCATAGAGGCAACAACCATTATCTTTGCTATAATTCTATTGGTTCAAATGAGTCACATGTCTGGCCCCACTTCAAGGAGTGTCTTATTCAAGTGTGAGTACAGAAGGTGAGTACTCAACTGACCTAGAGAAAACAAAAACCTTAGTTAATCTGGGCATACTGTGTGGCCTTAAACATCCAAAAGGAGAAAGTATAACCAGGAAAAAAAAAAGCATCAGGCTGGTATAACAGCCTTACTGGATGCTTAATGACTGTACCAATTTGGCCGAGGATCCTAAGGGATAACTTTGGTTCCCTGCCCTCAGATGTCCCCATACACAATCCCCCTGGGACTATGTGTGGGGACATCTCTTGAACTATCCTGCAAATGTGAGTCACCAGTCTTCCTGTGCAGGGAGGTCTTGGAGATCCACTAGTGGGACTTCAGCTAGTGTCCAGTCTATAAAGAGGAACGTCTGCTCATACTTCAAAAAGGGAAGCCTGGTCTAGCAGGACCTGACTTTGTCCTTGAGTGGATGGAACTGGTGATTGAAAAGCCAAAAGGAGCCAGGGGCTCCCCCACCCCCCCAAAAAAAAAACAAACCCCGAGGACCAGATCCTCAACTGACCTTGAGAAAACAAAAACCTTGGTTAATCTGGACTAACAGTGAGGCTTTAAGCATCCACAAGGAAAGTATAACCAGAAAGAAATAATTAGTAAGGCCTGAGAAACTGTACTTTAGGTATAAAACTTGAGATCTTAGTAAAAAGACAAAAGAGCACAGTTGTTTTGCCTGTCTTACTGGCAAGTGCAGCTACCCTGTGGCTGCCACTGCTTTTGCCATCCTTCAATGACATGAGACACAGCTTTTCAACCTTCCAATATGGACTGAAGACTCATGTCTCTCCAAGAATCCTCCAAACCTTCAGTGCCAGATGGGGACTGCTGAGACATTCAGCTTGTGGACTGAGCTACTTACTGGGGTTTCAGCCTCTTCAGAGTATTGATTGCTATTGTTGGACTACCCAGGCTGTATCACAGAGACCAGTACAGGAAGATCAAGACAGGACGTGGTGCTTACTGGACCTCATTTGGTGACCATGGGAAGGGAAAACCCCAGTGTGGAGCACAAGGGCAGAAGTGATGGTTGTTTGGGCTTGCCAAGGAGAAGTCTTCAAACATGACATCTTTCAGCCTAATAAAAAAATCATCGCTGGGCGTGGTGGCGCATGCCTTTAATCCTAGCAACTGGGAGGCAGAGGTAGGTGGATCTTTGTGAGTTCAAGGCCAGCCTGGTCTACAGAGTGAGTTCCAGGACAGCTGGGGCTACAGGGACACCTTGTCTCAAAAAGACAAAAAAAAAAAAATCATAAACTGAAGATGCTAAAAGGTATATGTGGCATGCATACATGCATATTTTGGAGTGATACAAATTGGAAGGAACAACAACAACAAAAGACTGGGTCAAAGAACTGACTGAAATGGTGAACTTCTGCTTGAAACTATAAACTTATGCACTGAAAATTTTAAAAGAGACTGAGAAAAAGATGAAAAACATGTTTGGCAGAATGCATGAGCTCTGGTGGGGTGGGGGGCAGGGAGGGGGGAGTGGGTCTAGACTTGATTGGAAATTTTGTATGAAATGCACAAAGCTTCAGTAAAAATTGGCTTTGAAAAAAAGGTGAGGGCTGCTGGGGTTCATCTTAAGTCCACCTTGATAGCTACTGTGTTTTCTGAGTTGTCTCATTTTCTCTCTGCTTCTTTATTCCATTTTTCTTGCCTTCTTGGTTAGAAAATTTCAATTATAGGGATTGGGGTTGTGGCTCAGTGGTACAATATGTGTCCAGCATGTGGAAGGCCCTCAGCTCTATCTCAATACCAACATTAAAAAAAATTTATTTATTTTATGTGTATGTATGTTTCACCTGCATGTATGTAAGTGCACCCATGTCGTGCAATGCCTGCGGAGGTCAGAGAGGGTGTTGGATCCCCTGGAACTGGAGTTACAGAGTTACAGATGGTTGTTAGCTGCCAAGTGGGTGCTGGGAATCAAACTCAGGTCCTCTGGAAGATCAGCCAGGGCTCTTAACCAGTGAGCCATCTCTCTAGCCCCAACAAAAAATTTAAAAATCAAATTTTTCTTTTTGAGGTCTCTCTGTAGCCCCAGTTGGCCTAGAACTGGACATGTAGACCAGGTTGACTTTGATCTCACAGAGATCCACCTTCGTGTTTCCCTAGTGCTGGATTAAAGATGTGTGCCACCACACCCTGCTAAAATGTCAAACCTGAATTGTTTGATGGAGCGTGTGTGTGTGTGTGTGTGTGTGTGTGTGTGTGTGTGTGTCCTATGGTGCGAGTGTGTAGCCATCAGAGAACAACTTTCAAGAATAAGTTCTCCCATCTTGCCAAGACAGTCTGTCTTGTTTCTGTACTGTGTAGGTCTGGCCAGGTGGCCTGGGAGCTTCTAGATAATTCTCTTGTCTTGGCCTCAGCACTACTGAATCTACCTGGTTTTTTTTGGGGGGGGGTGGTGGAGGGGAGTTTGACTTGAAGCTTGCTGTGTAGACTAGGCTGGCCTTGAACTCCCAGAGACTCTCCTTCTTTCTGCTTCCAGAGTGCTGGAATTAAAGGTGTGTACTACTATGCTCAGCTCGAATCTGTCTTTTTCTATGGGTTCTAGGGACAGAACTCGGGTCTTCAGGCTTGAGTGGCAAGGGCTTTACCCACTGAGCCATCTTTCAGGCCCCCGGAATTGCTTTTTTTTATTATCTCTTTTTGCATTTGCATCTCTTTGTGTGTTATTTCTTTGTATTTTTATAAATGCTTGTTCCCTGCGTCCTTAATTTATCACAGCAGCTTAGACAATGTTGCAACACTTAACCATGAAATGTAAGAGCCTTACAACAAGAGGCTTCTATTTAATGCTTTGTTCTGCTGTTGCTATGCTTTTTACAAGTATAAATACAATAGATATCAACACATAACACTGAAAATTTCACTTTAAATAGTTAGCTTTCAAAACTTGTTTTGAGGGAGCAGGTGGGGAAATGTCTTCCTGTTGGCAGAGGCATGTCTGAGTTAGCATCTGTACATGCATTTTGGCTTTTAAAAATCTGATGATGACTCAGGGGCTGGGGGGATGACTCAGTTGGTGAAGTGCCTGGTGTAGAAGCGTGAAGACCTGAGTTCGGATCCCTAGAACCTACATGGAAAGCTGGACATGACTGTCTGTAATCCCAGTGCTGGAGAGGTAAGGACTGAAGGATCCCTGTGGTTTCTAATTGAATCTGGGAGCTCACTACCTTGTCTAAAAAACAAGGTGGAGGGGTGGGAGAGATGGCTCACTGGTTAGGGGTGCTGGGTGCTTTGCAGAGGAGCAGGGTTCAGTGCCCAGCACCCATGTTGGGCAGATCACAACCATTGGTAACTCTAGTTTGAAAGGTTCTGATGCCATCTTCTGGCCACCATGGACACTGCATGTAGGTGGTGCACATACAGACATGCATGGACTCTGCATGTATGGGGTGCACATACACGCATGGACACTGCATGTATGGGGTGCACATACAGACATGCACGGACACTGCATGTATGGGGTGCACATACACGCATGGACACTGCATGTATGGGGTGCAAATACAGACATGCATGGACTCTGCATGGGGTGCACATACAGACATGCATGGACTCTGCATGTATGGGGTGCACATACACGCATGGACACTGCATGTATGGGGTGCACATACAGACATGCATGGACACTGTATGTGTGGGGTGCACATACAGACATGCATGGACACTGCATGTGTGGGGTGCACATACAGACACGCATGGACACTGCATGTGTGGGGTGCACATACAGACATGCATGGACTCTGAATGTATGGGGTGCACATACACGCATGGACACTGCATGTATGGGGTGCACATACAGACACGCATGGACACTGCATGTGTGGGGTGCACATACATGCATGGACACTTCATGTATGGGGTACACATACAGACATGCAAGGACACTGCATGGGTGGGGTGCACATACAGACACGCATGGACACTGCAGTATGGGAGTGCCATACAGACATGCATGGGACACAACAATTCATGGGCTGGTGCACATTTACAGACACGCATGCTCATGACACTGCATGGTGGTGCAGGGGGTGCAGATATACAGCATGGCATGACCTGTCGGGTTGGGTGTCACACATACAGACATGCATTGGACACCGCACTGTAGGGTCTAGTGGCGGACAACCATTTGATACATCCATGCATGGACACTTCAATGTATGGGGGTATCACACATAACAGAGCATGCAGGACACTGCATGGGGTGGGGTGCACAATACAGGACACCATCGGACCTGCATGTGTGCGGGTGCAGATCAGACATGATCATGGACACGCATTGGGATGGGCTGTTGCAACTGCTATTACAGTCAATGCAAGACAGCACGCAAATGAACAGCTTGAACATCGACAAACGAAAGAGATCATCATAAATGAAGTAAATCTTTAAGGAAACAAAAACCAAAAACCATATGGACTCAGATCGAGCTAGTGTCTTGGGATACGCTTCTTCTTTAAAAAAAAAAAAAAAAGGCATCAGGGTCTTGTGGCACATGCCTTATATTCCCAGCACCAGGAGGCAGAAGCAGGCAGATCTCTGTGATTTGCAGGTCAGCCCTGTCTACATGAGTGAGTGCTAGGACAGCTGGGGCTTACAGGGAGATGCTTCTACAAAAAAGACCAAGGGGATTAGAAGATGCTAACTAGTGCTCATGTTGGCAATGCTCTAGCACTCAGATTTGGGAGGCAGAGGTGGGTGGATACTCTATGAGATAGTGCAGCCGGGGTCTACAAATCACAGTTCCATGGCGAGCTGGGGCTAAAGAGAGGTCTATTTCAAAGAATAACAAAAAGATGCCTAGAAAAATTGAGGAAGTTATGTCAACTTCTGGTGTCCATGGTTGTGCAACTGGGTGTGCACCCCTGTATGCATTACTATATCTCTCTCTCTCTCTCTCTCTCTCTCTCTCTCTCTCTCTCTCTCTCTGATGACTCAGACCATCTTCCTGGAAGAGTGAGTGGGATCACTGGAAACCTGGTGAAGGAGGAAGGAGATGAGGGTTTCCAGAGCCTGAAGAACCTCTCAGGACAGGGCTCCCTCAAATATTTCAGAGACTTCTGCTTTACAGGTGACCCAGAATCTGGAAGTAATTAGGCTTAGTAGTTGCAGCTGGGGACATGGACCCAGCTGGTCCCGGCTCAGTCTCAGCTTTTAGCTGTGCTGTTGGGCATATTTTCGGCTGACCAGAGCCCCAATTTTCTAAACCATCAAGCGGGCATATAGGAACTATTTCTCTTTTTTTCTTTTTTTTTTTTTAATTTTTTTTATTATTTATTTTTGTATGTTTATGAATGTATTTTCTGCATGCAGGTCTGTGCACCCGTGTCGCGCAATGCCATGGAGGTCAGAAGAAGGTCTCAGATTCCCCTGGAACTGGAGTTCTCCTGGAATTGGAGTTTCAGATGGTTCTCGGCCACCATGTGGGTGCTGGGGATCGAACCCGGGTCCTCTGTAAGAGCGGTCGGTGCTCTTAACCGCTAAGGCTATCTCTCCAGGCCCCAGGAACTATTTCTTAAGGTCATTTGGAGGATTAAACGATCTGGTGTGTGAGAAGCTGTTGGCCCTGTGCCTGGCAGACCCTGAACACTTAAGTGGCAGCCATTTGAAGCTGCTTTTACACAGGTACCAGGAGATCCATAAGCAACTGGCGGGAGCTTTCTATTTCTACGTCTAAAACAGGAGTCAGTCTCTCACTGCCAGGGAGCTTGTCTGAGGTCCAGACAGCGTTGGCGTTGGGGCTCTGTTTTGGTGGCCAGAGCCCCCAGGCTCTTGAAATTCCCCAGGTCCAGGTATGTGCTAGGACCAGCACAGAGGAGGAAGATCTTTCCTCATGGAAAGAAAAGAACTCGTCAAACCAGTGGGCTGTTGAGAAGTGCTTGGATCTAGACCTTAGAAAATGGAGCCAGATGAGTCCCTGTGGCATCTGATCACACTCCTGTCAGGCTGGGGATCTGGGTTTACTCACCTTTTCTGGATGTATCTTAATCCCTGCAGAGTCCTTCCAGAGTCAATGGTTCCTCAGATGTGTGGAGTTAACAGGTGGTGGAGTAACCAGCTTCCAAGATGGAAGCTAATTGTGGCCACTTCCTGGTCTTCACACTCTTCTGTAGTTTCTCCCCAAATGAATATGGCTGACTGTGTAGCCAAGGGGACAGGAGAAATGATGGCCAGCGACATCCAAAGATTCACAAAAGTCACTTCTCACTGTGGGAGAAGCCAGCAGCCATGTCTTGAGGTCACTTTCCACAGCCCTATGGAAAGGCTGACAGGAGAGGAACTGAGACCTCCAACTAACAGCCAAGCCAGCTCCGGGTGAGTTTCACCATCTTGGAAGCAGGTTCTTCAGCTCCTTCCCTGCAGCCTCCTGACAGACCCTGAGCCAGAACCACCCAGCTAAGCCAACATGGATTCCTGAAACTCACAAACAATGCCTGCTGTTTTCAGCCACAGTTTTGGAGAGATTTGTTTCCTTGTGTGTCCCTGGCCAGCCTGGAACTCACAGAGATCCGCCTGCCTCTGCCTCCCAAGTGCTGAGGTTAAAGGTGTGTGCCACCACACCCAGCTGGGGTGATTTTTTAAAAAAAGATTTATTTTTTTTACTTTATGTGTTATGTGTATTAGTATGTGTATGTATGTGTATATGTATGTGTTGAAGTGTGTGTATGGGGACTGGATCCCCTGCAGCTGGAGTTACAACCAGTTCTGAGCACCTGATATGGATGCTGGGAATTGAACTCAGGTCCTCTGCAACAGCAGCAAGTGCTTTTAACTCTTGAGCCACCTCTCCAGGCTGTGGTGTGTGTGTTTGTGTGATGTGTAATTAAAAAAACACAATATAAGCTGGGTGTGGTGGTGCATGCCTTTAATCCTAGCATTCAGGAGGCAGAGGCAGGCGGATCTTTGTGAGTTCAAGGCCAGCCTGGTCTACAGAGTGAGTTCTAGGACAGCTGGGGCTACAGGGAGACCCTGTCACAAAAAGACAAAAAAACAAACAAACCCCAAAACCCCACAATATATAACTTATTATATGTGGTCTAGAGAAGAAACTAAGAGCTAATGTTTACTCAATTTTATTTTTAGTATGTGTATGCTATGTAGATGATGTGTGTGCATATATGTGCATACAAGAGCCATAAGAAACATAAGTCAGAAGACAGCCTCAGGTGTCAGGCTTCACTTTCACTTTGTTAGAGACAGACAGGGTCTCTGTTGTTTGCTGCTCTGTACTCCAGACTAGCTGTGAGCGTCCGAGTAACCCATCTCCACCTTCATCTTGTAGGAGTGCTGGGTCACAGATCCGTACGACCATGCTCTAGTTCATGTAGGTTCTGTGGATTTGAACTCAGGTCTTCACACTTGCTTGGCAAGTGTTTTACCCACTGAACCATCTCTCCAGCCCCATATCCACATTTTTTTGTGTGCGTCTTTCTGAGCTAGGGTCTCCCTTTAGTCCCAGCTGGCCTAGAGCTCACTATGTAGACCAGGCTGGCATTGAACTCACAGAGATCCACCTGCCTCTGCCTCCCAAGTGCTGGGATTAAAGGCGTGCGCCACCACACCTGGCCCCTTATCCACATTTTGAATTAATGCTCTCAAGCTTTGGGCTGGGAGATGGCTCAGTTGGTAAAGTGCTTGAAGGCATGAGGACCCGAGTTCCATCTCCAGAACCCATATGTAGTGTCATATGCTAATTAATAATACCAGTACTGGGGAGGCAGAGGCAGGTGGATCCAGCCTACCTGAATCAGTGAGCTCTAGACCAGCTAGAGGCCGTGTCTCAACAAAAACAAACAAACAAACAAACAAACAAACAAACAAAACAACTCCCTAAGCTCCAAAGTGGATGGAGACTGTACAACACCCATGGTGTTTTGGCTTTCACATGTATATACACACATGCTTGCATACGTGCATACATGCGCACCACACTGTAGAACACCTGAGGCTATCCTATGTCTTTCACATGTACATACATGCCTGCACACATATGCAACACACATTTAAACATATAATAAAATGGTCAGGTTTCTTTATAGTGAGGTTTTTGGGTCTTTTTGTTGTTGTCGTTGCTGTTGTTGCTTTTTGAGACAGGGTCTCCCTGTAGCCCCAGCTGGTCTGAAACTTACTACAAGACAAGGCTGGCCTTGAACTCACAGAGATCTGCCTGCTGGGATTAAAGGCATATACCACCACACCCCTATGGTGAGTCTTTTAAAACTATTTTATTATTTTATTTATGGGAGTGTTTTGCCTGTGCGTATGTAAGTGTACCACATGCCTGCAATGCCTGCAAAGGCCAGAGGAGGGTGTCAGATCCCCTGGAACTGAAGTTACAGACAGTTGTTGGCTGCCAAGTAGGTACTAGGAATTGAACTCATGTCCTCTGGGAGAGCAGCCAGTACTGTTAACCACTGAGCCATCTGTCCAGACCCTACAGTGAGTCTTTCAAAAGTCTTTAATATGGTCTGGTACTTTGAGTGTCCAAGACAGTGACCGACCTTTGATACTTTCCAAAATTGACATGACCACAGGCCCCTGGTCTCTATGTCCACCCTCTCCCTGGGAGCTGGGTTTCAGAAAGCATGCCTGGGGGCAGGGTACTGGGGGAGGGGGAGGAACTGAGGCTAGAAAGAGTGAGGCCTCAGTTTCCTTATTTGCCAAAGAGAGAGTTGGTTTTGATAACACTGGAACTCTATTCTGCAATATGATTTTCAAAATTACATTTATTATTACTATTACTAATTATTATTATTATTATTATTTATGTGTACGAGTGTACTGTCTGCATGTAAGGTGGTGTCGTGCAATGCCTCAGAGGTCAGAAGAGGGTGTCGGATTCCCCTGGAACTGGAGTTAAAGATGCTTCTTAGCTGCCATATGGGTGCTGGGAATCAAACCTGGGTCTTCTGCAAGAGTAGTCTGCACTCTTAACTGCTGAACCATCTCTCCAGCCATTATTATTATTATTATTATTATTATTATTATTATTATTATTATTTTGGTCTTCTTTTTGAGACAGGGTCTTCCTGTAGCTCCAGCTGTCCTGGAACTCACTATGTAGACCAGGCCGGCCTTGAACTCACAGAGATGGGCCTGCCTCTGCCTCCTGAGTGCTGGGATTAAAGGTGTGTGGCCCATATTATTATTTACATGTGCATACATACCTCGGTGCACATTTGGAGGTCAGAGGTCAGTTCGTAGTAGCTGGTTCTCTCCTCCCACCATGTTGTTTCCAGGGACTGAACTGAGGTCATCTGGTTTGGCAGCCAGTGTCTTTACCTGCTGAGTCATCTTGCAGGCCCCCTGTGCTGTGGCTTTAACTCTTAAGACCCAGGTCACCTGCAAGTTCTCCCCATCTTGGTCACTCTTCAGACAATTAGGTGCAGAATGCAAGCCAGATTAACCAAGGTGTACGGAAGTTATAGATATGCTAATGCTTTACGTTAATGACGGATGAGAGTGGGGAATTGGAGGTGGCAGAAGGTGGCAGAGTTGGGAAGAAATCTTGGTTCTTAAAGCAAATATTGCATTCAAAGAGCTTAAGAATGATTAATGGAGGCTCTCGAATTACAAAGAGCAGCCAGAAGAAACTGTAAGGGAACAGAAATTGCTCAGGGGAAGTGACCTTGAGGAGGCCATGGGACAGGTCAAGGGAGGCTTTGTGGACAGAACTCAGGGAAAGGATGGGAGAGAGAGAGAGAGAGAGAGAGAGAGAGAGAGAGAGAGAGAGAGAGAGAGAGAGAGAACTGTCCCTGGGGAGATACGCAAGCTGAAATAGGGGCTTTCGCTGACCCAACAGGTAAACTGGTGTCTGAACAGGGCTGGGTTTGATCCGAGAAGGTGGATCTGGGTATGTCCTGTGCACCCCCTTTTTGTATCCTTTGATGACTTCCCACTGTGGACCTGGTGAAAAGCAAACCCAGCAGACAGCCACCTCTTGAAGGGGCCCCATTGGTAGATCCCAGTTGTTTTGTCCCATGGGCATTGCTACAGGGAAGTACTTGGGTTGAAAAAAAAAAAAAGGCAGAGCAGCCTTCTGTTCCCTGGAATCAGGGAAAGCTAGTGTGTCTTGAACCCCTTTGCTTAACCTGGAGAACTTGGGGGAGGGCTGGATTCAGGCACCTTCTTGAGATATACCTGGTTCCTTGCAAGAAACTTGAACTTAGTCCCAGACCCACATGCCAGGGACACTGGTCTGGCCTCTTCCTGCCAAGACCAACACGGCTGAGCTTCCAGACCCAGCCACTCAGCATTTGCAGCCCTGATAGTGTGGGATGATGGATGGGTGGGTCGCCCCTAGGAAGCCGGGTCCCGAGTCAGATGCTGCAGGTCTCTTCCCTGCCCTTTCCTTCAATGCCTGCTCCATTACCTGCTACCTTTCCCCCATGGACAGCCCTCTCTAGACAGTGTCCAGTTAGTGAGTTCCAGGTAGCCCTGGACGGATGGACCAGTGGCTGGGGACCTCCTGCCCCTGCTTGCCTTCTTCCCCACCCCCTGGATTATTTACTTTTCTTATTGCTGGGACCAAAGACCTGACAAGAAGCAACTTAAAGGAATGTGAGTTTATTTTGTCCATTATGGTGAGGGAGGCACAGGTACAGAAGCATGAGGTGGCTGCTCACAGCTACTGCAATCAGGAAGCAGACAGGAAGTGGGACTCAGCTATAAAAAATCCTCAAGGTTCACCTCTAGTAATCCGCTTCCTCTAGCAAGGCTCGACACCCTAAAGGTTACCCAGTGTTCCATCAAGCACATGAGCAGCGGGGGACATTTCACATTCAAACCACAACAGGATATAGCAGAGAGTCACTGCAGCCTGGAGTCATGATGGGTGTCAAGTGGATATGGGGGAGGGGGTGGCGAGGGTCTGGGAAGTGGCTGGAAGGGAGCACATCCTATCCAATTGGGGACTTCCTTCCTCTCCTCTCTGGACTCAGAGGAGCAGGCCTCATCCTCTTGCTGGTGGGTTGAGGCTTCCTTTTGAGAAAAGCCCTTCAGCTAGTTCCTTCTAAGCCAGCACCTTTAAGGTCATCCCTGTAAGTCAGGTGCATTGTTACAGGCCTGTGTCCTCAGTCCTCAGGAGGCTGAGACAGGAGGATTTTGAATGGCAGGCCAGCTTAGGCTACAAAGCGAGACCAGAATGAAACTACAACGAAGATGATTTTGTCCAATTTCAGGATTTGAAATATGTCCTGTATAGTCTTTTTTGCTCAAATCAAATTGAACCCAGGAGCCCAATAGCTTAAATGATCAAGACAAAGCCCTGCTTCGCCTCCCTGCTGCCACCTGCTTCCTCTTGGGTATCAGAGTACAGGAAAAGCCAGTGCACAGGAAGGTGGATGGGGAGCTGGAATCTCGCTGGGGCAGCGCCTCGGTCTCTTTCTTTAGTACTGTGCACCTTGTTCATTGAGGCAGGGTCTCTGGACAGCTCACCAATTCTGGCTAGTCTAGCTGGCCAGCTTGCCCCAGGATCTCCTTTCTGGGGTGCTGGGACTTCAGTTACCTGCCACATCTGCCTGGCTGGCCAGCTTGCCTAGGATCTCCTTTCTGGGGTGCTGGGATTTTAGGCACCTGCCACATTTTTACCTGGGTTCTGGGAATCTGACCTCTGGTCCTTACACTGTATTTTATTTGCTATTGCTGTCCACTTCACTATCAAACCTAGCATAAAGAATACTCAGGCTTAACTATTTCTTTGCATTTTCATTTCCTTGTGAAGTCTCTGGTGTTGTGTAAAACTCGCATTAAAAAATGTGCATGCTTTTCCTTTGTTAATTGGTCTTGTTATAGAGGCACAGCCATGAACTTAAGATGGGTAAGAAAAAAATTTTCCTTCCCCATAATAAGTTTGGTTATGTATATATATTTTTTTGTCTTTTCGAGACAGGGTCTCCCTGTAGCCCCAGCTATCCTGGAACTCACTCTGTAGACCAGGCTGGCCTTGAACTCACAAAGATCCGCCTGCCTCTGCCTCCTGAGTGCTAGGATTAAAGGCGTGCGCCACCACGGCCGGTTATGTATATTTTAACACGTACACACACACACCCCAAAAGCTAATGCTGCAATCCTGTTTACAGATGGGAAGGAGGGAGGGGAATGACATAGTTAAGGTTTGTTTTGTTTTGAGACAGAGCCTCCTATGTTGCCCAGGCTAGCCTTGAACTCATGATTGTTCTGCTTTGTTCTCTTGTGAGCTGGGATTACAGGCCTGTGCTACCACACCTGACTGATAAATCCAAGTTTATGAGCTGTTCACTGGCCATGCGAAATCCAAGTTTAGCGGTCTCAGTCCCATGCTATCTGCAGACCTCAAAGCTCCTCTGGACCCAAGTGCTTGGTCTGAGGTCAGTGAAGCATTAATAAGTTCAAGGTGGGAGGAGAGGGAGGCAGGAGTAGGCCAGGGGTGGCACTGTAAGGAGGCAGGTAGCATAGAGGACGTGGCTTGCTCTTAAGTTCTCTTCTGTAGGGTCCATTGGCCCAGTTTATTTTGGGTGGGAAGCTACATTTTTACCAAATGAGCTTTTTAATTGCTTGATTTACTTATCTCATCTCAGATCTGCTGATATACTCCACTGCCTTTTAATTGCTTGAAAAGTTGAGCAGTTTTTCATGTTTTAAGGAGTGCTGAATTGTATAATTAAAACACTAACAGTGTAAATCAACAGTGCAGAAGAAAGACAGTGGAGAATTAAGCAAGTGCGTTGGCATAATAATAAAATCAAGCTGGCATGAAGAAGGCCTACCACCCAAGAGAGGTTGAGTACCCCACTGTGCCCAGGCCTGGGAGACAAAAGAGGGTGGCTTACAGGATGCTGACCTGAGACCCTCCATGCCACAGGGGATGACTGTGGACAGAGGACTAAACAAAAAAGACCACAGGTTGTAGAAGACTTCGTAGCTCAGGTGCTGGCTGAGACAAAGCTTCAACTTGTAATTGGCTTTGCAGTAAGTAGCACGTGCTTCTGGGTGGCTGGGTCTCCTTATGATGGGATGGGCACTTTCCCAGGATGGCAGACCTCAACCTTTGGAGCCCCGTGGCTGCTTCTCCTGTCTCTGGAGGACAGAGAGAGGGTGTGGCTTCTGTCTAGCATACCTACCCAGGACTTTCTTCTTCCATTTGTGACTCCAAATCTTCTTCCCTCTCTAGTGCAAGTCCCCACACTGGGTAGGGTGGCCAGGCATTGTTGCTTTCTAGTACAGCTGCCTTGAGGCTGGTCTCAGCCTTAGCCCACCTAGGCTGACAAGTTTTAGGCTGCAGACTTATTATTTGATATTTACAAGATGGATGGCTCCCATGTCAGGATCAATATGGCTCTTGTAGCATTTACATATTTATATTATTAATAAGCAATAAGTCACCCAGGCATCTGCTCTGCTGGGCTTCTAGTAGTGTGTTCCCTGAAGACAGCTAACCTTGTCCTCTGTCTCAGCAGCAGCCCTGGAGGCGGGGTCAGGAGGGGACAGAGTGGAGGACAGAGTCACAATGAGTCTAGACGTTGCAATGGCCTCTTTTGCTCCCCACCCCCGTCTCACATCCTGGCTTCTGTTTCACTGTGAAGGGGGTCTCTCTCTCTCTCTGTCCTCTGTGGCCACCCATCACTAGGCTGGTGGATGGCTTTGTTGCAACCTTCTGCATCCCCAGCTTCCTCACCTCAGCTTCCCCTCAGAGTGTGGCTGTGCATGCAGCAGCCTCCTACCTGGTCTCCAGCTGGCTCTGCCCCGTCTGCCTTGAGACTTGGCCTCCGGCTTTCCTGTGGCGTACTTGCTACCACCTGTCACAGCCTGTTTTCTCCACTGGGCTCTAGTGACCTACCGCTGGCCCACTCGGTTCCTCGTCTCTTCCCAGCCTGTATAACCTGGTCTACCTCCTTCCCCATCATCCCCACACCCCCACAGATGCATGCATAATGCATGAACAGAGCACACACATTGTCATATCCTCCTCTTGGTTTACTCTGTTCCATGTACCTAGAGCAGCTTTCCACATGTCTCTTTCAGTACAGAATCTGTTTATCCTTCCAGGTCAGCTTAAGTCCCAACTGTCCTGTGAAGTGCTGCCTAAATATTAGGAGTTAGTTCTCTTGTTCCACCATGTGGGTCCCAGGGACTGAACTCAGGTCACCAGATTTGGCAGCAAGCACCTTTACTTGCTGAGCCCTCTCACCACCTCCCATCCCACAGGTTTTGTGGTCCATTCAATAAGGATTCCTTTGCCAGGCGTGGTAGTGCACACCTTTAATCCTGGCACTTGGGAGGCAGAGGCAGGCGGATCTCTGTGAGTTCAAGGCCAGCCTGGTCTACAGAGTGAGTTCCAGGACAGCTGGGGCTACAGGGAGACCCTGTCTCAAAAAGACAGAAAAAAAGGGTTCCTTTAAAAACAATTTTATTTTATGTTTATGAGCATATTGCCTACATGTTGTCCAATGCCTGTGAAGGTCAGAAGAGGGCATTGGATTCCCCTGGAACTGGAGTTAGGATGGTTGTCCCCCATCTGGGTGCTGGGAATCAAACCCAGGTCCTCTGCAAGAACAGCCAGTGCTCTTAACCACTGAGCCATCTCTCCAGCTCACCAAGTATTTCTTTTTTGAAAAAAATATTTATGCACGTATACTACATGTGTAATACTCACAGAGGTATTTACAAAGACAATCTACATGGAGTGGAGATTAGTGTGTGGGAGGGAAGTTGCTGCTTGGTGTCAGTGGGCTGGGTTGAGGGGTCTTAGTCTGGTCAGAAGGGGCGCGGAAGGCCTCTTGAAAGGGGTCAGGAGTGTCTTAGGCTGGGGAGGACGGAGGGAGCATGGAAATTGGAGGCAATGGAAAGGTGTCAGAACGAAGAAAGCTGGGCAGCGGGCGGGAGGTGGAGGAGTGAGGTGGGGGTGCCATCTGGGCAGGGAAAATGGCAACTTGTGTGTGTGTGTGTGTGTGTGTGTGTTTTCATATGCGTATGTGTGTGTGCAGGTACGAATACACATGTGTGCATGTTCACATGGTAGCTGGATGTTAAACTTGCATGTTTTATTTTTTCCAGTCTCTCACTAGCTTTGACCCCCCCCCCCAGGTCAGGCCAGCTGGCCAAAGCGCCCCAGGGAGCTGTCTCTTCCTCCTCAGAACTGAGATTACAAGTGTGTATGCTCACAAATATGGCTTTTTTTGTGTGGGTTTTGAGGATCAAATTCAGGTCCTCAGGCTTTCAAAGCAAGCACTTGAGCTGTTCCCCAAGTCCAGGAGAAAGTTTTAAGCAAAGGGGTGATTTGATTTGGAAAGCTCGCTCTTGCCGCGTGGCGGGAGGGCCATTGAGGAAGCTTTGCGAGGGAGGACAGAGGGCAGGGGAGCAGTGGACCGGTCTGAATGATATTTAGGAGGCAAAACCATCAGGAATCAGCGACATTTAGGATGTGGGGGAGAGAGGAGGGGTAAGGTGGCTGCCGGTGATTCACCGCCTGGGTGAAGCCACTTACAGAGCTTAGGAGAGCAGAAGGCTGCACTGAGGGTGTGGTGGGTATCGGTGGAAGGCTGGATTTGGGTGAGGGTCTCTGAGGCGCTCAGGAGAGCTGCGTATGCAGACTCATGGTGGACACTGATGTGTACAGTAATTAAGACCTGGGCGGCAGGAATGAGAGAACAAAGAGAAAGGAAGTACAGGATCCAGAACCCCACAGGCTCTACCTCTCCCTAGCTCTTCCTTAGGTAGCAATAGGTGCTCCACCAGTGATGTCTGAATGGACCAATGTTCGTCCCATCATCTTCTACAGGTTCACATAGTTTTATTCTTCAATGGGACTGGAATCATGGCTGTGCTTTGGCTTATTTCCCATACTTGTTTGCAGCAGGGCTAGCACTGTCTGCTGGGGCTGGAGGCCCTTTTCTATGCTGGGCTCTGAGTTCAGTAAGGGATCTGGGCCTTGTGGGGAGCAGCAGCTGTCTAGAGAGGTTCTGGCCATCTGTTGTTAGGACAGGCCAGTTAAGAGATGAGAAGTTCATGCCTAAAACCAACTATCTCCTCTATTTGTGAATCTGCGATTTGGGCAGGGCTTGGGGGTGTTCTACCCTGTGATAGTTTTAGGGTTCTGAGTCCAAGGCTGGGACTCCACTTCTGAGATGATTCATTCACATGGCTCCAAGTTGGGTCTGGCCACAGGCACCAACCATGAGAACACCTTACTGGAGGTGACAGAATTTAGGCAAAATGTGGCCCTTCCCAGGGAGAGATATGAGCATCCCAAACTCTGGCCATCTTCTATAATTTTAGAGAGAGAGAGAAAGAGAGAGAGGGAGGGGAGGGGGAATATATGTGTGGAGGCCAGAGGTCAATGTTAGGTGTTTTCTTCAGTGGATCACTTTCTGCCTAGTATTTTTGAGAGAGAGAGAGAGAGAGAGAGAGAGAGAGAGAGAGAGAGAGAGAGAGATTGAGATTCTCACTGAACTGGAGCTCACTGATTGGCTAGACTGGCCAGCCAATGAATTCCAGATGTCTACCTCTTTCTTCTCCACCCCAGCACTGGGTTACAGATAGACTCACTCGGCTTTTTATGGGGGTGCTGGGAATCTAAACTCAGGTCTTCACATTTGCATGGCAGGTACTGACTCAGCCATCTTCCCAGCCCAGTCTCCAGTTAGTGGTGCTGGGTATCAAACCCAGGAGCTTGTGTGTATTAGCAGGTGGTCTGCCACTGAGCTATTTTCCCAACCCCTTTCCAGCAGGCATCCGGGTGGGCAGCCCCACCCCCACGCTGCTCCTTGAACCTCAGCTTCACTTGGCCACGCATCCCCGCCAGGCGAATTATTATTGGTTCATCCCCTTTCCCGCAGGCTCAGGTCTGCTTTCTCTATGATGTCTTCCCTGTGGATGTTTACCCAGACAGCAGTTATTTATTTAATGCCGTGTGCCCTCCCTTCCTCTAGAAAAAGATAGAAAACAGACATAAAGAATGCATAAGATATAAGAAGGCCGACGTAAATGAAATGTTTGGTGAAAGAAGAAAGGAGGTGAAACGGAGCCAAAATAACATTGAAAATGCACAAGCCGGCAGGACAGACACTGAATCAGGCTTGGCTCTGTTTTCCAGTAATGAGAGCGAATGGGCCACACAGTCAAGTACACCGTTCACGGTGTCCACAAGATGAAAAGGACCAGGAGTTATAACAGAGCTGAAGCGGCAGACATCAAACAGCGCCAGACCAGGGGAAGTGCCTCGGACGCCACTTCTCCCGTTCCACTAACACACTGGCTTTCCACCTGGGCGCCTTGTGTCCCCAGGGAGAAGGTTGGAAGTATCTGGAAATGCTTTAATGTCACAGCAGGAGACAGTGGTAGCTGGGGTAGGGGCTTGCTGCTGGCTTCTAGAATAGAAGCCAGGGACACTGCTAAGCATCTTACAATGTACCCATGTCCCCACATGACCTAGCTGACTGCAGATGTCAATAGCCCTGGTTGGCAAGCGCCATTCTAATCCTCTCTTGGGGCTGGATTCACATACTGCTTTAAAAGCAAGTCATTTGGGTCCATGCATAAGTAAACCTGCTTGGACTGAGTTGCTCATGCCTAGCCCGGGCTGCCTTCTCTGGATACTTAGCTGGGAAAAAGAGAAAGATCAGGCCATTGTACCCACCTGTTATTACCTGTACGCCGCCCTGGCATGAAGCCTGGCCTAGAGAGAGTCTACAGAGGATGCAGTAGTGGTCATGGCCTTGGGTCTGGGCCTTTAGCAGGTTGATAGGATGGTTCACCATCAGGCTCCTGGGAGGCGGGGGAAGGAAACAGGAGCTGGAGTACATGGAGACGGCTGAAGAGGAGGACGTCTACCTCCCATGCAGTGTACTGACCTCAAAGCCTGGCACAGACTTTCTCACTACCAGAAAGGCCCTTTTCCCTCATTTCTAAAAGGCAAGCAATTCAGAGGGGAGAACCTCTCTGGTGCAGCATGCATACCTGCCTTCTCCATGAACTGATGAAGGTGACCTTTCCACACCCCATTGGACCAGGCACAATATTGGATACAGAAAATTTCTTCCTGTCCCATGGTCTTAAAACAAGGTCCTGCAGTCTTGACTGCTTCTCAGATCAAAAGGAGGAGTCCCTATGTGCCAAACCTTTGAACGTGAGTTCTGTGACCACTTAAGCAATAGAATATGGTCCTTCCTGTTCTAAGCGACTCCCATAACTTGGCCGCCATATTGCGAGGAAGCAAAGAGCCACAGGAAGAGGCTAGTGTGGGTGCTCTGACTGGAGCCCCAGCTGGGGCGATGACAGAAGGTGACAACTGCCAGATAGAAATGAGAGAGCTTGGGCTAGAGAGATGGCCTGGCCGTTAAGAGCGCCGACCGCTCTTACAGAGGACCCGGGTTCGATTCCCAGCACCCACATGGTAGCCAAGAGCCATCTGAAACTCCAATTCCAGGAGAACTCCAGCTCCAGGGGAATCCGAGACCCTCTTCTGACCTCCGCGGCATTGCACGACACGGGTGCACAGACCAGCATGCAGACAGTACATTGATACGCATACAGAAATAAATAAAAATTAAAAAAAGAAATGAGAGAGCTTTTGGATGACTTCAGACCCTGCCCCTGCTGTGGGGCTGCCATGGTTAATATTCCCAACTTGACACAAACTAGAGTCACCTGGGAAGAGGGATTTCTTCCATCTGACTGACCCATGGGCATGTGGGTGGTGCATTTTCATGATTGCTAATTGATGCACAGGGCAGAGCCTCCTGTGGGCAGAGCCATCTCTTGGCAGGTAGGCCTGGACTGTATAAGAAAAGTAGCTGGGGGAGCGGGGGAGAGAATGTTCAGCAGTTAAGAGCACTGGCTGCTTTTGCAGAGGACCTGGGCTTGATTACATGTACCCGCATGGCAGGTAACAACCACCCTCAACTCCAATTCCAGGGGACCTGATGCCCTCTTTTTTTTTTTTTTCGGTCTTTTTGAGGCAGGGTTTCCCTGCAGCCCCAGCTGTCCTGGAACTCACTCTGTAGACCAGGCTGGCCTTGAACTCACAAAGATCCTCCTGCCTCTGCCTCCCGAGTGCTAGGATTAAAGGTGTGTGCCACCATGCCCAGCCTGATGCCCTCTTTTAACCTCTACGGGGATTGCACACCATGGGTGTATTTATATATACAAAGGCAATAGTTATACGCATAAAATAAAAATAATAATCAAATTAAAAAATTAAAGGTAGCTGAGCCAGCCAGGGGAAGCAAGCCTGTAAGCTGCGTTCCTCTGTGGCCTCTGCCTCTGGGTTTGTGGCTTGGCTTCACCAGATAACAGACTGTAACATATATAACCCTTTCCTCCCCAAGTTGCTGTTTGGTCGTGGTGTTTATTACAGCAAAGGGCAGCTAACTAGAACAGGGATCACCAGCGCTTTGAGTGCTCCCAGCCAATGCTGGGTGATCAGCTGCAGTCCCACGCTGGAGACTTGGGAGCCAAACAGGTAACTGTTGCTGTTTAAGCTCCCAGTTTAAGGTGGCTTGTAAAGAAGCCATAGGTAACTATGACACGTTCCTGCGTGTTCCCTCCTCCTAGTTAGTCAATAAATACTTTTTAGCACCTGTCACTAGCCAGTCACAATTCTACATGCTCGGAATAGATTGGTGAAAAGGTGGACAGGAATCCTCATGGAGCTTGTTTGCTAGTGATGGAGACGGGTGAGAGGGAAATATAAATAATTTAGTAGTGAAAGTGCTCAAGAGAAAAACAACAGAGGAACGGGACATGTGTGAATGAGGAGGCGGCCTCTGTTAAGACCTGAAGGGGGGCCCTGTGAGGTACCTCCGTGGGTAATGGTGCTGCCAAGCCTGATGACTTGAGTTCCACCCTGGCACCTATGTGGTGGGAGAAGTACCAACTCCCACGGATTGTCCCGTGACCCCTATGTGTGGCACGTGCATGTGTGTGCTGTGACACATGCACCCACACATCTATACACACAGTAAAGCACATGCCTTTAATGCTAGCACTTGGGAGGCAGAGGCAGGCGGATCTCTGTGAGTTCAAGGTCAGTCTGGTCTACAGAGTGAGTTCAGGACAGCTGGGGCTACAGGGAGACCCTGTTTCAAAAAGACCAAAA
The DNA here is from genome assembly GCA_009823505.1 of Rhizomys pruinosus. Classification (NCBI taxonomy): domain Eukaryota; kingdom Metazoa; phylum Chordata; class Mammalia; order Rodentia; family Spalacidae; genus Rhizomys; species Rhizomys pruinosus. The sequence continues at coordinate 1,159,631 of VZQC01007234.1, forward strand.
AAAAAAAAAAAACCAACAGCAACAAAAAACACAAAAAACTTGAAGGGCTGTGGATGTAGTTCTATTGGGAGAGTGCTTGTCTAACATGTGCTAGGTCCTGGGGTTGGGAGAGTGCTTGTCTAACTTGTGCTAGGTCCTGGGTTGGATTCCTAGTACCTCATAAACTGGGTGTTGTGGCACATGCCTGTGATCCCAGCATTTGGGAGGTGGAGGCAAGAAGATTCAAAGTTCAAGGTCATCTTCAGCTAGATAGGGTTTGAGTCCAGCCTAGGCTACAGACTCCATCTTTAAAAAGAAAGAAAGAACATAGACTTGAAGGAAACAAGGAGCAGGTGACATGAAAGACCTTCGTAGGCAGAGGAACAGCAAATACAAAGGCCCTGAGGTAGGAGTGTGTCTGGTGTAGGCCAGGTATACCCGTGTGGCTAAGTGGAGTTGCGGGCTCCGGGCAGCAGCAGGATGTGAGACCAGGGTGACTGATAATATAGGGTTCTGCGAGGAGCCCCATATTTCTCTGGTGAGAGTGTTCTGAGCAAAGGAGCACTACATTTTACCAGGGCCGCTATGACTATAGGGGCTCAAGGAGACTACCAAGGAAGCCACTACCATGGGTCAGGTGGGATTAAGCCAGGGTAGAAAGTGGTCTAAAGCACAATATATTCTGAAGACAGAGCTATGAAGCTGTGCTGGTTAGATTTCGTTAGCTTGGCACAAATTAGGGATACCTTGGGAGAGGGACCCTCCACTGAGGAATTAATTGCTTCCATCTGATCAGCCTGTGACCATGTCTGTGAGGCATTTTCTTAGTCGCTAATTGATGTGGGATGGTCCAGCCCACTACAGGCAGCACCATCCCTAGGAAGGTGGGCCTGGGCTGTGTAAGGAAAAATAGCTGAGTGTTTTAGTTACTTTTCTGTTGCTGTGATAGAACCACCATGACCAAGGGAATTCATAAAGAAAAGAGTTTATTTGAGCTTATGGTCCCAGGGGAATTAGCAGCTAGTGATCCGGCAAGGGTTAAGAATTCTCGGGGCTGGAGAGATGGCCTAGCGGTTAAGAGTGCCGACTGCTCTTGCAGAGGACCCGGGTTCGATCCCCAGCACCCACATGGCGGCTGAGAACCGTCTGAAACTCCAATTCCAGGAGAACTCCAGTTCCAGGGGAATCCGAGACCCTCTTCTGACCTCCGCGGCATTGCACGACACGGGTGCACAGACTTGCATGCAGACAGCACATTCATACACATACAGAAATAAATAAAATTAATAAAAAAAAAAGAATTTTCTAACGCTTTCCTGTCCCCAGTGATCAGCTTCCTCTATCATGGCCACACCTTCTAAGATCTCCCAAAACAATGCCACCAACTGGGGACAGAATGTCCAAATACTTGGAGCCTATAGGGGACATTCTCATTCAAAGCACCACACTGAGCAAGCCAGTAAGCAGCATTGCTCCGTGGTCTCTGCTTCAGTTCCTGCTCTGAGTTCCTGCCCTGGCTTCCCTCAAGGATGAACTGAAAGTGCTTTCCTACCCAAGCTGCGTCTGATGCATGTTTTCTCATAGCAACTAACCAGGGCAGTAGGTGTGCAGAGTGTGTGGACACGGAGACATGGAAGGAGAGAAGTGGAGGTGTCCAGAAGGGTTAGGCCTAAGCAGTTGGAGAGGAGGACTTGCCTTCCCTTAAGCAGAGGAAGACAGTGAAGAAAGCCAACTGATTTGGTGTGTGACAGAAGAAACTTCAGAAGTTCTGTTCAGGCCATATTAAATTTTAGGTCTTCTAAGTTACCAGATTAAGTCTGGCTCAGTGACTCAGCCACCAAATACAAGATTCCTATGCTTACATAACCCCTGGACCAGGGCTGGTCAGTGTGGCTAATGAATGATAGGAATAATGTCCTGCTATTATTGAGATTAGGTTGTAAAAGACCAGACCTCGTGTGAGAGGATGAGACAGGAGGATTCTGAGTATGAGGCCAGCCTGGGCTACATAGTGAATTCAAGGCCAGCCTGGGCTACATAGTGAATTCAAGGCCAGGCAAGTCAGTGAGGTCTATCTCAAAACAACGGCAGCAACAACAGACCGGACTTGTTTTGCCGCTGTCTCTTTGGTCACTTGCTTTGGGGATGTCCAATGCAACATTTAGAAGGGCCTGTTTGGCTAGAAACTGAAGCGTTTACACAACAGCCTTGTAAATACACCATCTTGGGAGCTCGTCTTTTGGCCCCAGCGCAGCCTTTTAAAGACTAGAACTCTGTGGAAGACAGAGCCAAGCCAGAGCCACCTAGCTAAGCTTCTCCTGGATTCCTGACCCTCAGAAACCCTGTGAGATCAATATTAGTTGCTTTAAGCTGCTGCTTTGGGGGTGGGGGTGGGGGGAAGTTGTCACTTGTTACCTAGCATTAAATAGCTGATGTATTTATATTAAATATTCAAGTGATAATGTTGGACAGGCCAGTGAGTGTGCAAGTTTGGGATGCAAGGAAGTACTCCTGGCTGGAATATTAAATTGTGAGTCATTACCGTATAGATGATGTCAAAATGCCATCCACTGGGGCTGGAGAGATGGCTCAGGAGTTAAGAGCACTGGCTGCTCTTGCAGAGGACCGAGGTTCAGTTCCTAGCACCCACATGGCAGCTACCAATGAGTTCCAGGGCATCTGATGCCCTCTTCTGGCCTCCTCTGGCATTGCATGACATGGGTGCACTTACATACATGCGGGCAATACGCTCATACACATAAAATAAAAATAGGTAAATAACTGTAAAATCTTCCACCTAGTATAACAAGTACTCTTTTTTACATTTTAATTTATTCTCTGAGAATTTTATATACATAGACATTTTGATCTTGATTTGATCTTACTCAACCTTACCTCCTCTCATTAACTGTCCTGGACCTTCCCCTATGCCTCCTCTCAACTCAGTGTTCTCTTTTAAAGAATGAGACTGTGCTGGGTATGGTGACGAACGCCTTTAATCCTAGCACTTGGGAGGCAGAGGCAAGTGGATCTCTGTGAGTTCAAAGCCAGCCTGGTCTACACAGTGCATTCCAGGACAGCTGGAGCTCCAGGGAGACCCTGTCTCAAAAAGACCAGTATTATTAATGCTACCCCATGTGGGCATGGGTGTGGAGCCATGTAATGGAGGAACATCAACCTACCAGAGACCATTCCCCTAAAGAAAATGGACTCTCCCTCCTGCAGAAGCCACCAACTGTCCATAGCTCCTCAGCTGGGTGAGGGGGGACAGGCTGGTGGGACCCTCCCCTCTCTATGCTGGAATGCTGACTGGCTTGATCTTGTACAGGCCACCATGGCCATTGTGGGTGCAGCTGCCTGTCCTGTCCAGCACACACAGCTTCACCCCAGGCTTCTCTGATCTCTGGTTCTTTTTTTTTTGTCTTTTTTTAATGTATTTTTTATGTGTAGGAGTGTACTGTCTGCATGTAGGTTGGTGCACCCGTGTTGTGTAATGCTGCAGAGGTCAGAAGAGGGCATGGGATTCCCCTGGAACTGGAGTTAAAGATGGTTTTTAGCTGCCATGTAGGTGCTGGGAATTGAACCCGGGTCCTCTGCAAGAGCAGTCAGTGCTCTTAACTGCTGAGCCATCTCTCCAGGCCCCATGATCTCTGGTTCTTAACAATCTTTCTGTTCCCTCTTCCTCCACGTCTCCTGAGCCTTGGGGGAGTGTGCTGTAGATGTTCATTTATGGCTGACACTTGTTCTCTGCACAGTGACCAGTTGTGAGTCCCGTATTAACTGCTCTTCACTTCGCAGAGAAGCTTCTCTACTGAGGACTGAGATACAGAGATAGGAATTTAGAAGGTAGTTTAATACTGTGTCCATTTAGCAAAATAATGGTAGTAGGTTCAAACCTACTTATGATGATACTCTTTTTTTAACATTTTTATTTATTTTTATATGTGTATGAATGTACTGTCTGCATGTAGGTTTGTGCATCTGTGTTGTGCAATGCCGTGGAGGTCAGAAGAGGGCGTCGGATTCCCCTGGAACTGGAGTTCTTCTGGAATTGGAGTTACTGACGGTTCTTAGCCGCCATGTGGGTGCTGGGGATCGAACCCGGGTCCTCTGCAAGAGCAGTCAGTGCTCTTAATGGCTAGGCCATCTCTCCAGCCCCGATGATACTCTTTTTGTGGAGGGGTCTGGCCGGTCCCAGCTTCCCGACTCCCTCTTATGGGCCCCACACCGTGCTGGCTTATCTTGGCTGTGACTTTGTCCCGTAGTGGCTTGGCTTTGTCCTTGTTTCTTCCACTGGGTTCTGAGATGATTCTGTCTTCTCTGAGTCTGCTTCTGACCCTGGCATAAACTATTGGCACTTAATAATTGCTTGTGGAAGGCATGTGCATACAGCAGATCCTGGGAATGAAGCAGACCTTGGAAGTGTTCACACCGTTTCCCTTCATGCTGGGTTGGGCTCCCTTCCAGCCGCCTGGTTTGGTGCCTCTCAAGAGTGTCTCCGGCTCTGGCCTGTAATCCTCCTGCTTGGATGCTAGTCTCTCTCAGTACCACCCAGGGTGTGGTAGCCCTGTCCTGAAGCACAGCAACCTTGGCCTGCATAGAGGGACCCTGGAGAGCTCCACAAGCTCCCTTCTTCCCTCTCTCTCTATCCTTCCTTACCAAGGAGGATGGATTTCAGAGGAAGTACCTTATTTCCTGTAAAAGAGCCTGATGTGGCTGGGGAGATGGCTCAGGCAGTAGGGTAGCTGCCTTGCAAGCACGAGGACCTGAGTTTGATCCCCAGAACTCACCAAAAAGCAATGCTGGAATGTCGGTGCATATTTACCATCCAGGTTAGGCAAGTATGGACAGGTGGATCCCTGGGGCCCAGGCTTCTGCCCTGGGAGGCTCCTGGGACTTCCTTCTTGTGTATCAAGCCAGAAGAGCCTGGATCTCACATCTCCAGGGCCAGTCCTCAGCAAGGGCACTCAAGGATTGCTGTCTAGACTCCGTAGTGGGGCTGGGTAGAGCGCTTCAAATCTGTATTGTTTGGCATTGCTTCCACAAGCGTGCATGAGATTTTGGCTGGCTTGCTTGTGTGCAGGCCTTGTGCATGGAATCACAGCTGCTGTGAGTTTGTGTGTGCAATGGCCCTGTCATGTCCAGCATATAATATGTTGCTGAAGACATCTTCTATCTCTGGCTCTTACAATCTTTCTGTGCACTCTTTCTCAAGGCAGAGTGTCATATAGATGTTCCACTTAGAGCCAAGCATGAATGGGGGAGGGGCTTATGAAATCCCACCTCTAGCTGAGAAGCTATTGGTGATTCTGGTTGCTGAAGGAGAATGAGTTTTCTTCAGGGACAAGGCCCCTGAGAGGCTGCCCATGCTCCTGTTAATGGTCCTATGCCTGTGCAGCATTAAGTGGCCTCAGTGGACTTTTAAAATATTTTATTTATTATTTTTATTTTATGCATATGAGTGTATTGCCTGTGTGTGTGTGTAAGTGCGCTCATGTTGTGCAATGCCTGCAGAGGTCAGAAGATGGTGTTGGATCCCCTGGAATTGGAGTTGGCCACCATGTGGATGCTGGGAACTGAATCCGGGTCCTGTGCAAGAGCAGTCAGTGCTCTTAACTGCTCAGCCCCTCGGTGGGTTTTAAAAATATACAAAAGGGGCTGGAGAGATGGCCTAGCGGTTAAGAGCACCAACCGCTCTTACAAAGGACCCAGGTTCAATCCCCAGCACCCATATGGCGGCCCAGAACCGTCTGAAACTCCAATTCCAGCAGAACTCCAATTCCAGGGGAATCCGACACCCTCTTCTGACCTCCGCGGCATTGCACGACATGGGTGCACAAACCTGCATGCAGACAGTACATTCATACACATACAGAAATAAATAAAATTAAAAAAAATATACAAAAGGACACATGGAATTGAGAAACTGGAAGGGAAAAGTGGTGGTAGAACCAGAGGGAGGAGGGGGTGGAGCAGATTTGATTAAAGTACATTATATACATGTATGAAATTCTCAACTTCACCCCCAAAAGAGTTTGCTTGAGGGTACAGGTCCCCGTCGCCTACTTCAGCAGTGGGTTTGTTAAGAGATTCCTGCCAGCCTCCTCCTCCCCCTGGCTGACTGATCTTCCCTGTCACTTCTCAGCCTGCTCCCCCTGGATTCCCTTGTACAATTAAAATAAATGACTCCAGTTCAAATCCTTCTCTTGGGGCTTGCTTCTTGGGAAGCCCAACCGTGAACAAGGTGAGGTGGAATTTGGACTAGACTCAGAGTCAAGCATAGAGCAGGGGGCTGGGGCTGAGTCCCCAACCATGTGAGCTTAGCCTAGCGGCCAGCCTTGCAAAGCTGGACCCAAGTTTGGAGCATTGTCGACCCTTGCTAGGAGCTACAGAGCATCATCTCTGGTCAGAAAGCCCTGGATTTGACCCTCAGGAGCTCTCTCTGTGTCTGTCATGGACCGGGAGAGTAGGTCAGTGGGTTGCCCCAGCATGGAGCTGGCCCAGCTAGCACTGCAGGGGGATGCTGAAAGCTTTTTGCACCAGAGGAGGCTTTTCCTGGCAGAATGACACTCTGCTCACACATTGATGGTGTGACTTCACAGTCACCCAGCTCTGAGGGCCTTTGCTGTCTCCTGCAGTGTTTTTCCTGAGAGATTGACGGAGGCGGTAAGACTGTGTTGGACTCTCCAACCACCCCAATTTCTACCAGCAATCTTCTTCATCCTGAATGTCTCCAGCTCTGGCCTTTAGATCTCCTGGTTTGATGCTAGTCTCTCCTGTACCACACAGCATGTGTAGCTGTGTCTTGAAGCATCGTGACCTCTGCCTGGTTGGAGGGACCCTGGTGAGCTCCACACCTCCCTTCTTCCCTTTCTCCCTGTCCTTACTCAGCAAAGACGATGGATTTCAGAGGAATCACCTGATTTACTCTGTGTAAAAGAGCCGGATGGGGCTGTGCAAATAGCTTAGTCAATAAGGGTGGCTGCCTCGCCCAAGGACCTGAGTTTGATCCCCAGGCTCCACCAAAAATCAAAGCTGGAGTGGTGACATGTGTTTGTGATCCAAGTTAGGCAGGTAGAGACAGGTGGGTCCCTGGGGCTCACTGGCCAGCGGAGCCTAGTTGGTGACATGTGTTTGTGATCCAATTTAGGCAGGTAGAGACAGGCAGGTCCCTGGGGCTCACTGGCCAGCGGAGCCTGGTTGGTGAGTTCCAGACCAGTGACAGACCCTGTCTCTGAAATAAAATAAAACAAAGGGGTGAATGTGAACTGAAGAATGACACCGACATGCATTCTCATATATAGACAGACAGACAGACAGACAGACAGACACACACACACACACACACACACACACACACACAGAGCCTAGCTTTCACCTGCCACAGATCTTTTCAACAACTGATATTAATTCCTTTAGCACCTGCTGTATTTCAGGGCCAGCTCTCCAACAGGGACTGAAAAGATGCTTTCACTGAGAAGATCTGTACTCCCCAGACATCCAAAAAAATCTAAGTCCTAACCGGCCAGCACTTGCAAGTCCAAGTCTCTATCTTCTCCCTCCTGTCCTGTGCCTGCAGGCAGACCTTTGCATAAACCAGGCTCTCTCAACTCAGGCTGCTGCCTGAATACAGAGAGTGGATACTATAGGGGCAAGGCAGGGCCCAGAGAGGGTGGGGTGGGGTGCTCCCGAGCTTTCCTACTCTCCTGTGAGAGTACAGGCCACAGGTGGGCCCAGAGGAGCCCTGCTGTGTTCTGTGACCTTCTCCCGCAGAGAGGGGACAGCCCCCCACCCCCTGTTCTCTCCAGGTCACCTGCCCCTATTAAGAAGTTTGTAAGGTTTTCCTAAACTGTGCCCATACCTTGGTGAACAGCACCTCCAAGGCCTACATCATGGGCATGTGGCCTTCACGTTAGCCTGCTTTGTTTATACTCCTGCTGCTATCATTCTCAAATAATAATAACAATATTGATTATTATTAACAATATATTTATATATAATTATTACTAGTGAGGCAGAGTTTTACTATGTAGCCCTAGGTAGCCTGGAACTTGATATACAGACGAAGCTGGCCTGGTATTTGTGATCCTCAGGGCTCCTGAGAGCTGGGATACAACTATGAGCTACCGTACCTGTTGTGATCCTGAAATTCTGTATACTTTGTTTGTTTGAGGCATGGTCTCACGTGACTCAGGCTGGTCTTGGACTTCATAGGTAGCAGAGGGTGACTTTAAACTCTTGATCTCATGGTCTCTAACTCCTGAGGGCTGAGATTATAGTTGTGAGCCTCCACATCTACCCTGCTTTCTTTTTAAAAATTAAAGAAAATTATTTGTAAATTATTTTTTATTTTATGTACGTGAAAGTTTCACCTGTGTGTATATAAGTGCACCACCTGCATGCAATGGCCATGGAGGACAGAAGAGGGCATCGGATCCCCTGGAACTGGAACTGTTGACAGTTGTGAGCCATGTGACTGCTGGGAATTGAATCCAGGTCCACACAGGAACAGCCAGTGCTCCTAATGCTGAGTCTTTCTTAACACTTGCAAAGAAAGGGGAGCATTTGCATTCTACACTGGGCCTGTGCATGGCCCTAGATGATCCCATCATGAAGCTTGCTGTATTGGAGAGTGCCATCTGTTCTGTGTGGGTCTATTTTACACCTAGCAAACAAAGTTAGAAGAGGCCCAATGGAGTGTCTGGGGCCATGCAGGTGGAAGAGGCAGAGCTGGGATTTGAACCTAGACCTTCCACCACCATAGCCCATGTCCCTCCCTGTTCCAATAGTCAGAATGAAAAGCACAGGAAAGAACTCTTTGGCATTTTTCATAGACTCTGATTGCTCTGCTTTGAGGTCACAGGCCTCCCTTCCCAGGACTGAGTTCTTGCTGCCTCCTGATTCTCCTGATTTGGGGCCACTGTTCTGATATAGTCTTGGCTCAGCCTGGCTCCCAGCCTCCTGATGGGCTGATCAGGAGTGCAGCTGCCCTGTCTCCCGGGGATGGAGAGGCCTGGCTTCCCTGTCTCTTTCCTAGCCAGTGCCCCTCACCTGCTGCCACAGCTACAGAGACCCTCAGTCCCAGGCTGCAACTCTGAGGCTCTGGCCCCTGATGTGATGGATGAGGAAAGAAAATTTGAAAGTGGCTTAATGCTTTTACTGGCTGCCTCTAATTCCATTTTGAAGGGAAGGCGAAGGGAAGGGGCACAGGGGACAGGAGACATTTCCCCTGGTGGAGACAAGATGAGAATCAAGATAAATGGATATGCCTTTCCTTTCTTTGCTCTGACCACCAAGCTTGGTTTTCAGGTAGACAGTCTTCTGGTCACATCTTGGCAGGGTGCCCCGGGGGCTAGCCATAGCAGCTGATTGGATGCCTGAGGATGCTGGCCTCAGAAGGAGACTGGTCTTTCTGCCTTCGGTCTTAGCCTTGGTGGTGCATTCAGACCTCCCGGAGACTGCAGGGAGAGGGAGCTCAACTCCAGATCCATACAAACCAAGATTCATTTGGTCATCCACTTCCCAGAAGCTCTGTAAGTGCCCCACTGAGCCAAACAGGAGTATCCTACAGGCCTGGAGTGTGCGAAGGTTGTCTCTGTAATTTCCTGTTTGGGGGACCTTCATCTAGCTCTGTAACCTCTCATTTTCTCTTCAGGGACTCAGAGACAGAATACATGTGAGCCACCAGAGTTTGTGCAGGTCAAGGGCCTTGCTCCAAGTGTGACACTTGCAAAAACGCCAAGTCACTGTTGTAACTGGGCAAGGGAGGGATGGTAGGGACCACTGGGCCTGGGGAGGGGAGAGGAGGGCGATGGTGTTCCACACTTGTGTCTTAATAAATTCCAAGGACTAGGAGCGATAGGTGGGAGGTGCCCCCTACTCCAGCCTCTGACTTTCAGCTGCAGCTCCAGGGGGGACCCCACGCTCCTTCCTCCCTCGTTATTTAAAGTCAGAGGGGTGTGTAAATCAACGAAAATAATTCACGAGCATCATTAGCAACTCCAAGGCGGCATCTTTTACCGGCAGCATTAAATTAAAAACAGCGCAAAACTGCGGCTTTTTAAAACACATCAGCTCCACTTCCTCCCTCCTGCCTGCTGTAATCCAAAACTGCTGGGATCTAATGAAATGAAATTAGCATCTCCAGTCCCCCTCTGGCTACCGGTGCCATGAAAAAAACATCTTGTGATGGGGAGCGGAGACGAGGCTGTCACAATTACAAGGGGTCCTCCCTCCTTTTCCAGCCCCCTTGTTCTGGGCCACCCACCTGCCCTGCCCACCTTCCTGTGGCTCCTGAGCTACCGGGGGTGCTGAGCCATAGAGGGGGCCTGAGAGGAGTCTTGGCTTTTATTTGCTCATTTGCCAGCTCTGCCTAGCTCAGCCTGGCTCACTGCTCCAGCTCCATTGCATTGCAGTTTCCAGGGGACCGAACTCACATTAGACCAGCTGGGTCCAAACACATTTCTCACATTCTATGGGGGGGGGGGAAATAACACAGACGGATGCATACTGGGGTATTGGCCTTTCTCCTTTACCAGTCCTCACTCCTTCAGCCTCAGGCTGTACCTAGGGCATGATTCAGGTCTTCCTGAGGAGGGCACTGTGGCCTTGAGCTGGCAGAGCTCCTTATTGTTGGGGGGACTGCCCTGTGGAATGCAAGGTGCTTCTCCCTTACCCCTTCCATGCAGAAGTGCACCCCCCCCTCAGGCAGGATGCTGATACCATCCAAGTATCCAGGGGGCTGGCACCCCCCCACTCCCAGCTCCTCTCTGTCAACTCTAAACTTCAAATTTTCCTTCCTTCCTTCCTTCCTTCCTTCCTTCCTTCCTTCCTTCCTTCCTTCCTTCCTTCCTTCCTTCCTCCCTCCTCTCCCCTTCCCTTCTCTCTCCATGCCTCTTTCTTGCCCAACTGACTCTCACCTTATAGCTCAGGCTAGCCTCCTACTTGCAACCCTCCCATTTCAGCCTCTTGAATGTGGCTGGGATTACAGGTGCCACCGGCACACCTGGCTCTTTGATTTTTCTAAAGCAATAATCTACCATTTCCATTTCCCCTCTAGGTCCTAGAGTTGTTCTGTCCCATTGTTACATTAAATGTGTTCTCTCTCTCTCTCTCTCTCTTTCTCTCTCTCTCTCTCTCTCTCTCCAGTAGGGAGGGTATGCTTATGACCCATAGCTTGTCCCCCCTTCCCCCAAGCACAAGACTGTAAATCCTGTCTTGTTTCCAGGTATCCACCTACCTGTGATTGATTGAAACCTGAGCTCTCACTGCCCAGTAGGCTGAGCTGCCTCCGCTGGAGCCTGTGACTCTGCCCTCCTGGCCTGTCAGGTCCGGCTCTCATTCTCTCTGGCTAGGGGTGTAGCTCAGTGCATAGCACTTGCCCAACATACGGGAGGCTCTGTGCTTCACCCCCAGTGCTGAAAGACAGAACAGAATAGAACAAAACCTCACTTTCAGTGAGAGCCACAGTGTGGGAACCGTTTTGGGCACTGGTGTACCTTGCTGCTGTGCAGGGGCCTAGTAGTGACCCCTTTCCGGAGACAAAGCTAACTCCTAGAAAGCTGAGCCTCAAGCAGGGAGCAGGTAGATTCTCTACTCTCCCTGGACTGTGGTATCTCCATATGGAGCTTAGGTTGACCTCAAACTCAGCACCCTCCTGTCTCAGCCTCTGAGTACTGGTATTACAGGTTTGTGGCTCCACCTAGAAGCTTTAAATTTGCTCCTCCACCCCATCATCCATTCATCCATCTGTGCTCTGAGTCTCTGCCCTTTGGCCACATCTGATCTGTCTGTAGCAGTGGGGGACATTTTCCTTTATGCTGACCTCTACCCCAACCTCGTGCGCACCCCAAGTCTCTGCCTGGGACTCTCTCCAGAGGAAATAGAATGTCCTGGAGGCATGGTTGGAAGAGAAGACGACTTTTAGCCCCATCAGTGGGAAGAGAGCCCAGGCGAAAGGCTTTAGTGATCTCAGGGGGACAGTAGGAGGCACAGACAAGCTTCTCTGGGTGGGGGGGCCCTGAGGGGCTGAACCCAAGAAGACGGGCTTCATTGCCTTTCTCTCTTCCCAGTCTCTTTCTCCTTGTATCTGCTTCCGGGGGTCACCACCATCATAGCCTACCTGCACCTGTGTCTTTGGATAGGCTCCGTTTTTAGGGAAGAGAGGCTACAATGAACATGTTGTTTATGGTCCAAAGAAAGAGGAGTCCATATCAGTAGGAAGATAAGGAGACCCAGCCTCATCCCTGCCACCAGCCACCTGCCCATTGATTAGGACAGAGCAGGACTCCAGGTCCTCTCGGCTCTTAAGCAAAGCTAGGTCCTGTCCTCAGTGACAGGATGACTGGGGAGGTGGAAGAAATGGAACGAGGAGTGGGGTGCATCACTAAGGGGAACACACTCTCCCAGGGTGTAGCACAGGGACACTGAGGGTGTGGGCTCTGGGCACAGACTATGGGCTGTCTTTGGAAGTTGAGTAGCAGCTCAGGGAATCACTGCTCTGGTCAGGAGAAGCTGGGAATAGAGTAAACCGAGGGGTTGAGACTCGAAGGCTGGGGACTTGCACACGGTGAGGCCTGACTCTCCTGCTGTACTCACTGCCTGGGTGTGTCTCAGTCCACTCTCCTGCTGTACTCACTGCCTGGGTGTGTCTCAGTCCACTCTCCTGCTGTACTCACTACCTGGGTGTGTCTCAGTCCACTCTCCTGCTGTACTCACTGCCTGGGTGTGTCTCAGTCCACTCTCCTGCTGTACTAACTGCCTGGTGTTTGTGTGTCTCAGTACTCCCCTGCTGTACTCCACTGGCTGGGGGTTCGTCCACCCCCTGTCTACTCCTGGGTGTCTCAGTCACTCTCCTGCTGTACTCACCTGGGTGTTGTATCAGTCCACTCCTGCTGTACTCACTGCTGGGTGTGTCTCAGTCCACTCCCCTGCTGTACTCATCTGCCTGGTGTGTCTCAGTCTACTCCCTGCTGTACTCACTGCCTGGGTGTGTCTAAGTCCACTCCTCCTGCTGTACTCACTACCTGGGTGTGTCTCAGTCTACTCCCCTGCTGTACTCACTACCTGGGTGTGTCTCAGTCTACTCCCCTGCTGTACTCACTACCTGGGTGTGTCTCAGTCCACTCTCCTGCTGTACTCACTGCCTGGGTGTGTCTCAGTCACTCCCTGCTGTCTCACTCCTGGTGTGTCTGTCACTCTCTCTGCTGTACTCACTACCTGGGTTGTCTGTCTACTCCTGCTGTATCATACCTGGTGTGTCTCAGTCCATCCCCTGCTGTACTCACTCTGGGTGTTGTCTCAGTCATCTCCTGCTGTATACTCATGCCTGGGTGTGTCTCAGTCTCACTTCTGCTGTACTCACTGCCTGGGTGTGTCTCAGTCACTTCCCTGCTGACTCACTGCCTGGGTGTGTCTCAGTCTACTCCCCTGCTGTACTCACTGCCTGGGTGTGTCTCAGTCACTCCCCTGCTGTACTCACCTGCCTGGGTGTGTGTCTCAGTCTACTCCCTGCTGTACTCACTGCCTGGGTGTGTTCAGTCCACTCTCCTGCTGTACTACTGCCTGGGTGTGTCTCAGTTACTCTCCTGCTGTACTCATTGCCTGGGTGTGTCTCAGTCCTCTCCTGCTGTACTCACTGCTGGGTGTGTCTCAGTCCACTTCCTGCTGTACTCACTGCCTGGTGTGTCTCAGTCCACTCCCTCTGTACTCACTACCTGGGTGTGTCTCAGTCCACTCCCTGCTGTACTCACTGCCTGGTGTGTCTCAGTCCACTCTCCTCCTGTACTCACTACCTGGGTGTGTCTCAGTCCACTCCCTGCTGTACTCACTGCCTGGGTGTGTCTCAGTCCACTCCCCTGCTGTACTCATGCCTGGGTGTGTCTAGTCTACTCCCTGCTGTCTCACTGCCTGGTGTGTCTCAGTCCACTCTCCTCTGTACTCACTACCTGGGTGTGTCTCAGTCCACTCTCTGGTGTACTCACTGCCTGGTGTGTCTCAGTCTACTCCCCTGCTTACTCACTGCCTGGGTGTGTCTCAGTCCACTCCCTGCTGTACTCACTGCCTGGTGTGTTCAGTCCACTCTCCTGCTGTTCTGCCTGGTCGATCTGCTGTCATCGTCGTCTCTCCTGCTTACTCTATGCCTGGGTGTGTTCAGTCCACTCTCCTGCTGTACTCATGCCTGGGTGTGTCTCAGTCCGCTCTCCTGCTGTACTCACTACCTGGGTGTTGTCTCAGTCACTCCCCTGTGTACTCACTGCCTGGGTGTTTCTCAGTCCACTCCCCTGCTGTACTCACTACCTGGTGTGTCTCAGTCTACTCCCCTGCTCTACTCACTGCCTGGGTGTGTCTAAGTCCACTCCCCTCCTGTACTACCTGCCTGTGTCTCAGTCCACTCCCCTGATGTACTCACTGCCTGGGTGTGTCTCAGTCCACTCCTCCTGCTGTACTCACTTGCCTGGGTGTGTCTCAGTCCACTCTCCTGCTGTACTCACTGCTGGGTGTGTCTCAGTCCACTCTCCTGGTGTACTCACTGCCTGGGTGTTCTCAGTCACTCCCCTGCTGTACTCATGCCTGGGTGTGTCTCAGTCTACTCTCCTGCTGTACTCACTACCTGGGTGTGTCTCAGTCTACTCCCCTGCTTACTCACTGCCTGGGTGTGTCTAGTCCACTCCCCTCTGTACTCCTGCCTGTGTCTCAGTCCACTCCCTGCTGTACTCACTCCTGTGTCTCAGTCACTCCCCTGTGTACTCACTGCCTGGGTGTTTCTCAGTCCACTCCCCTGCTGTACTCACTACCTGGTGTGTCTCAGTCTACTCCCCTGCTCTACTCACTGCCTGGGTGTGTCTAGTCCACTCCCCTCCTGTACTACCTGCCTGTGTCTCAGTCCACTCCCCTGCTGTACTCACTGCCTGGGTGTGTCTCAGTCCACTCCCCTGCTGTACTCACTACCTGGGTGTGTCTCAGTCTACTCCCCTGCTGTACTCACTGCCTGGGTGTGTCTCAGTCCACTCTCCTGCTGTACTCACTGCCGGGTGTGTCTCAGTCCACTCTCCTGCTGCTAGCTCACTGCCTGGGTGTGTCTCAGTCTACTCTCCTGCTGTACTCACTGCATGGGTGTGTCTCAGTCCACTCCCTGCTGTACTCACTGCCTGGGTGTGTCTCAGTCCACTCTCCTGCTGTACTCACTACCTGGGTGTGTCTCAGTCCACTCCCCTGCTGTACTCACTGCCTGGGTGTGTCTCAGTCTACTCCCCTGCTGTACTCACTGCCTGGGTGTGTCTCAGTCCACTCTCCTGCTTTACTCACTGCCTGGGTGTGTCTCAGTCTACTCCCCTGCTGTACTCACTGCCTGGGTGTGTCTCAGTCTACTCTCCTGCTGTGCTCACTGCCTGGGTGTGTCTTAGTCTACTTCCCTCCTGTACTCACTACCTGGGTGTGTCTCAGTCCACTCCCCTGCTGTACTCCCTGCCTGGGTGTGTCTCAGTCCACTCTCCTGCTGTCCTCACTGCCTGGGTGTGTCTCAGTCCACTCTCCTGCTGTACTCACTGCCTGGGTGTGTCTCAGTCTACTCCCCTGCTGTACTCACTGCCTGGGTGTGTCTCAGTCCACTCTCCTGCTGTACTCACTGCCTGTGTCTTAGTCCAGCATTGTGCTCTGCAGCTGATGGTACTGAAATCAGTATTCACTGTGGGGCAGGGTGTGGGGGATCAGACCTCAGGCGGCAGAATATACATTATTATTATTATTATTATTATTATTATTATGTGTATGAGTCGTGCAATGCCTCAGAGACCAGAAGAGGGCATCAGATTCCCCTGGAACTGGAGTTAAAAAATGGTTCTTAGCCATCTGGGTGCTGGAAATTGAACCCGGGTCCTCTGCAAGAGCAGTTGGCGCTCTTAACCTCTGAGCCATCTCTCCAGCTCCCAGAATATACTTTTTTTTTTTTTTTTTGTCTTTTTCGAGACAGGGTCTTCCTGTAGCCCCAGCCGTCCTGGAACTCACTCTGTAGACCAGGCTAGCCTTGAACTCACAAAGATCTGCCTGCTTCTGCCTCCTGAGTGCTAGGATTAAAAGAATGTGCCACCATGCCCAGCTTCAGAGTATACTTTTGTTAGGCCCAGTCAGCTCAGCAGCAACGGTCCTTGGAGTGATGTGGCCAAACTTTATGTTGTCCTTGAGGCTGCTGACCTGGGAACAGGAGTGGAACTACAATAGAACTTGGGTGGCCTCAACTCCTGACGTGGCTGTAAATTGCCTGGACCCTGGGCCCTCCAGCTCTTGCCACCCAGCTCCCCTTCTCCAAACAAGCATCCTCCTCCAGGCCTCCTCCTCCAGGCCCCCTCCTCCTCTCCTTCAGTCAGCATCCTCCCCCAGGCCTGAATGGCAACCATATGTTTAGGATGCTTGATTGCTTCTCAGTGAGCCAGAAGGGCTGTTTAGGAAAGGGTACTCAGTCAAAGCTGTGTTTATACACAGGAGAGCGGGGTGTCTTTTTATTATGCAGAATTACACGCTTCTTAACATACAGGCATCAAGAGCCATTTTTCCTTCCCTGGGTGAAGTCTCCGCATGGTCGGTGTGTGTTTGCCTGTGGTGGGGGTGGTGGGAGCCAGGAGATGGCTGCTTTTTACTCCTTGACTGGAGAGTACTGAGCTCTGAGCATCACAGATCTGACAGATGAAAGGACAAGAGACTGGGAAACAGCACCCTCTTCTGAGGGGTCTGGGGAGTCCAGCTATGGCAGCACTGACTCAGGGGTGTTCCAGCTTGCTCTCTTTTAGCCTGTCTCAGATTGCCCTCCCACCTTCATCTGGGAAGGAAAATATTAGAGCCTTACTGTAAACATTTTCTAGAGATAGCAGTCAGCGAGAATCTCCTCTTCTCTCTAGGTGACACAAACCTGATTCCAAATACTTGACCTAGAGATTGCTAAGGCTCCAATTCTTAGAGTTCAGTCTAAACAGGTAATAATCATGATGGTGATAAAAAAAAGCCCGGTCTTAGCTGGATATGCTAGTGAATGTGTGTAATCTCAGCTCTTCGGAGGTTGAAGTGGGAGAATCTTGAGTTCAAGGCCAGCCCGGGCTATGCAGGGAGACCCTGTCTGAAAAAGGAAAAGAAAGAAGTAAAGAAAAAGGAGGAAACTAAGAGAATGAGGAAAAGAGGAGGAAGAAGAGGAATATAAGAAGGAAGAAAATGGGAAGGAGGAAGAAGAGGAGGAAGAGGAAGGGGAGAAGGGAGAGAAGAAAGAAGGAAGGGGAAGGAGGAGGAAGAGGAAGAAAAGGAGGAAGAAGGGGAAGAGAAGGAGGAGGAGGTAGAAGAGGAGGAAGAGGAAGGGAGGGAAGAGGTAGAAGAGGAAGGGAGGAAAAGGAGGAGATGAGGAGGAAGAAGGAGAGTAAGAAGAGGAATGGGGAGGAGGAAGGTAGAAAAGGAAGAGGAAGAAGAGAAGGAGGAAGATGATGGAGAGAAGCAAGAAGAAGAGAGGATGAGGAAGAGGAAAAGAGAAGGGGTAGAGGATCAGAAAAGAGGAGGAACAATTTTAGTTCTTCCGTCATGTAATGTGCCTGACGCTGAGCCTGGCGCATTGTAACTGCTTCGAAATGAGACTTCCTCCTGTGGTTATAATTCTGAAAGGGTCTGAAAGAAGTGGGTCTCCCAGCTGTGGCTTCTCTGCCTGAATTGAGCAAATAAGCACCACGTTGTCATTGAAACAGGAGATGAGTGAATGCTGGGTTTGGAATCAGGGTCTTCTGCGAAGCAGCCAAGGTGCTGGGCAGTTAGTGGACCTCAGAGCTTTATCAACTATAAAGTGAGTGGTAATAGACTTTCCCCACAGGCTTGTGACGACGAGATTAATTGAGAAACATTGAGATAAGGCACATAAAATGTTTAGTGTGTACAGCGCTCGATGCCACTTCATGGCTTGTTTTATTAGTAGCTGGTATCCCAGTGAGCGGTAGCTTACTATCTAAAAGTGTTTTTATTTCCACTGCTCACTCATCCTCAAGAAACCTCAGAGACAGCAAGTCTCCATTGCACAGATAAGAAAAGTCAGTTTCATAAAGTCAAGGGACTTGCTAGGTCTCCTTGCTGGCTGGTTAGAGAGCCCCAAGCCCACAGCTCAATGACTGGTTTAATAAATTGTCAGTTTCATTTCAGAGACAGACATTTAATTCTTTGAGAATGCCTCAGAGTTTTAAATATTGGAGACAGCAGAGCTCTGGAGTGTATAAATGGTTCCCCGGTTTCTCTGACAGTCTGCTTCTGCCAGGAAGTCCTCCTGGGTTGAAAAGATAAGAGGCCAAAGGAGTAAGAGGTGGACAGTCTTAAAAGCCCATGTCTTCATGCCGTACTCCCGTGTGAGAGGGACTGGGGGACAATAAAGACACATACTTAGACCACCAGGTCCACATGTCTTGGAGTTCACATGGGAGAAATCAGCAGACCATTGCATTGAGGCCATGTCTGTCCCCAGATACCTGCTTGCAACCAGGACAGGAGGGTAGCTAGGTGCCATGTGTGTATTTATCCTGTGCTGATTTTTATAAAAATATTTTTTATGTTTATGTTTATGTGTGTGAATGTTTTACCTGCATATATGTAAGTGCACCATGACTTCAGAGGCCAGAAGAGGGTGTCAGATCCCCTAGAACCCGAGCTACTGATGGTTGTTAGCTGCCATGTGAGTGCTGGGAACTGAACCTGGGTCCTCTGCAAGAACAGCCAGTGCTCTTAACTGCTGAGCCATCTCTCCAGTCCCTGGATCTGTAACTTTCCAAGTGGGGTGTGTATAACCTCAGCTCTTCCATCCTCCACTCTAGTGTGGCAGAGGCCTTTGCCATCTTTACCTGGTGCCTGGGGCACAGCAGGGAAGAGTCTGCTCATCCACAGCACAGGGGCTGTCCTTGGGAATGGAGATTTACCATCTGAAGGGCACCCCTCCCCTTGTGAGGCAATTAGCTCCTAAGCACTATTCTTGTAAGGATTTGTTCAGGGACATCAGAAGCCTCCATCTCTTCTCTCTCCTTCCCAACACCCGCTGCCCCTGGAGATTTAGAGTCAGGACAAGATCTTCCCTCTCTCTTCCATTACTTTAGCGCCTGAGTTACTGAGCCATTATCCCTTGAAGAGTTCTTCATTCGACCTCGGGCAACAGAAACCGAGGCACTTTCTAGCAAGACTCCCTAAGCTCATGCCAACGTACTGACTGGTCCCTCCATCCACTTAGTTCCTTTATGGGCGGCGTTGCTGCTCATGGCTGTACAACCTTGGGACAGACCTCCACCTCCATTTATTTTCCTAATCTTTAAAATAAGGGGATCAGAATAGATGTTCTCTAAAATCCCTCCCATTCTGTTATTTCTTTTTTTGTTTGTTTGTTTTTGTTTTTTTGAGACAGGGTCTCCCTGTAGCCCCAGCTGTCTTGGAAATCACTCTGTAGACCAGGCTGGCCTTGAACTCACAAAGATCTGCCTGCCTCTGCCTCACAAGTGCTAGGATTAAAGGCATGCGCCACTACACCTGGCTCCATTCTGTTATTTCTTTCAGCCACTTCCCAAGCACACCATAATAAGGTTAAAAGGCTGTGGCCCTCCTCCAAGGACTGTCTACCTCTTCTGGATCCCTTCTCCAAACCTTGACCCAGCCTCATAGTGCAAAGGCAGCAAGAAGAGACAGGGGTGGGAAATGGGCAAAGTTAATAGGAGACAGGAAGGAAGCCGGGGTGGGAGGTAAGCGAGAGCCTCTCCTTCATTGAAGAAAGTACGGTGGGAATCGATCCCCCCAACTCCTGCTTACATGTGGTTCTCCCACCCCACCTCCCAGGGCAGGGAAGAAAGGATGGCATGAAGATTAGGTGCTTCACAGTGAGGCTGCATTTTGGCCACATGTTTATTATTCCAGAAGCCTAAACACTGTTCACGTAACTCCACTATCCTGCCCTTTCTCATTGTCGTGTGTGTGTGTGTGTGTGTGTGTGTGTGTGTGTGTGTGTGTGTAGCCTTTAAACAATGGGGGCCTGGCCAGGAGATTGATTCCTGCCATGTGCAACTGCAACCCCCCCCCCCACACACACACCCCAAGGTCTCAGGAGGGGACATACTAGCTGGTAGTTCTGCTCTCTTGGCAAAGATGTTGATGTCTCTCTGCCTTTCCAGAGGTGACTTCTCAGCCAGGAGTCTAGGTGGACAGGAAATATCAACCAGCCTTCTAAAGGCTCTGGAACCCAGGCTTCATGCCTGATGCCTGCTTAGGCTTTGGTCTCTTAGTAACAAAGTCAGCTGGGGTGGGGGAAGGAGAGCAGGTGGCTTTGATAAGAAGGAAACAAAATGAATGTGTTTTCAAAGTTTCCTTTAGGCCCTGCAGCATTCTGCAAAACTGTAATCCTATTTTGTAAATAGATGGAATTGCCTTTTTTTTTTTTTAACCCATTGGAGATACAAAGCCAGCTGTTCTTGTTCGCCTGAGCTTGCCTCTCTCTCTCTCTCTCTCTCATCCTAATGTGCTGATGAGGTTAATGAGACCCTGGGAGGTGTTCAGGTCCTTGAACCCTATATGGCCATTACCCAAAGCCGCGGTCAGAATTAGACCCCACTAACTAACTGGGATATGAAGCAGGCTATGGAACTGGGGTCTGTTCTGATTTCTTCCTGAGTTTTCTCTTTTCTGTGGAAGTGTTCTTGGGACAGGGGATGAGGCCAGTCGTGAGGGACCTCAGTGAAGTCTACGAGAATGGAGCCTGCTGACCCCTGAAGAGGGCATTGCCTGTTTTCGGATTCAGTGGCTTTCAGTGGGGTGGCCATGGCCAGATGGATGTGGGTCTTAGGTGCCTCTGGTGCCTCCTCCAGGCAGCACCAAGATGCAAGAAGAAGGATCAGGTGGGGGCACTGTAGGGATCCAGCTCACAGTGACAGTGGTGACCTTGGCTTGATGGAACCTGTCTTGGGCTCCTAGGACAGGTGATGGAGCCATCGCTAGGGAAAGTGTTGTAGAAAACTGTCTCCTGAGACTATCAGCCATGTCCATCATTACCGTCTGGTCTCTGGTGGTTTGAATGAGAATGTCTCCATAGGCTCAGATATTTGAACACTCAGTTCCCAGTTTGTTGTGCTGTTGGGGAGGGTCAGGAGGTATGGCCTTGCTGGAGGAAGTGTGTCACAGGGGGTGGGTTTTAAGGCTTTATAGCCTCACCCCACTTCCAGTTCAGTCTCTCTGCTTCCTGCATATTGGGTTAGATGTAGCGTCTCAGTTTCCTGCTTCCGCCGCCAGCTGTCATGCCTTCCTGGTTATTACACACTTTCTCTCTGGAGCCCCAAGCCAAAAGAAGGTCTTCTGCAGGTTTCTTTTGATAGTGATGTTTTATTATTATTATTATTATTATTAATTTTATTTATTTTTTTTCCCTATAGCTCCAACTGGCCTGGAACTCACTCTGTAGACCAGGCTGGCCTTGAACTCACAGAGCTCTGCCTGCCTCTGCCTCCTGAGTGCTGGGATTAAAGGTGTGCACCACCATGCCTGGCTTAAAGATGGTTCTTAGCCACCATGTGGGTGCTGGGAATCGAACCCGGGTCCTCCGCAAGAGCTGTCAGTGCTCTTAACCTCTGAGCCATCTCTCCAGCCCCTGGTAGTGATGTTTTATCACAACAGAAGTAACTAAGCCAATGGTGGCATGTAGTGATGTTTTATCACAACAAAAGTAACTAAGCCAAGGCTGGTGTAACGCTTGGGAAACAGAGGAGGAGGGTGGCTTTAAATTCAAGGTCAGCCTCTATACATAGTGACTGGTCTACATAGTGTGTTCTGGGCCAGCTAGGGCTCAAAAACAAAAACAAGCAAACAAACAAACAAACACAAAATACCAAACCCAAACCAAACAAACAAAAAGTGACTACCACACTATCTAAATCAGAGTAGCTTTGGCTGCCTATGAGAGACCATGACGTTCCCTCATACAAGGGGGATAGGGAAGGTCATTAGGCTCTCACTCGAGATTCCAGCAACTCCCTTGATGCAGCTGCCTTTGAGCTCCTCCCTCCTCCCTCTCCTCCCTCCCCCTCCCCCACCATGCTCCTGGAAGTAACCCTGTACCCATGTTCCTATACATAAAGTCTAACAAACTCGATGGTTCACCAAAATAGATGGGTGGAATTGCTACCTGTTCTGTTGTTGCCGTCTTGTGTGGGTGAGTAGACACTTGTTTAGTCTCTCCAGGAAAAGTTCACACAGAAGAAGATGCAGGAGGGAGCCAGTTTGATGAGCGAGATCACTGAGTCTGAGATCCCTAGAACTCAGCGGAACGATCTGGGCCAAGCATGTCATCCTGAGTCTTGGATGGCTGTGGGAAAGGCTGGCACAGAGCAGAAGGCACAGCGAGATGACCACCAATAGCCTGGGGATTTTGGTGACACATTTAGTAAAATTCATTGAATTATACACTTAAGGTGGTAAGCTTTATGATGTTTAAAATACACCTCAGTGAAGAAGAAGCTGGGAACAGGTGACAGCCAAGGGTCCTGATGTGACATAGTGGGAAATGAGAGGTCAGGACAGTTGTGATATCTACTCCTCCCAGGAGCAGATGAGTGCTGTCAGAGGGCAGGACAAGGTCTGCTCCTGGGTAACAGGACAGCTCTTCAGCCCTTGGCCAAGCGGACCCAGCGAGGAGCTGAGAGTAAGAATGTGGTCCTGGTGGATGGGCATGGAACGGGTCTCCTGGATTCTTTAAAAAAAAATGCTTTTTGGTCAGGTGTGGTGGTACATGCCCATAATCCCAAGAAGCAGGAGGCAGGAGGATCTCTGTGAGTTCAAGGCCAGCCTGGTCTACATAGTGAGTTCCAGGCCAGCTGGGGCTACAGGGAGACCCTATCTCAAAAAGACACAAAAAAAATCTTTTTGAATTATTTATTTTTATTTTATGTGTATGGGTGTTTTGCCTGAATGTATGCAATGCCCGTGGATGCCAGAAGAGGGCATCAGATCCCCTGGAACTGGAGTTACAGAGAATGGTTAGCTGTCATGTAGGTGCAGGGAACTGAACCCAGGTCCTGTGCCAGAGCAGCCGGTGCTTTTAACCATCGAGCCATCTCTCTAGTTCCTCTCCTGGGTTCTTAAGGCACTGCCACACCTCCACAGCCTCCTGCCTCTCAAAGATGGCACTCAGGAGAGCAGCAGTCAGTTTCTGATATTTGATGTCACTGATGTGGGGGACCCCAGCTTGCTGGATTCTGGTAATCCATAGGACTAACAGTAAGGACAACAGCTACCACATACCTCATGCTAAGTACCCCCAGAAGCCCGTCTGTTATAGGCTTGCTAGGCAATATGTCATTATGGGGAGGTGGTGGAGCCTTTAAATACAGGACATAATAGGAGGTCTTCAGGACATTGAGGTGTGACTTGAAGGAGACTGCGGGACCCTGGCTCTTTCCTCTTTCATTCTTTGCTTCCTGGTTTATGATGTAAATGGTTTTTCTCTTTGACACACTTGTGCCCTGATGCACAGTCCAGTGCAGGCTGAACCAGCTCACTTGCGCATAGACCAGAACCCCCAAAATCATGACCCAAAATCAACTTTTTGTTTTTATCGCCTCATCATCTCGGGAATTTTGTTGTAATGATGGATAGCTGAAGAACAGTACCCAAGTACCATTAAAATGTTTTTAGGGGCGGGAGAGGTGGCTCAGCAGTAAAGAGCACTGGCTGCTCTTGCAGATGTTTGGGGTTTCTTTCTCAGCATCCCCAGGGTGGTTAATTCCAGTTCCAGGGGATTTGATGGCCTTTTCTGGACTCTACAGACTCCATACACATGTGCTGTATTTATATATATGCAGCCAGAACATTCATAAAACAAATGTGTGTGTGTGTGTGTGTGTGTGCGCACACGTGCATGTAGAGGCCAGATGACAACCTCAAGCATGGGTCCTCACCTTCCACCATGTTTGGAGACAGGATCTCTTTGTTGATTTTCCACTGAGTACACCAGGCTAGCCTGCAGGCTGCTGGGCATTCTCCTGCCCCTGCCTCCCTTCTTCTTGAAGGAGTGCTAGGATTACAGATGCTCATGCTACTGTCTTTGGAACTGTGGAGTCTGGAAATTTGAACTCAGGCCCTCATTCTTGTGAGGCAATTGCTTTTATCCACGGAGCTATCTCCCAGCCATCTCTATGCCCCCTCCACCCTCTTTCTGAGACAGAGTGTCATGTGTCCCAGGCTGGCCTCAAGCTCACTATGTAGCTGAGGGTGACCTTGAATTAAAAAAAATTATCATTATTATTTATTTTTATGTGTATGAATGTACTGTCTGCATGTAGGTTGGTGCACCCATGTTGTGCAATGCTGCAGAGGTCAGAAGAGGGCGTTGGATTCTCCTGGAACTGGAGTTAAACACGGTTCTCAGCTGCCATGTGGGTGCTGGTAATTGAACCTGGGTCCTCTGTAAGAGCAGTTGGTGCTCTTAACCACTTATGTGTCTGAGTATATTGCCTGCACACATGAAAGTGCACCTTTGTTGTACAATGCCCACGGAGGTTAGAAGAGGGGCTCAGATCCTCTGGAACTGGAGTTATGGATGGTTGTTCCACCATGTGGGAACAGAGTATAGACTCTGGGTCTTCTCCAAGAGCAGACAGTATTCTTAACTGCTAAAGCGTCTCTCTAGCCTGACCTTGACTTTATAAAATGTATATTTATAGCCGGGCATGGTGGTGCACGCCTTTAATCCTAGCACTTGGGAGGCAGAGGCAGGCAGATCTTTGTGAGTTCAAGGCCAGCCTGGTCTACAGAGTGAGTTCCAGGACAGCCAGAGCTACAGGAGACCCTGTTTCAAAAAGACCAAAAATAATAATCATCATCATCAGTTCATCAGTTCATTGTTAAAGACTGACAATACCAGAAGCATGAAGTAGAGTATAAATAATTTTCATTGGGGCTGGAGAGATGGCCTAGCGGTTAAGAGTGCTTACTGCTCTTGCAGAGGACCCAGGTTCGATCCCCAGCACCCACATGGTGGCTGAGAACTGTTTTCAACTCCAGTTCCAGGGGAATCCGACCACCTCTTCTGACCTCTGAGGCATTGCACAACATGGGTGCACAAACCTACATGCAGACAGTACATTCATACACAAAAAGTAAATAAGAAAGTTTTCATTGTAGCACACAGGAGCCTGGGAAGTCATGAGGGATTAAAACACAAGCACACAGTGTTAAAGGAGATAGACTGCTAGGCCAGCAGGGCACAGGCTCAGCGAGGTCCCTTTGCTTCCTATCCCTTCTCCATTCTTACCCATGCTCTACAGTCCCAGACAAACCTCAGAATATACCTCAACCAAGAGGCTTAGTTCAAGACTAGCCAGAGACCCATCTCAAAAGGGGGTGGGCAGGGTGGCTGAAGGTGTAGGTCAGTGGGAGAGCGCTTACCCAGCATACCTGAGGCCCTGTGTTTCAGGTTCCATCCCAGCATTAAAAAAACAACCCTAGTCAGACCTGTGGCTCCCAGTACCAATAGAGAGAAATCCGAGCTTTATTGTTGCTCATCTTGTTCCACTCTCCCCTTGATCACCACATCCTGGCCTGCCTGCTCACTTGGGTACAAATTAATGGTGTTACTCTTCCCACACCTCAGGACCTTTGCACATGCTCGTCTGGTTTTGAGTACAATCCTGCCTCCCTCCTTTGTACCTCACCTCTCCCTGTCCCTTCCTCCCTCCCCTGAAAGCATCCCATCAGTGTGTGTCTGGGAACGGCCCTCAGCACTTCGTACTTGAGGGATTTTGAAGTTGACCAGTCCGTCCTGCCTGACTGGGAATGCACCCAAGTGTCTTGGAAGTGGGGCAGCGCAGCCCATGACAGCATACCTGTGAAGGACAGCAGCTTCCTGAGTCCTGACGGCCTGGTAAGCCGTGCACACTACCATTCTTGCAGTTACATCAAGGAAGTACCCCAAAGTCTGCAAGACAGTGCGATCCAGCTGCACCTTGTGACCTGATTGGGGCCAGTTCCAACAGAGCTGCCATGACTTTTCGCATGAACACTGTCCTGGGTTCCGACCACTGGGCTTAGCGGCTTGCCCTTGCATCCCGGTCCTGGTCCCGTCCCGTCCCGTAGCCACGGGAGACCACCGAGGCACCTAGAACTTCCCGGAAGCGTTGGGGCGGGGGAGCACTTCCTTCTGGCAAGCTGGCTGCTGCCTCCAGCTTGCCAGGTGAGTGGGCGCTGCTNATGCCCCTGCTGTACTCTCTGCCTGGGTGTGTCTCAGTGTACTCTCCTGCTGTGCTCACTGCCTGGGTGTGTCTTAGTCTACTTCCCTCCTGTACTCACTACCTGGGTGTGTCTCAGTCCACTCCACTGCTGTACTCACTGCCTGGGTGGGTCTCAGTCCACTCTCCTGCTTTACTCACTGCCTGGGTGTGTGTCAGTCCACTCTCCTGCTGTACTCACTGCCTGGGTGTTTCTCAGTCCACTCCCCTGCTGTGCTCACTGCCTGGGTGTGTCTCAGTCCCCTCTCCTGCTGTACTCACTGCCTGTGTCTTAGTCCAGCATTGTGCTCTGCAGCTGATGGTAACTGAAATTCAGTATTCACTGTGGGCAGGGTGTGGGGATCCAGACCTCAGGACGGCAGAAATATACATCTATTATATATTAATCTATTATTTATTATTAATTATGTGTATGAGTGTTTTTTTTTTTTTTGTCTGCATGTAGGTTGGTGTCAGATTCCCCTGAACGGAGTTAAAGATGGCTCTTAGCCATCTGGTTGCTGGAAATTGAACCCGGGTCCTGCGAAGAGCAGTTGGCGCTCTTAACCTCTGACCATCTATCCAGCTCCCAGAATATACTTTTTTTTTTTTTTTTGTCTTTTCGAAGACAGGGGTCTTCCTGTAGCCCCAGCCGTCCTGGAACTCACTCTGTAGACCAGGCTAGCCTGAAACTCACAAAGATCTTGCTGCCTCTACCTGAGTGCTAGATAAAAGAAATGTGCCACCAGAGCCCCGCTTCAGAAGCTATAACTTTGTTAGGACCACATCACTCAGCAGCAAACGGTCCTTGGAGTGATGTGGCCAAACTTTATGTTGTCCTTGAGGCTGCTGACCTGGGAACAGGAGTGGAACTACAATAGAACTTGGGTGGCCTCAACTCCTGACGTGGCTGTAAATTGCCTGGACCCTGGGCCCTCCAGCTCTTGCCACCCAGCTCCTCTCCCCAACAAGCATCCTCTCCCAGGGGCTCCTCCTCCAGCCCCCCTCCTTCCTCTCCTTCAAGTCAGCATCCTCACCCAGGCCTGAATGGCACCATATGTTTAGGATGCTTGATTGCTTCTCAGTGAGCCAGAAGGGCTGTTTAGGAAAGGGTACTCAGTCAAAGCTGTGTTTATACACAGGAGAGCGGGGTGTCTTTTTATTATGCAGAATTACACGCTTCTTAACATACAGGCATCAAGAGCCATTTTTCCTTCCCTGGGTGAAGTCTCCGCATGGTCGGTGTGTGTTTGCCTGTGGTGGGGGTGGTGGGAGCCAGGAGATGGCTGCTTTTTACTCCTTGACTGGAGAGTACTGAGCTCTGAGCATCACAGATCTGACAGATGAAAGGACAAGAGACTGGGAAACAGCACCCTCTTCTGAGGGGTCTGGGGAGTCCAGCTATGGCAGCACTGACTCAGGGGTGTTCCAGCTTGCTCTCTTTTAGCCTGTCTCAGATTGCCCTCCCACCTTCATCTGGGAAGGAAAATATTAGAGCCTTACTGTAAACATTTTCTAGAGATAGCAGTCAGCGAGAATCTCCTCTTCTCTCTAGGTGACACAAACCTGATTCCAAATACTTGACCTAGAGATTGCTAAGGCTCCAATTCTTAGAGTTCAGTCTAAACAGGTAATAATCATGATGGTGATAAAAAAAAGCCCGGTCTTAGCTGGATATGCTAGTGAATGTGTGTAATCTCAGCTCTTCGGAGGTTGAAGTGGGAGAATCTTGAGTTCAAGCCAGCCCGGGCTATGCAGGGAGACCTGCTGAAAAAGGAAAAGAAAAAGAAGTAAATGAAAAAGGAGGAAACTAAGAGAATGAGGAAAAGAGGAGGAAAGAAGAGGAAATAGTAAGAAGGAAGAAAATGGGAAGGAGGAAGAAGAGGAGGAAAGAGGAAGGAGAAGGAGAGAAGAATGAAGGAAGGGGAAGGAGGAGGAAGAGGAAAAAAGGAGGAAGAAGGGGAAGAGAAGGAGGAGGAGGTAGAAGAGAGGAAGAGGAAGGGAGGGAAAGAGGTAGAAGACGGAAGGGAGGAAAAGAGAGATGAGGAGGAAGAAGAGCAAGTAAGAAGGGAATGGGGAGAGGAAGGTAGAAAAAGGAAGAGGAGAAGAGAAGGAGGTAAGATGATGGAGAGAAGCAAGAAGAAGAGAGGATGAGGAAGAGGAAAAGGAAGGGGTAGAGGCATCAAGAAAAAGAGAGGAAAATTTTGTTCTTCCGTCATGTAAGTGCCTGAAAGCTGAGCCTGGCGCATTGTAACTGCTTCGAAATGAGACTTCCTCCTGTGGTTATAATTCTGAAAGGGTCTGAAAGAAGTGGGTCTCCCAGCTGTGGCTTCTCTGCCTGAATTGAGCAAATAAGCACCACGTTGTCATTGAAACAGGAGATGAGTGAATGCTGGGTTTGGAATCAGGGTCTTCTGCGAAGCAGCCAAGGTGCTGGGCAGTTAGTGGACCTCAGAGCTTTATCAACTATAAAGTGAGTGGTAATAGACTTTCCCCACAGGCTTGTGACGACGAGATTAATTGAGAAACATTGAGATAAGGCACATAAAATGTTTAGTGTGTACAGCGCTCGATGCCACTTCATGGCTTGTTTTATTAGTAGCTGGTATCCCAGTGAGCGGTAGCTTACTATCTAAAAGTGTTTTTATTTCCACTGCTCACTCATCCTCAAGAAACCTCAGAGACAGCAAGTCTCCATTGCACAGATAAGAAAAGTCAGTTTCATAAAGTCGAGGGACTTGCTAGGTCTCCTTGCTGGCTGGTTAGAGAGCCCCAAGCCCACAGCTCAATGACTGGTTTAATAAATTGTCAGTTTCATTTCAGAGACAGACATTTAATTCTTTGAGAATGCCTCAGAGTTTTAAATATTGGAGACAGCAGAGCTCTGGAGTGTATAAATGGTTCCCCGGTTTCTCTGACAGTCTGCTTCTGCCAGGAAGTCCTCCTGGGTTGAAAAGATAAGAGGCCAAAGGAGTAAGAGGTGGACAGTCTTAAAAGCCCATGTCTTCATGCCGTACTCCCGTGTGAGAGGGACTGGGGGACAATAAAGACACATACTTAGACCACCAGGTCCACATGTCTTGGAGTTCACATGGGAGAAATCAGCAGACCATTGCATTGAGGCCATGTCTGTCCCCAGATACCTGCTTGCAACCAGGACAGGAGGGTAGCTAGGTGCCATGTGTGTATTATCCTGTGCTGATTTTTAATAAAAATAATTTTTTATGTTATGTTATGTGTGTGAATGTTTTACCTGCATAATATGTAAGTGCACCCATGCTTTCAGAGGCCAGAAGAAGGTGTCAGATCCCCTAGAACCCGAGCTAACTGTGATGGTGTTAGCTGCCATGTGAGTGCTGGGAACTGAACTGGGTCCTCTGCAAAGAACAGCCAGTGCTCTTACTGCTGACCCATCTCTCTAGTCCCAGTTCCAGGAAAAGTCTTGTACTAAGCATCCTCCCACCCCCCATTTCTCCCAAACATTACCCAAGGATCTTTAACTTCCCTTTTTTTTTTGGAAAGGTCCTCCATTTTTTTTTTATTTTTATTTTTTTATCAGTTTCAAGGACAGGGTCTCCCTGTAGCCCCAGCTGTCCTGGAACTCACTCCTGTAGACCAAGGCTGGCCTTGAACTCAAAGATCCATCCTGCCTCTGCTTCCTGAGGCTAGGATTAAGAGGTGTGCGCCCATGCCTGGCTAAATGTTCCTCTTTTTTAAAATTTTATTTATTTATTATTATTTTTTATGTGTATGAGTGTAACTGCTCTGCATGTGATTGTGCGCCCGTGTCATACAATGCCAACAGGGACAGAAGAAAGCATCGGATTCCCTGGAACAAGAGTTAAAAAGATGTCTTAAGCCAACCATTGTAGGTGCTGGGAAATCGAACCTGGGTCCTCTGCAAGAGCAGTCGGTGCTCCTTAACCGTGAGGCCATCTCTCCAGTCCCTGGATCTGTAACTTTCCAAGTGGGGTGTGTATAACCTCAGCTCTTCCATCCTCCACTCTAGTGTGGCAGAGGCCTTTGCCATCTTTACCTGGTGCCTGGGGCACAGCAGGGAAGAGTCTGCTCATCCACAGCACAGGGGCTGTCCTTGGGAATGGAGATTTACCATCTGAAGGGCACCCCTCCCCTTGTGAGGCAATTAGCTCCTAAGCACTATTCTTGTAAGGATTTGTTCAGGGACATCAGAAGCCTCCATCTCTTCTCTCTCCTTCCCAACACCCGCTGCCCCTGGAGATTTAGAGTCAGGACAAGATCTTCCCTCTCTCTTCCATTACTTTAGCGCCTGAGTTACTGAGCCATTATCCCTTGAAGAGTTCTTCATTCGACCTCAGGCAACAGAAACCGAGGCACTTTCTAGCAAGACTCCCTAAGCTCATGCCAACGTACTGACTGGTCCCTCCATCCACTTAGTTCCTTTATGGGCGGCGTTGCTGCTCATGGCTGTACAACCTTGGGACAGACCTCTCACTCCATTTTTTTTCCTAAAATCTTTAAAATAAGGGGATCAGAATAGATGTTCTCTAAAATCCCTCCCATTCTGTTATTTCTTTTTTGTTTTGTTTGTTTTTTGTTTTTTGAGAGCAGGGTCTCCCTGTAAGCCCAGCTGTCTTGGAAATCAACTCTGTAATGACCAGCGCTGGCCTTGAAACTCCGAAAGATCTGCATGCCTCTGTCACCTGAGTGCCTGGATTAAAGGCAGTTGCGCTCAATACACCTGGCTCCATTCTGTTATTTCTTTCAAGCACTTTCCACAAGGCACACCATATAAGGTTAAAAGGCTTGTGGCCCTCCTCCAAGACTGTTCTACATCTTCTGGAATCCCTTCTCCAGACCTTTGACCAGCCTCATGTGCAAATAGGCAGCAAGAAGAACGGGGTGGGAAATTGGGCAAAGTTAATAGGAGATCAGGAAGGAGCCGGGTGGTGAGGTTAAGGCGAGAAGCCTCTCCTTCATTGAAGAGAAGTACCGGTGGGGAATCGATCCCCCCGAACTCCCTGCTTACATAGTGGTTCTTCCCACCACCACCTCCCCAGTGGGCAGGGAAGAAAGGATGGCATGAAGATTAGGTGCTTCACAGTGAGGCTGCATTTTGGCCACATGTTTATTATTCCAGAAGCCTAAACACTGTTCACGTAACTCCACTATCCTGCCCTTTCTCATTGTCGTGTGTGTGTGTGTGTGTGTGTGTGTGGTTGTGTGTGTGTGTGCCTTTAAATACAGATGGGGGCCTGGCCCAGGTAAGATTGAAATTCCGCCATGTGCACTTGGCAAACCCCTCCCCCCCCACACACACACCCCAAGGTCTCAGGAGGGGACATACTAGCTGGTAGTTCTGCTCTCTTGGCAAAGATGTTGATGTCTCTCTGCCTTTCCAGAGGTGACTTCTCAGCCAGGAGTCTAGGTGGACAGGAAATATCAACCAGCCTTCTAAAGGCTCTGGAACCCAGGCTTCATGCCTGATGCCTGCTTAGGCTTTGGTCTCTTAGTAACAAAGTCAGCTGGGGTGGGGGAAGGAGAGCAGGTGGCTTTGATAAGAAGGAAACAAAATGAATGTGTTTTCAAAGTTTCCTTTAGGCCCTGCAGCATTCTGCAAAACTGTAATCCTATTTTGTAAATAGATGGAATTGCCTTTTTTTTTTTTTTAACCCATATGGAGATACAAGCAGCGTTCTTTGTTCGCTGAGCTTTGCCTCTCTCTCTCTCTCTCTTCATCCTAATGTGCTGATGAGGTTAATGAGACCCTGGGAGGTGTTCAGGTCCTTGAACCCTATATGGCCATTACCCAAAGCCGCGGTCAGAATTAGACCCCACTAACTAACTGGGATATGAAGCAGGCTATGGAACTGGGGTCTGTTCTGATTTCTTCCTGAGTTTTCTCTTTTCTGTGGAAGTGTTCTTGGGACAGGGGATGAGGCCAGTCGTGAGGGACCTCAGTGAAGTCTACGAGAATGGAGCCTGCTGACCCCTGAAGAGGGCATTGCCTGTTTTCGGATTCAGTGGCTTTCAGTGGGGTGGCCATGGCCAGATGGATGTGGGTCTTAGGTGCCTCTGGTGCCTCCTCCAGGCAGCACCAAGATGCAAGAAGAAGGATCAGGTGGGGGCACTGTAGGGATCCAGCTCACAGTGACAGTGGTGGCCTTGGCTTGATGGAACCTGTCTTGGGCTCCTAGGACAGGTGATGGAGCCATCGCTAGGGAAAGTGTTGTAGAAAACTGTCTCCTGAGACTATCAGCCATGTCCATCATTACCGTCTGGTCTCCTGGTGGTTTGATATGAGAAATGTCTCATAGGCTCTCGTATTTGAAACACTTCAAGGTTCCATTTGTTGTGCTGTTGGGGAGGGTCAGGAGGTATGGCCTTGCTGGAGGTACAGTGTGTCACAGGGGGGTGGTTTTTAAAGGCTTTTATAGCCTCACCTCACTTCAGTTCATCTCTCTGCTCCTGCATATTGGGTTGATGTGCGTCTCTCAGTTCCGCTTCCGCGCCAGCTTCATGCTCCTGGTTATTACACACTTTCTCTCTGGAGCCCCAAGCCAAAAGAAGGTCTTCTGCAGGTTTCTTTTGATAGTGATGTTTTATTATTATTATTAATTATTTATATTTATTTATTTTTTTTCCCCTATAGCTCCAATCTGGGCCTGGAACTCACTCTTGTAAACCAGACTGGCCTTGGAACTCACAGAGCTCTGCCTTCTGCCTCCTGAGTGCTGGGATGAAAGGTGTGGGCAACCACCTGCCTGGCTTTAAAGATGGTTCTTAACGCACCATGTGGGTGCTGGGAACGACCCGGTTCCTTCCGCAGAGCTGTCAGTGCTCTTAACTCTGAAGCCATCTCTCCACCCCTGGTAGTGATGTTTTATCACAACAAAAGAAAACTAAGCCAATGGTGCATGTAGTAGATGTTTTTATCACAACAAAAGTAACTAAGCCAAGGCTGGTGTAACGCTTGGGAAACAGAGGAGGAGGGTGGCTTTAAATTCAAGGTCAGCCTCTATACATAGTGACTGGTCTACATAGTGTGTTCTGGGACAGCTGTGGCTACAAGGAAACAAAACAAATGCAAACCAAACCACAAAACACAGAAAATTACCAAACCCAAACCAAACAATACAAAAAGTGACTACCACACTATCTAAATCAGAGTAGCTTTGGCTGCCTATGAGAGACCATGACGTTCCCTCATACAAGGGGGATAGGGAAGGTCATTAGGCTCTCACTCGAGATTCCAGCAACTCCCTTGATGGCAGCGCCTTTGAGCTCGCTCCCTCCTCCCTCTCCTCCCTCCCTCCTCCCCACCAATCGCTTCCTGGAAGTAACCCTGTCCCATGTTCCTATATCATAAAGTCTACAAACTTCGATGGTTCACCATAAATAAGATGGGTGGAATTGCCTACCTTTCCTGTTGTGCCGGTCTTGTGTGGGTGAGTAGACACTTGTTTAGTCTCTCCAGGAAAAGTTCACACAGAAGAAGATGCAGGAGGGAGCCAGTTTGATGAGCGAGATCACTGAGTCTGAGATCCCTAGAACTCAGCGGAACGATCTGGGCCAAGCATGTCATCCTGAGTCTTGGATGGCTGTGGGAAAGGCTGGCACAGAGCAGAAGGCACAGCGAGATGACCACCAATAGCCTGGGGATTTTGGTGACACATTTAGTAAAATTCATTGAATTATACACTTAAGGTGGTAAGCTTTATGATGTTTAAAATACACCTCAGTGAAGAAGAAGCTGGGAACAGGTGACAGCCAAGGGTCCTGATGTGACATAGTGGGAAATGAGAGGTCAGGACAGTTGTGATATCTACTCCTCCCAGGAGCAGATGAGTGCTGTCAGAGGGCAGGACAAGGTCTGCTCCTGGGTAACAGGACAGCTCTTCAGCCCTTGGCCAAGCGGACCCAGCGAGGAGCTGAGAGTAAGAATGTGGTCCTGGTGGATGGGCATGGAACGGGTCTCCTGGATTCTTTAAAAAAAAAAAAATTGCTTTTTGTCAGGTGTGGTGGGTAGCATGCCCCAATCAATACCAAGAAGCAGAGGCAGGTGAAGGAATCTCTGTGAGTTCCAAGGCCACGCCTGGGTCTTACATAGTGAGTTCCAGGCCAGCTGGGGCTTACAGGGAGACCCTATCACTCAAATAAGACACAAAAAGAATTCTTTTGGAATTATTTATTTTTTATTTTAGTGTATGAGTTTTGCCTGAATGTATGCAATGCCGTGTGATGCCAGAAGAGGGCATCAGATCCCCTGGAACTGGAAGGTTTCAGAGAATGGTTAGGCTGTCATGTAGGTGCAGGAACTGGACCAGGGTCCTGTGCCAGAGCAGCCCGGTGCTTTTAACCAATGCTGAGCCCATCTCTCTAGTCCCTCTCCTGGGTTCTTAAGGCACTGCCACACCTCCACAGCCTCCTGCCTCTCAAAGATGGCACTCAGGAGAGCAGCAGTCAGTTTCTGATATTTGATGTCACTGATGTGGGGGACCCCAGCTTGCTGGATTCTGGTAATCCATAGGACTAACAGTAAGGACAACAGCTACCACATACCTCATGCTAAGTACCCCCAGAAGCCCGTCTGTTATAGGCTTGCTAGGCAATATGTCATTATGGGGAGGTGGTGGAACCTTTATAATACAGGACATAATAGGAGGTCTTCAGGACATTGAGGTGTGACTTGAAGGAGACTGCGGGACCCTGGCTCTTTCCTCTT
Organism: Rhizomys pruinosus; assembly: GCA_009823505.1. Classification (NCBI taxonomy): domain Eukaryota; kingdom Metazoa; phylum Chordata; class Mammalia; order Rodentia; family Spalacidae; genus Rhizomys; species Rhizomys pruinosus. Next base: position 1,194,551 of record VZQC01007234.1, read on the forward strand.
TCATTCTTTGCTTCCTGGTTTATGATGTAAATGGTTTTTCTCTTTGACACACTTGTGCCCTGATGCACAGTCCAGTGCAGGCTGAACCAGCTCACTTGCGCATAGACCAGAACCCCCAAAATCATGACCCAAAATCAACTTTTTGTTTTTATCGCCTCATCATCTCGGGAATTTTGTTGTAATGATGGATAGCTGAAGAACAGTACCCAAGTACCATTAAAATGTTTTTAGGGGCGGGAGAGGTGGCTCAGCAGTAAAAAGCAACTGGCTGCTCTTGCAGATGTTTGGGGTTTCTTTCTCAGCATCCCCAGGTTGTAATTCAGTTCCAGGGGATTTGAGATGGCCTTTCTGGACTCTACAGACTCCATACACATGTGCTGTATTTATATATATGCAGCCCAGAACATTCATAAAACAAATGTGTGTGTGTGTGTGTGTGTGCGCACACGTGCATGGTAGAGGCTCAGATGACAACCCAAGCAAGGGTCCTCATCCTTCCACCATGTTTTGGAGACAGGATCTCTTTGTTGATTTTCCACTGAGTACACCAGGCTAGCCTGCAAGGCGCTGGGCATTCTTTTGTCTCTGCCTCCCATCTCTCTGAAAGAGTGCTAGGATTACAGATTTGCACTCAGCTACTGTCTTTGGAACTGTGGAGTCTGGAAATTTGAACTCAGGCCCTCATTCTTGTGAGGCAATTGCTTTTATCCACGGAGCTATTTCCCAGCCATCTCTATGCCCCCTCCACCCTCTTTCTGAGACAGAGTGTCATGTGTCCCAGGCTGGCCTCAGCTCAACTATGTAGCTGAGTGGTGACCTTGATAAAAAAAATTATCCATTATATTTATTTTTATGTGTATGAATGTACTGTCTGCATGTAAGGTTGGTGCACCCATGTTGTGCAATGCTGCAGAGGTCAGAAGAGGGGCGTTGGGATTTCTCCTGGGAACTGGAGTTAAACACGGTTTTCAACTGGCCATGTGGGTGCTGTGTATTGAACCTGGGTCCTCTGTAAGAGCAGTTGGGTGCTCTTAACCACTTATGTGTCTGAGTATATTGACTACAGTATGTAAGTGCACCTTTGGTTGTAAATGCCCACGAGGTAAGAAGGGGCTTCAGACCTCTGGAACTGGAGTTATGGATGGTTGTTCCACCATGTGGGAACAGAAGTATAGACCTGGTCTTCTCCAAGAGCAGACAGTATTCTTAATGCTAAAAGCGTGCTTCCTAGCCTGACTTGACTTTTATAAAATGTATATTTATAGCCGGGCATGGTGGGCACGCCTTAATTCCTAGCACTTGGGAGGCAGAGGCAGGGGATCTTTGTGGAGTTCAAGGCCAGCCTGGTCTACAGAGTGAAGTTCCAGGACAGCCAGAGCTACAGAGAACCCTGTTTCCCCAAAAAAAGTATATTTATTATTACTTTTATTTTATGCGTATGAGAATATTATTGCCTGCATGCATGTAAGTGCATCTGTGTCATTTAATGCCCACAGAGGTCAGAAGAGAGCATTGGATCCCCCTGGAACTAGAGTTATGAACAGTAGTTATTAGCCACATGTAGGTGCTGGGAATGAAATCTGAAGTCCTCTTGAAAAAGGCAAATCAATGTTCTTCTTTTTTTTGGTCTTATTTGAGAAACAGGGCTCACTGTAGTCCCAGCTGTCTGGAACTCACTCTGTAGACCAGGCTTTGGCCTTTGAATCACAAAGATCCTCCTCCTTCTGTCCTCTCAAGTGCTAGGATTAAAGGTGTGCGCCACCACTCCGGCGCAAATCAATGTTCTTTAACCCTGAGCCATCTCTCCAGTGTCGGCCCCACCCCATGTGCCTTTTTTTTTTTTTTTTTTTTTTTTTTTTTTGTTTCCTGTGAGACAGGCTCTCCCTGTAGCCCCAGCTAGCCTGGAGCTCACTATGTAGACCAGGTTGTCCTCAGTCTGTTTCTGCCTCCCAAGTGCTGGAATGAAAGGTGAATGCCACCACGCCTAGAAAGCTTGACTGTTGATCCTCCTTTCTCCACTTGGGTTCTGGGATTACTGACCTGTGCCACCATGCCTGGTTTATGTAGTCCTGGGGATTAAACCCAATGTTTGTACATGCTAAGCAAGCACACTGCCAATTGAGTTATATCCTCAGTCCCCATTATTTTTCAAACCAACACAATTCATAGAACAAGGGTTATCATCACACAAGAGGATGACTAGCTTAAGGACAGAAGCACATCTGGCCTTGGTATCCTCCCCTCCAGACAATCCTGTTGACAGTGCTACCTGCCCAGGTAGGAAGAGCTGGCATGGCTGAGGTCTTCTCAGGCTATCTCTGAGAGGGGAGGTATTGCTTACAGCTTACATGGCTGTGGGGGGGACAGTCTTAGCAGGGACCCTTTTGGGGCCTCCTTACCCTATGAAGTTCTAGCTTCTTTAATCATCATGAAGTTGTGTAGTAAGAAAATTGCTGGGAAGCCAATATTAAAGATCCAGGGGAATCTCAGCACAGTGGGGTTGGTGGTAGCAGGAGGCTACGGGCTCTGGAATAACAATGGGAAGGGGGGCTGAAGAGATGGCCTAGCGGTTAAGAGTGCTGACTGCTCTTACAGAGGACCCGGGTTCGATCCCCGCAAAGCACCCATAGGCAGCTGAGAACCATCTGAAACTCCATTCCGGGGAGAACTCCAGTTCCCAAGGGGGGGGAATCCGACACCCTCTTCTGACCACCGTGGCATTTGCACAACATGGGTGCACAGATTTGCATGCAGACAGTATCATTGATACACATACAGAAATAAATAAATGCTGGGAGTGGTGGCCCATACCTTTAATCCTTGCACTTGGGAGGCCAAGGCACGCGGATCTCTGTGAGTTTTGGAGACCAGCCTGGTCTACAGAGTGAGTTCCAGGACAGCAAGAGCTACAGGAAGACCCTGTCTCAAAAAAGACCAAAAAAAAAAAAAAAAAAAAAAAAAGAAAAACAACGGGAAGGGCTCGGTAGCTCTGCCTGCCGTCACACCCCAGGCCAGGGAGAACCTCCTGCTCAGGTAGAGTCTGCAAAGGTCATGTCTTTGAAATCCAATTCACCCTTTGACCACGACTCGAGATGGTTCATTTGCTGACTTTACTTGCTGCCTTCACTTCTCGGCTCTGTTGATTGGCTCTCATTCTGACTTCATAACAGCATTTTAAGGGATTGACCTACAGCTGCTAACAGGTTCCATAGACTGTTGGGCCCAGAGGCTCGCTTGGGCTATTTCATGTAATTGGGTTTATGGACAGACAAGGCAATATGAAGGCACAAGCATCATGGGGATCTGGGAGCCTGCCAGCTTGTCAGTACCATGGAGGAGAGCAGAAAGACAAATCCAGCCATCACCATGGACACAGAACAAAGGTGTCTGGGTCTCAGCAGCTCTGGGAGCTGATGACCCCAAATTCAGAATGTTTGCTGGTCCCTGAATGCATATGCATCTCTGTGAGTGTCAGCTAAGTGTCAGCTGCAAGATCAGGAGTCTGTCTCCTTCATCCCTAGGGCCTGGCACACAGAGGGTACTGGAGGAGGCTGGTAAACAACTTGCTGGTGGTTGGGGGGAGGTAGGACTGGACCTAGGTTTGGTGTCCTAGTTTAGTTCAACCTCATGTGGGGTAACTGTTCTGCACAGTCCATTTTCACCGGGCAGCCTGAAGGCAGCTGTGTTTAGAACATGGGTGTGAGTTGTGATCATTTGCACTTAATATGGGGAGGGAGGTGACCAGCTCTGGCCTGAGACTCAAGGCTGGGGAGGTCCTCTCCCCTTCTTTCGCCTCTCATTTATTTTCTTTATTTTCCTTCTCCCTCTACAATGACCCAGAAGGACGGAAGAGGCACCGGGAGGAAACATGGGGCCTCTGGTGCTGGGAGAAACAGGCCTGGGCTGTGAGACATGCGCGCTTGCGCACACCGGCCCTGGCATTGTTATTGGTGCCTTCTGTGCTAGGCAGGCCCTAGACGCCATCAACTCTATGCCATGTGTGCCCTTTACAGAGAAGACAATGTGACACAGTGGATCTGTCGGTTGCCCAAGGCCACACAGCTAAGCATAGGAGTTAGAAAGTTTCTGCTCAACTTGCTGTTTATGGCATTCCCCTGATTTCTCTGCATGGTGGGACCCAGGAACAGGAGTGCATGCGTGGAGCAGGGATGCCATGCCTGTTGAGAGTCTGCAGGGAACCACATTCCCATAGTCCTTCTCTCCCGTAATGGACTGTCCCCAGTGGTAGCTAACATCTGGTTTCTGGGGGGGTAAGAACAGCCCCTTCTGGCCACCAGGCCTCCCTTTTATCTGGTGCCCAACTTTTCCCCTTCCTCAACTTTTTTTTTTTTTTTGAGACAGGGTCTCCCTATAGCCCCAGTTGGGCTGGAACTCACTCTGTAGATCAGGCTGGCCTTGAACTCACAGAGATCCTCCTGCCTCTACCTCCCGAGTGCTAGGATTAAGGGCGTGTGCCACCATACCCAGCTTAAAGATGGCTCTTAGCCGCCATGTGGGTGCTGGGAATCGAACCTGGGTCCTCTGCTACAGCAGTCAGCGGTCTTAACCGCTGAGCCATCTCTCCAGCCCCCCTTAACTTTCTAGCTTCTGGCTCAGCCTTATTGTTCTGCACAGAAAACCCAGTCACCTCTTCTCCTGGATCCGTCCCCAGCTTTTCCAGGGTTGGCTCAGATTCAGAGCTCTGTGGCCACGCGGGTTCCAGGGCAACTTGCCTACGTTCTTCTGCAGAGCCTCCTTGTTTCCCAGGAAGGGGACAGGGAGGGGGCGGCCACCGTCCCTCTGGATGCTCCCTCCCTCTTCCTGCAAAGCCCAAATCCTTCTTTCTGTTCCCCAGACATACCCAGGATGCTTTGAGAGCACACTAGGATCAAGCATCCTTCTCCCTCACCTCCTACGAACATCTGTCTTGATGATGTTACTGTTGGGTTTACACTCCTCCCTGGAGAAATGGAGCTGGCCCTGCCCTTCAGGGAGCTGGCACCCCTGTCAGCCCTGACGCCTTCCCCTCCAGTGTCCAGATAATGGAAACTCATTTCCGGTGGGGGGCAGTGGTGCAGGGCCTTGTGCATGCTGGACTTGTTGCCTCGGAACCGCAACAAAAGGAAATGTAGGCCAACAGCTCGAGCTTGCTGCACTTGCTACCAAGTATTTCCTCGGCCAGAAAACACTAACGGCCTCCTCCCATCTCCTTCTAGCTAATGATAAATAATGTGTATTTTTAGTTTGGAATTGAATTTCATCTCTCCATTGCTGATGTGTTTCAGGTATTTTTTTCTTTTTTTCCTCCCTTGGGGCCTGGAAACTAGACATTTGTGCATTTACCATGTGCATTTATTCCCTGCCAGAAACTGACATATGGATGCATTAACTCCTATACATTTTTTTTCCCCTCATCCTCCTGCAAAACACTCACCTGGCTGGACCTGATGGGGAGCTGCATCCAGAGGACTCTTCTGAAGGCATCTTGCAGCAGAGGATGGGGTGTCCTACGGGCAAGGGACTGGCCTCTATCACTGATCGCTCCTTTCAACTTGAACATGCCCTGGGTCCATCCAAACTGTGATACGTTTGGTTTGGGCTAGAGCATCAGGTGCTGCATTTGAAGCACCTTCCCAGGTGAGCAGCCTTTGAGAACCTCTGGCCTAAATCCTTCCTATTGGAAGTGTGGTCCTGATAACAGCAGGTGGCTGGGAGCTCAGGGATGGATGCTTAAGTGTCACCACAGGTCTAATTAAAGTCTGCATATCTTGGGGCCTAGAGAGGTAGCTTAGTTGGTAGAATGCCTGGAATGCAAGCAGGAAGACCCGAGACCCACTCTCCAGCATCCATGTAAAAAGCCAGGCAAGGTGGCACAGACAGATCTATAATTCCAATGCTGGGGAGCAGAGACAAGAGGAGTCTGGGAGCTCATTGTCAAGCCAGTTTGGTGGAATCGGCGACCTCCGTGTTTAGTGAGAGACTAGGAGGGGTTGTGGGGGATAGCTCAGTGAGTAAGAGTGATGCTGGGAAGGCAGGAAGGGCTGAGTTGAAATCCCTGAACCTGCATGAAAGCCAAACCTGCCTGTCATGCATATAACCCCAGAGTTGGGGTGCAAAGACAGGGGAGCCCAGACCCAACCAAAACAGTGAGCCGCAGGTTCAATGAGAGAACTTGTCTCAAAAAATAAAGTGTAGAATGACTGAGGAACACACCCAACATACTCCTCTAGGCTCTCACAGGTGCACAGACCTACATATGTGTGCAGAAGCATCTGGCACCAGACACACACACACACACACACACACACACACACACACACACACACACGGCTTGCATGTTAACAAGATTCCTGGGTGCTCTGAATGCATCTTACAGCTTGAGAAGCACTGGCCTGAATCATTTCCCAGCGCTCTCCTCCACCCACTCCTATGACCTCAAGCTTGACTGTACATTAGAATCATCTGGAGAGCTTTAACAACATCCCTAAGACCATGCTGCACCCCCCACCCCCGGCCAATTAAGTCAGCATCTCCGGAGTGGGACCCGGGCATCTGTGCATCTTAAAAGCTCCCCAAGAGATGCCGTGAGCAGGCTCATCTGAGAGCCACTGTTCTGCCTGGAGGAGTTGAACTGGAAAGATGTCTCACCCAGCCCTGACCTTGAACCCAGAAAGGGGCATTGTTCTTCCTCTGTGCCTACTCATCCGCACCCACTCACTGGTCCAGAGACAGCTCAGCTTTGCCTTGTGCAGGGTCCTTCATCCGCCAGCTTTGGGAGCAGGCTGAGTCCAGTCCTATATCCTCTCTGACCTCAGCTTAGCTGACTGTGGCCATTGGGAAGGTAGACATAAGCAAAACTGGCTGAGCCAGGTATTGCTGACCCCTTGGCCTAATTAGAGCAAGCCCACAAGGGTCTACTGTCACAGTTGTGAAATTCTACTATTTAAATTCTTCTGAATTAAATTTAATGTCAAACGCCCAGCAAACCAGTTATCACTTTTTATCATTTCCCTTTCCACGTCCTTGGCAGACCTCATTAATCCATCAGAGCACTCTTTCTCAGGAACACAGAGGTGGCTGCAGAAGGGTTTTCTCTATAGCGTTCCAGGCAGGACAGACCAGTGGAGGCATGAGAGATGGAGACCTGCCTTCCCAGTTTCAGCATTAGCCCATCTCCTGGGAAGACAGTCTTGGCGGGAACCATTTCTCAGAGAGCACTGCTCCCAGCCAAGTCAAAGTCCAGTCACTCTGTGGGCCTTGCTTTCTGGCCCTTCTGATATAGAGCTTCCAGACGAAGCGTGCAGCCTGGGGTGGAGGCCTGGACTACTGGGTTAGCCAATTATCTTTAGAAGAACCACAGAGACCCAGATCCTAGCCCCCACTTATCCTGGCCCAGATGCACAACAGCCAGCAGGATATGTGTACAGAAGTAGCTGGTTAAAGTCAGAAGATGCTAAACAATAGGGTATTGGAGCACACCCTCCACAGAGCCTGCCGAGTCTCAGGGAGCTGTGGAGGGAGAGCAGCAAGGCATGCTGGTCCTAATTACATTTCACGACCTGATGCTCACAGCAGGGAGGACACCAGCATTCCAGATATCAGCTCACCTGTCTGCCTGCTTAACCTCTTTTTGTTGATGTGTTTTGTTTTTCAGAGACAGAGTCTTAAGTAGCCAAGGCAAGTCACCAACTTGCTATATAGCCCAGGCTGGTCCTGACCTCCTGATCTTCTGGCCTCCTCCTCCCAAGTGCTGGGATTACATCCCTGTGCTACCTACTTGTCCAGTGGTTTGATTATATCCTCCACAGACTTGCTGGAGGAAGTGTGTCCCTGGGGCGGGGCTTTGAGTTCAAAGCCTCACTCCACTTCTAGTTCCCTCTCTGCTTCGTGTGTGTGTGTGTGTGTGTGTGTGTGTGTGGGTGTGTGTGTGGTTTAAGATATCGGCCTTTTGGTTTTTCGGCTGGGCCTCCCGACCCTGATGGACTCTTACCCTTCTGGCTCTGTCGGCCCAGATAAGCTCTTCCTTCTGTAATTTGCCTTGGTCATGGTGTTCTATCACAGCAAGGCACAGTTACACACTTCTTCCACTTTCTCCCTGATAGACAAATTCCGGGGGCCTCTCAGCTGCCCCTTGGAACCTGGGAAGATCAAAGGGAGAATTACTGACTTGTTTGTCTAAAGGCTTTCCTTCTTCTCCATCCTGCTGCTAAGTTTGGGGAAGAAGTTGGCAGCCTGTGGCTTCCTGGCATGAAGAGCTATGGGTGTCCCCTGAAAGGGTGACAGACAGCAATGTGAAAAGCCTAGGCTGAGAGTGCCTGAGACATGGCCGGGGAGCTTAGGTGGGTAAAGAGGAACCCTTTACCTGCCCTTCCAGTTCTTTCTCCAGAGGCTGAAAAGTGCTCTCTGTCTTTGCTGACAGCTAAGGGTGAAAGGAAGGCTGGGTTAGCTTTGACCCTCAGTATGGCTTTGTAAGTAGAATTTGGGATTCAGGTGAATAGTTAGAAAGTCAGATTATACATGTGTGTGTGTGTGTATCTCTTTATATCCATGTATATATACACATATGAGCATGCACACATGTGTACATATGCATGCGTGTACATATTCTCATATTCGGGAATACCTGTACCTCTGTTCTGCCTGAGAACCGTGTTGATGTGGAGCTCTTGGTGTGGACAGTGGCCTTTGCATCAGAAGATGGTCACTTCTGGAAGAAGAGGTTGACTTCAGTCCCACAGGGAGGGGGCAGAGCAGGTGTGGAGCAGAAGTTATATGTTTCTTTTAATTTTTTTTTATTATTATTGGGGCTGAGGAGATGGCTTAGTAAAGAGCACTGGCTGCTCTTGCAAGAGGACTCAGGTTTGGTTCCTAGAACCTACATGGTGGCTAACAACTGTCAGTAACTCCAATTCCAGGGGGATCTGATAGCCATTTTTGGCCTACTGTAGCCTGGGATGGGCTTAGTGAAGTCCCTGTCCCTCTCTGGTAACCTCTGACGAATGTCATCTCATGTGGATACCCACATATGCCCCGGGACTCTTTTTGCTGCTGGCACAGACAGGTTCCTTTTCCGAAGGGAATTTAACTGACGTCCAGCGACCTTGACTCCTCACCCTCCTCACAAGCACGGAGAGGCCTCTGCCCTGCTGCCTTGTCTATTTCTGCCAGTCCAGAGTGAGCCTTAAAATCACCTGCTTCATCTTGCTGTGACAGGTACCTGGGAGGCTGAGACACACAGGGCTCCATTTCCACAGTTTATGACAGTGTGGAATGGGTGGCCCACCCACCTACCCCCCCGTCCCTCGCCATCCCAGCAGCCATTGCTCCCTGTCTCACAGCTGAGCTTTCTTGGCCACCAGCAAAGCCCACCCCACCTAGATGGATTGGCTGGTTGGGAGAATATTTATTTTAAGAGACATTTCACCTCAGGTTGGGCTATGCTTGGCTTATTACCCATAAATATCAACCAACAGAAAAGGGTGGCCTCTGGGAGAAGAAATGGATGCTTTGGAGGAAGACTACAAGCTGATGTCATCTCAGGGGAGGCAGGGAATGGGCCACTTTTGTGCCTGGATTTTTACAGCGCAGTTTATAGGTCCCCTCTGTGCCATGGCACTGAACATCTGAGCTGTAACAGTGGAGGGAGGGAGGGAGGGAGGGAGGGAGGGAGGGAGAGAAGAGAGAAAGAGAAGAGAGAGAAAGAGAGAGAGGGAGAGAGAGATTTCTAGTATTTCTTGGAGGAAGTAGATTTTGGAGCGTTCTTTTTGCAGGGGTAGCAGAGAAGGACATTCTAGGAGGGAGCGGCATGTGCGAGTGTGTGGGGACTGCCTGGGGAGGTCAAGGAGCCTTCCAGGGAGCGAGCCAGGGGCTGATGGAGAGCTGTGCTAGGGAGGAGGTGGGAATACTGCAAGGGATGCCCAGGGCTTTTCCACAGGGACATTGAGGGGTGGTCCTTCTTGCACCTAGAGGGCAGCATTGATCTGAGGCTATATGCCTTGGCCAGGACAGGTCATTGGTTGGCCCACCCTTGGGTGGCTCTCTTGGGGATTACCAGGGTGTCTGCTGGCTCCTTTGGGGCCAGCCTGAACCCTCTGGAGGAGGAAGAGAGCGACCTCCTCGAGTCACCCTGAGCCGGATGTGGTGCCGGCGGCCTCTCTCTTTCCTCTACCTTGTTGCTTCAGGTGCTTTTTTCTCTCCCTCTTCTCTTTCCCTTCTGCCCTCCCCAACCATGGTCTCCTCCTGCGTTGAGAATTCCCTCCCTAGAAGGTCCCAAGAACAAACCAAAGTACGATTCCGCTACAGGCCCCCCCCTGGGGAACCAATGACTTCACTGGGCTGACTTACAGAGCATGGGTCAGGAGGGCGACCCCAAAGCAGCCACAGTAGAAAGCCTCACCCAGAATGGATGGTGGCTTCCCCAAGCTGCATAGATGGAGTTCCTTCCTTAACTTTCCCAAACTCCAGAGACCTCGAGGCCATGTGCAGCTGGGGGAGGGGGTTGCATACAGATGGCTGGGAGGAGCAGCTAGAAGCTCAGGTGAGGGGCCGGGGACCCTCTACCCCCTCCTTCCATGAGAGGTACCTACAGTCAGTAAGTCAGATTATGATCGTCTCTAAGCAGGCACAGCTGATCCAATGAATATGGCAGTCATTTTTTTTTTAAATTTTTTTTATTATTATTTATTTATTTTTGTATGTGTATGAATGTAGTGTCTGCATGCAGGTTTGTGCACCCATGTCGTGCAATGCCGCGGAGGTCAGAAGAGGGTCTCGGATTCCCCTGGAACTGGAGTTCTCCTGGAATTGGAGTTACAGACGGTTTTAGCCGCCATGTGGGTGCTGGGGATCGAACCCGGGTCCTCTGCAAGAGCGTCGGTGCTCTTAACCGCTAGGCTATCTCTCCAGCCCCCGGCAGTCATTTTGCTATGCAGCTAAGGACACAGTTCAGGGAGGTTAGGGCAGTGGTCCACAGGTGCCCCGCCCATGTGGCAATGAAGAGTCTTGAAGGCAGCTGGGTGGACGTAGACAACTTCCACAGCAGCACACTGATCCTGGGTTAGAGATAAAAATAATTTCTCTCCCCTCTTGGGTGCAGTAGTTTCTCCTTGAGGGCTTAGTGATGTTACCCACCACCTGGTCAGGCTCCTACCTGCAGGGTGTGGGCTAGACAGTCAGGGACTTCCTAGGCAGGAAGAGGCTGCAGCAGGTTACCATTGTCCCCTTCAAGTCTGGGACAACAAAGCCCCAGTGGCTGTCAGCAAGGTTATGTGGAGCTTGTTTGATAGTTATCATCTGTATTCTCAAAGGGACTGTGACTACGAGAGCATGTGTGAGTCCGTGGGGTGGCTATGTGGGATCACATGAAATAATGTACATACATGAGTGTGTGCATGTGCACGAGTGTGCAAGTGAATGTGTGAGTGTGCGTATGAGTATATGTATATGGGAATGTGTATGTGTGTGAGAATGTGTGTATTTGTAGTGTCAACATTACAGTAATCTGAACAAAAAACTGACTCTTAAATTTAGGGTTTTTTTTTGTCCTTTTGAGACAGGGTCTTCTTGTAGCCCCTGCTGGCCTGGAACTCACTATGTAGACCAGGGTGACCTTGATCTCACAGAGATCCACCTGCCTCTGCCTCCTGAGTGCTGGGATTACAGGTGTATGCCACTATGCCCAGCCCAAATTTAGTTTTAAGACTGGGTCTGAACTCAGAGGCCAGCCCAGATGTCTCTTGGAACTCTCCTCTCCTGGAACTGTCCCCTCAAGTCAGGCCCCACCCAGGATTTTGTTCAAAATAGTTTCTCCAGCTTCACTTGGAAAAGTACAAGCTTGGCTCCCCCCAAATCTTAGCAGACCATCAGCCTTTTCATCCCTGGGTCTAGAACACCTCACTCACTCAAGGTCAATCGTCCTTCCAAGTCTACATTGTGTGCAATGGAGATAGGCGCACCTGCTTCAGTGCTTTGATATATTAATTCCCAAGCATACTCACATTCATTCATTATCGTTTTGGATGGAGAGCCAATTGAGGTTGCCAACCAAATGAGATCAGGTGCCCAGGTCACAAGACATAAGAGCACATGGTTTTTCTGGGGTTAATTAAAAATCATTAGTCCAGATTCTGTCATTTATAAAAGTCTATCTCATAGTGTATGAATGTGGATGTGTGTGTGTCTGTGTGTGTGTGTGTGTGTGCGCATTTGTATATTACAGGGTTCTCAAGACACTGTTCTCCACCATCAAGCATCACACTGAGCCTGACCTCTAAGGGCAGGGACAAGTGGACCTTGGCCAGCTCAGGTGGCCCTCACATTAAGCACCATCACCTGAGCAGGGCATCACAAGGCCTTTCTGGGGGATCCCCAGGCTGACTATTTGTGGTTTAGATGTCCCTCACAGTCTCAAGTGTCTGAGCACTTAGGTCCCAGCTGGTGCCGTTTTGTTGGGAAGTTGCGGACTCTTTGGGTGTGGGCTGTGGGCAGTAAGTCACTAGGGTGGCCTTTGGAGGCTTTACTTGCTTCTGGTTCCAGTAGGAGCTTTCCTGGTCTACTACATGAAGAAGCTGTTGCCGCCGGGGAAGGAACTGCTGTGCAGCCATGCCTTCCCTGCCATGAAGAATTGAAATCCCTCTGAAACAGTGAGCCAGAATGAAACCTTTCCTCCCTTACGTTAGGCATTTTGTCATAGCAACAAGAAAAGTAACCAACATATTGATTCCCCCCACCAAGATTTTCCCAGACAGCAGTGAAGGGTCTTCTCTAGGTTCCAAACTCCCTCCAATCTGCTAACCCTTAATACCTTTCAACTAGAGGTTGCTGATAGTACCATTCAGTCTTTTGGAATCCCCAAAGACCCATGCCTGCTTGATCACAGAGTCTCATTCCATGGGCAAATGTGATTGCTATAAGGGGAGATAGGGCGTGAGGGCAGGACCATTCTGAGTCTTCTTTCAACACTGGTCCCGTGGATCCTGCCAGAGTCCTGCAGCGGGAGGGGTACGGAGCATCTGCAGGTGGCCATCTTCACCACCTCTGCAAGTCAGTACGTGGTCAGAGAGGAACAAAGGTGGAACTCCTACCCTCAACCCCTGGATCCTCCCAGGCATGAGAGCCAGCAAATTTCTGTGCTTTACGCCTGCTCTTCTCTCTTGCTTAACCCCCTCCCCAAGGATTAGATTCAGCACCCCATTCCCAAGCGTTCCTCTCCCAGTCCCAATCCCATTTGGTTGCTCCGGTCTTCTCCCTGTTACAGAAATAAGGGAACATATTTAGAGAAGTTTCTAGAAGCTTAATCAGACCCGAGAGAGGTTGAGAAACCCTGAGAAAAGACATAACACCAATATCAAGACTACTAACTATGACATTTAGGGTCAGGGAAGGACCAAGACGGGGGTGGCTTTCTCTACTCCTGAATTCTGCAGTTGGGCCATGGATGTACCCTCAGTCCCAGTCCTTCCCCAATCTACTCTTCATTATGTAAATATTCATTCTTCTGCATAGGCTGCTTACTTTTTTTCCAAGTGGAAGTCTCTTTTATATCTTTATAAAAGTAACTTATGATAATATAATGAAATAAAATCAAGTTATATGATGCACCTTAGATGATAGAATGCCTGCCTAGTACACACGAAGCCTTGGGTTCCATCCCCAGCTCCAGGTAAACAAAGTTCAGTGGCATACACATGTAATTTCAGCACTCAAGAGGTAGAGGCAGGTAGAGGTCATTCTTGGCTACATAGTGAGTTTGAGGCCAGCCTGGGTTACATGAGACCCTGTCTCAAAAAATAAAAAGTAGCTAAAAAACCCCTTCAAGTTACAAAAAGAGGCAACTCCCTTACTTGGAAGGATCCCTGCTGTCCTTCAAGATTTGCCATGAATTTTGTGTGTCCCGCAAGTCCCTCTTAGCAGACCCATGGTCATCTCTTCCCTTCTGCTTACCTAGGCTCCCTGGCATGCGTGGCTTCTTTGGTCCCCAGACCCCATTCTAGAATTACAGAATCTTGGCAGGAAAAGGGCAGCTCGTCCAACCTTCTGTCCAGTGTGACAGTCCCAGCCAGAGCAACTGACAGATGGCAAGCTACTGATGTCTGCACACTGTCGAGCGAGGCAGCTCAGCACCTTCTGGGGTAGCCCTTCCGCTACAGGGCAGCTCTAATTGCTGGAAAGTTATTTCCTTTTGTTTAGTTAAAACTTGGCATGTGATGCCCTTGCCTGAAGACCTGGCCTCTGGGACACCATAAAGTCAGTCTGCCCCACTTCCACATGACAGATTCCACACTGCCAAAGACAGCGTGTCCCCCCGGATTCACTGTTTCCCTGGCTAAACACCCCGATTTCTGAAAAACACATCAGAGGGAGATTGCCCTGTTGTTCTGCTTTTGTCCTGTTCATGCCCTTCAGTATGCCTTTGTGTCTAGAATTTTCTTGGTGCAGGGAGAGTGGAGATAGGGAACTAAATAATACCACGGCACTTCTATGGTTCTAATGACAAACCAGAGTTAGAGTCCTCCAAAGTTCCTCCTCCCCCCAGGGAACCAATGAATTTACTGGGCTTACAACAGGGTCAGAGTGAAGGTCACTGACAGGTAGATGGATGGCCCCAAAGCAGCTGTACTGGGTCTTCACCCAGCATGCCTGACGACTTCCCCACAGTTGCATAGATGGAGCCCCTTCTGCTATCCTTCTCAGTATATAAACCCTAGCCCCCTCCTGAAACCTCAGGGTCATGTGTAATTAAGGTAGACTTGCATGCACCTGGCTGGGAGGGGCAGCTGGATACTCATGTGGGCTCCCATGACCCTCCCCGGCTCCTCTTAGGAAGGATGTCAACAGTCAAGATCAGATATAATGATCTTTTGCAAGCAAGTACAGCTTAATGAATAAAGATGGTGGGTGTTTGGCTTGGACGATGGTCCTGTCTAACAGCTTTCAGGTGTGATACCCAGCCAGTGTGAAATCCTCAGAGGGCATAGAACCAGGAACCATCCCACTGGATCTGCATCCCCGGTAGCACTGTGCAGAGTCCAGGGCCCTGGCTACAGAGATTCTGGATCATAACTGTGGGGTTAAGACCAGGAATCTGTACTTTGTGTGTGTGTGTGTGTGTGTGTGTGTGTGTGTGTATGTGTGTGTGTGTGCCAGAGATCAAGATTGGACATCTTGCTCTCCACATCATTATTATTATTATTATTATTATTATTAATTATTATTTTTGTCTTTTTGAGACAGGGTCTCCCTGTAGCCCCAGCTGTCCTGGAACTCACTCTGTAGACCAGGCTGGCTTTGAACTCACAAGGATCCGCCTGCCTCTGCTTCCTAAGTGCTAGGATTAAAGGCGTGTGCCACCACGCCCGGCTGATTTTTTATATTTAAAATGCATCTACTTATTATTTTATTTCTATGAGTGTATGCGGGTGTATGTGGGTGTATGTGTCACAGCATGTGTGTGGAGGTCAGAGGACAACTTATGGGATTTGATGATCATCAGTCTTGGTGGCAAGTGCCTTTAATCTCTAAGCCATTTCACCAGTCCTCTACCACATTATTATTTTGTATTTTTATTATATATGTATAAGTGTTTTGCTTGCATGTATATAAGTGCACCCATGTCATGCAATGCTGACAGTAGCCAGAAGAGGGCATCAGCTCTCTGGGAACTGGAGTTATAGATGGTTGTCAGCTGCCATGTGGGTGCTGGAAACTGAGCCTGCATCTTCTCCAAGAACAGCCAGTGTTTTAAACCACTGAGCTAACTCTCCAGCTCGGTATCCATATAAATTTCTGAGACAAAAGTTTCTCTCTGGACCTGGAGTTCGCTCTTCTTTGGCTAGGCTAACAAGCACCAGGGATCCTCTTGTTTCCTGTCACCCAGTGCTGGAGTTACAGGTGTACACAACCATGCTTGGACTTTAAATTATTAAAAATTTATTATTATTTTATTTTATGTGTATAGGTGTTTTGCCTGCATTATGTAAACCCACCATGCGTGTGCAAAGCTCACAGAGTTCAGAAGAGGGTATAAGATCCCCTAGAACTGGGGTTACATATGGTTGTCAGCCACCATGTGGATGTTGGGAATTGAACCTGGGTCCTCTGTAAGAGCAGCCAGTACTTTTAAGTGTTGAGCCATCTCACCAGCCCTCCATACTTGGCTTTTTATGTGGGTGCTGGGAGTCTGAATTCAGATCTTCATGCTTGCTTGGTAACCATTTTACTGACTAAGCCATCTCCCCAGCACAGGAATCTGTACTTTTTATTTTGTTAAAACACACTCAATGGGCGGAAACTCATGTGTGATACTATAAACATAGCCCAAACCACATGGATGGAGAGGTCATAGATCTTAGAGAAATCCCCAAGGCTTTCACAT
Organism: Rhizomys pruinosus; assembly: GCA_009823505.1. Taxonomy (NCBI): domain Eukaryota; kingdom Metazoa; phylum Chordata; class Mammalia; order Rodentia; family Spalacidae; genus Rhizomys; species Rhizomys pruinosus. The sequence goes on from VZQC01007234.1 coordinate 1,210,923, forward strand.
CCCTAGACTAATGTAACTTCTTACTAAGTGCAAAATCTGTATCCTTATATTTACAGACAAATATCCCAGTCACCTCTCATCAATGAAGCTTCTTTTGCATCAGACGAAAACTATTAGAGAGTACCACAACTTGTCACTCACAGACATTGTTGGTGAATTGCCCAAACCTAAGTGGCACATCTACAATACAACCTCTAGACCTAAGGCTCATGCAAGATGGATCAAGGGGCCAAGAGGACTCTAATGAATCTTTCAATGCTCATTAAGGAAGCTTCTTCATGCAACAGAGGGCCAGGAACACAAAGGTCATAAATGGCCAAACATGGAGATTGGGAGCCTGCAGAGTGTGGATCCTTGGACAGGTCTCCTATATTTAGCTTCACTCACCCAGGGCTCAGGGACCATTACAGAAGAAGGAATGAGAAGATTGTAAGAGCCATGGAGGTGGTGCATGACCAAATGGAAAAAGAATCCTATGAGCTCCTGGGACCCTGTTCCTATGAACCTACAGCAATGCTGTCAGTACGCACAAGACCCATGCAAACTCAAGCAGACAAAAACCCAGCATGGAACTGGGGAAATGGGCAGTAGACCCCAATCTTAGCTGAAGAAATATTGGCACTGTTGGGTGAGGGGGAGCTCTTCTTCTTTTTAATTTCTTTCTTTCTTTCTTTCTTTCTTTCTTTCTTTCTTTCATTCATTCATTCATTTATTTATTTATTTATTTATTTATTTATTTTTGGTCTTTTCAAGACAGGGTCTCCCTGTAGCCCCAGCCGTCCTGGAACCCACTCTGTAGACCAGGCTGGCCTTGAACTCACAAAGATCCACCTGCCTCTGCCTCCTAAGTTTATTTATTTCTTATGTATATGAATGTACTGTCTGCATGTAGGTCTGTGCACCCGTGTCGTGCAATGTCGCGGAGGTCAGAAGAGGGTGTCAGATTCCCTTGGAACTGAGTTAAAGATGGTTCTCAGCCATCATGTGGGTGCTGGGAATCGAACCCAAGTCCTCTGCAAGAGCAGTTGGCACTCTTAACCACTAGGCCATCTCTCTAGCCCAGAGCTCATCTTCTTAAAGTGAGCAACTCTAGACTACAAATCAGCGGATCAACTTGCACTGAGAAATGTCTGGGGTCACTAATTTGGCACAATAGGACTTCACGCAAATGATAGAGTGTATGAATTCCAGTGGGGGGGTGGGCTGTGGGGGGGGAGGCCAGCAGGGAAGGGGTATAGAGGGGATTGAGATGGATCAAGATGTTCTGTATGAAATATTCAAAAATTCAATTAAAAAATTTAAAATATAAAAATTAATTAATTAGTGTGTGTGTGTGTCTGTGTGTGTGTGTGTGTGTCTGTGTACACATGCCTGTGGAGGTAGGAGGAGTACATTCCAGAGTCAGTTCTCTCCATGTATTATGTAGGATCCAGGGAACCAAACTCAGGTCATCATCAGCAAGGACCTCGATGGCCTTCACCATCACGCTGGCTCTGTACTTTTAAGAACCCCGCAGCCAATTCTGGGGAGCATCTGTTATTCTGAAGTGAAGTAGAGAAGCGAGGAGGAAGATGTGTGGAGTGAGGCTCTGTGAGGCTAATGAACTCATCAGGACTCATTGTTCTGGAAGTTACAGAAACAGCTTAGTCAGTTTAAGAAATGGGAATGCATTGGTGGTTTAAGAGCACCATGGAAATCTTGGAGAACAGCTAGGGATTAAACAGAGAGCTCAAACCTCTCACTCCCTCAGCCTCTCATCTTTTGCTTGGATTCCTTCTGAAAACAGAGCTCTCTAGATGGTGAGGAACTGGGCATGGGGAGGCCAGCTTATGCTACAGCAGCCTGTATTCCAGCTTTATGTCTCTTGAATTCTTGGGAAGGATTTTTTTTTGGTCTAACTTGAATCTCCTTTTCACCGAGCTCTAAGCCACAGAGTGGGATCTTAGGACTGGATTATAGACTTGCCCTGTCATGTTGGTAGAGGGCTGGGGATGCTGGGGGATGGAGAGTGAGCCACCAGGGAAGGACGATGAACCGGGTTCCCTACACCCACCAGAGGGATGGCTAGAGCTTCACGGGTAAAGAAAGGTCTGTTATGACATTTGGATGGAGGTACCATTACTCTGGCAATAATGGGACCTTTGAAAGACCCTCTTGGACCTGATTTGGATGATGCTACTCAGAAATAAGAAGGGATCTCAGGGCCTCAACGATCACTTCTCCAGCCACAATGGCAAGTGCCTTATCTTTTTAAAATTTTAATTTAAAAATTTTATTTTTGTTAGAGTGTTTTGCCTTCATGTATGTAAGTTCACCTGTGTCATGCAATGCCTGGGGAGGGTAGAAGAGGGCATTGGTTCCCCTGGAACTGGAGTTAAGGTTGTGAGCTGCCAGGTGGGTACTGGTAACTGAATCCCAGTCCTCTGGAAGAGCAGCCAGTACTCTTATTGCTGAGCCATCTCTCTAGCCCCATCAAAAAATTTTTAAAGGAATTTTTAAGCTGGGCATGGTGGCATGCACCTCTAATCCCAGCATTGTAGAAGCAGAGGCAGGCAGATCTCTGTGAGTTCAAGGCCATCTTGGTCTATATAGAGAGTTCTAAGCCAGCTAGGGATATACAAAAAGATAAAAATTAACAAATGACAAATGGTATCCCTCATCTGTGGATGCTAGCACTATTTACCTAATTGTATGGCAAACTGAGCAATGTTAATGTGATCTGAAAACAGCTGTGCTCTTATATTGTAGAATTCCTTAAAAAATAAACAAATAAAAATAAAAAACCCAAAAAGATAAAAATTATGTATGGATGTATTCATGTATGTATTCATTTGCATGTACATGTTTGTGCAACATGCTACATGGATGCCAGAGGATAATTTTCAGGAGTTGGTTCTTTCCTGCTACCATGTACGTCCTGGGGATTAGATTCAGGCCATCAGGCTTGGCAATCACCTTAACCCACTGAGCCATTTCACCAGCCCAAATCCAGCCATTATGAAACTTAATCTGTGCCTCAGAAATTAGGAGGCCCCACCTGTCTTGGATTCATCTGTGCTTGTTTTGCTGGTATGAACCTTATGGCTTTGGTTAGACTGATAATGACTCCAAGTCTGGAATCAGAAGATATGTAGCTTCTATACATCTTCTCATAGCCAGAGTCCACTACATGAAGTGTATATTCTGTAGTTTACCACTGTTATAGACAAGGCATTTTATCTGCCTATGTTCTCTAATGTGTGGTCCCTTATAAGCAAGGCAAGTTTGGACATATTTCTGATGTCACAGCATCAACTGGAGGCTGCATCCCCTAGCGAGAGGAGTGGCTAGCTGACTAACAAAAAATGTGTTGCTGTTCCATAGTATAGACCTCCCATTGGAGGAAACTGCTGTCCAGTCATGGGCTGTATATCCCTCTCCTCTTGCATCTAGAAAGGACCCCATGACTGATTCTTACCAATGGAATCTGAATGGAGACAATGGTACAGTTTACAAGCCAAAGTGGTTGTAAGCATCATGTAGGAGACCCTGCATGATCACTGATAACTCAAGGGAGGACTTCCATGGTGTTTTAGCAACAGGAGAGCCTCAAGACGGAAAGAACCTGGGTCTCTGAGTCACTTGGAGCAGAGTCCCCCAGAAGAGCTGATTAATCAGTAACATCTACATTAAACATCAATTGGGTAAGAAATAAACCTCATTTGTGTTAAGCCACAATTTAAGGACCAACTGTCAGCATTAATTAATTACCCTAATTACCATATACCACAGGCTCATTGTCTGATGCCAAATGTTCCTTCCATTATCCCTTTCAGCGTCAAATCATCAGAGGCCATTTAAGCTTCTGGTAACCATTATTAGATTAGATTTGCTGGGGATTTTCAGCCTGGTCGCACTGGGCCTATAAGATGGCTCAGTGGATGAAGGTGTCTGTTACCAAGACTGACAACCTAAAGTTGATTCCTAAGAACCCACATAGTATAAAGGAGGCAACAGACTCTCACAGGTTGTCCTCTGACTTCCACATGTGAGCAGTGCCCCCAATAAATAAATGAAATGTAATGAGATTAAAAATGAGGAGGAGAGGGGCTGGAGAGATGGCCTACCAGTTAAGAGCGCCGACCGCTCTTACAGAGGACCCGGGTTCGATCCCCAGCACCCACATAGCGGCTGAGAACCATCTGCAACTCCAATTCCAGGAGAACTCCAGTTCCAGGGGAATCCGACACCCTCTTCTGACCTCTGCGGCATTGCACGACACGGGTGCACAAACCTACATGCAGACAGTACACTCATACACATACAAAAATAAATAAAATAAAAAAAAATGAGGAGGAGAGATGCCATGACTATACCATGGCTGACCGTTCTTCTATCACTCCTGCGTTCCTGTGCCCATTCATTCATTAATCTCATCCTTTCACCCAGAGTTTGCACTGCGGGTTTGTAGGTAGGGCTGGCACACTTCTCTTTTGTTCCCTTGCTCAACTCTGAGGGCTGGTGGGTGTATTCATTACTTTTCTTGTTATGGCAAAATATCTCACCAAGTTACTTTTCTTATTGTTATGACAAATTACCCAACAAAAAAACAACTCAAGGAAGGAAGGATGGGTTTATTCTGGCTGCTAGTTAGTAGGGATACAGTCCATTATGGTGGGAGTGTCGGGCAACTGGTCACATGGTTTCCACAGTCAGGAAGCAGAGAGAGAAGAATGCTGGTGCTCAGCTCACTTTCTCCTTTTTTATTCAGCCCATGAAACAGTGGATCTCCCTACTTTAATTAATCTAATCTGGAAAATCCCACACAGGCTTGCCCCTATAGATTTGTTTCCATGGAGATCCTAAATCCTGTCAAGTAGGAAATCAAGATTAATGTCAGAGGGGGGCACCCCATCTACAGTGTAGGTGTGGCTACACTCAGTACACCATTCTTACTTTAAAGTTGGGTACCGTATTCTACATGTACCCTGCAGTAGAAAAGACAAAACGTATTTGTATAACAATTTACTCTGAGTTAAATCAGTCCATCTTGGAGAGAAGGTCCTTAAGAGGCAGATAGACCCAGATAGACGCAGATTGCAAACAACGCCTAAGTCCAAGGAGATCCCTGAAACTGACCAAAGGTCGTATAAATGGGAAGAACTGCTGAGGATATCCAGAGCAGCTGAGCTGCCTGGAAAACTCCAACCTGTCCACTTGCTTGCAAATTGTGCAGAGAGTTCCAGGGTTCCAGCTTTCATGGGTTACCACTCCTGTTGGGGGTGGGCTTTAAGTCATCCCTGCTCCTGGAAGTCAGCCCTCATCCATACTCCCGTAAGTTGCCTCAGTAAACTCAAATTGGTTCACCAAGTTGGACTTTGGTAATAATGTGACTGGTTTGTTTTCAGCTCCCTGTCTAGGGTGAGAAGATATTTGTTCATGTCCTCCTAGGAAAAGTGTCACAGGACATCAAACCAATTATGTCAACAGAGAGAATTTGATAGAAGGACTTGGTTTAATGAGTATTGGCGAACCACAAGGGCTTTATGATATGATAAAGTTCTGAGTGTGAAAAAGGAAGTTGCAAACTGGCCCCACTGATCAGGGGTGGAACCAGCTCCACTGTGAGGGTGAAGGTCCATCACCGCAGTGCGATGAGAGGAGCAGGAGGCCAGCAGCACGTCCCTCTCCTGCCCCTTGCCCTTCAGGGCTCTCTAATGTTCCTATTGGCAAGAGCTTAAGCAGAAACATGGCCTGCAGAGTCCCAGGTGTCACATCCCAAGACAGAATATGACTACGTGGGTTTGGGGGCTGAGAGCCAACCACATAGAGTGCCTGGGAGATAGCTTAGTCTTTAAAATTCTTGCTGAATACACACGAGAACCTGAGTTCCATCCTTAGCACCCACATAGAAAGCTTGGTGTGGGTGGGGAGATGTCTCCGTGGGTAAAGTGCTTGCCGTGTAAACATGAGCACCTGACTTCAGATCACCAGCACACATATTAAAAAGTCACATGCAGTGGCACAAGCAGGCACTGAAGGGGGCCCAGGGGGAATCCCAGGGTCTTGCTGGCCAGGCAGCCTTGCCAAAAGGGTGAGCTCCTGGTCCAGAGAGGTTCCATTTCAAAGATAAGCTGGAGAGAGAGAGAGAGAGAGAGAGAGAGAGAGAGAGAGAGAGAGAGAGAGAGAGAGAGAGAGAGAGAGAGAGAGAGAGAGAGAGAGAGAGAGATCTCAATGTAAACTCTGCTTCTCCCCAAATGAGTGCACCTGTGAATGCGTGTACACACACACACACACACACACACACACACACACACACACCACTAGGCATGCTGTTCTTGTAATCAGACACTAAGGAGGTGAAGCCAGCCCAGCCTAATTGAGAGACCCTGCTTCAAGACAGCTCCTGAGATTGATGCCTGGCCTCCACATGCACACATATTACACTTGTGCACATAAACACACACACACACACACACACGAACCAATACAGTTTTTGGCATGGATTTTCTGTGAGGACCCTGGAGTCAGTTCTCGTCCACAGCCCCCAACCAGTCTGAGAACCAACATTTTGGCAACACATTGACATGTGGATCTGGGTTTCCAGGTCCTAGACACATCCCAGCCATCCACCATGAGGTCTGCACTGCAGTCCTCCCAGGAAGACATTCACATCATGAGCCACTCAAGGTCAGGTGCAGACTGATGCTAGCTGGGATCCAGCGGTCAGATCAGCTCTGTGGGCCTCCCATCCTGAGGGGCTTCTGGAGAGCTGCAGTGCCCCCTCCCGGATCCTTCCAGAGAGGAAACCATTTCCTCTCACAGTTTTGGCTAAGAAGCTGATAATATTCCATTTACTGCTATATGACCTTGAGCTAGCAAATAACCTTCTTCCAGTCTTGCTTGCTTTCTCTGTAAAATTCTTTGGAGGGTTATTGTGAAGATTAGGGTTAATGCATGTAAACACAGTACCCTGTGAAGATAGATACTGGATAAGTGGTGGGAACTGTGATTATTTATCAAAGCACTCTGTGTTATGTGTGTACATGTATGCAGGGCCACGTGTGTGTGTGTGTGTGTGTGTGTGTGTGCCTGTGCACGCACATGTGGAAGCTGTTGTTCCTCAGGAACCGTTCACCTTGGTTTTCTTGAGGCAGAGTCTTGCACTGGGACCTGGGGATTGCAGATTAGGCTGGGCTGGCCAGCCACTGAGCACCAGGGATCTGTCTGTCTCCATCTTCCCAGGGCTGGGATTATAAACATGTACCACCATGCTGGGACTTTATAGGAGTGCTGGGGATTGAACTCAAGTCCCCAGGCTTGCAGGAAAAGCACTTACTACTGGGCTAGCTCCCCATTCCCTGACCTCAGTTCCTTATGGGGGTGGCAAGGCTCCCAGAGGCAGAAACACAGGCAGAGGTAGGGTGCATTAATGCTTAGCAATCTAGAACCTGCCTAAGGAGATCCTGCCGAACTGTCTCCACCCTGATGGGGTTTGGAGGTTCATACCGAAGGAAATTACCCTGCCCAGTAGAGGTGTGCCCGCTAGTGCCTGGACACCAGCAGATCTGCCCCGGAGTGGCCCAGAGAGGTGGGTGGAGATACCCAAGCTCCATGCCTGGGTTCCAGGCTTCTGCCATGCAAGTCTGGATCCAAGCGAGTGGGTGTAAAGAATGTCAAGCAAGATTCGATTACAATTTTTATTTTGGAAAAAGCTTCATCAAAATATGTATATCTAATTAGGACAATTACAGCACAGGAACAAAAAACTGATTAAAAATCAGACACTCCATAAATTACAAGTGTTTTCCTCCAGCTGGGGCACATCTTAGGCTGCTGAGCTGCAAGGCCCAATCAATGGAGCCAGGGCCCTGGGAGCAGGAGGGGGAGGCGGCAACACCCAGGACGGGATGGAGGGGTGCTGAGCACAGGCTGGGGGCTCTGAGACTTCCTAAATGTACCTTAAGCATGGAGGCTGGTGGATTTCCTCAGAGAACAGAGAACGCTGTGCTCTGCCTAAGCAGAGGCTCTGTCTGTTAGGCTGGGTCTGCTGTGGTACGGATGTGCCTGTACTTAGCAAGTGTGTGCATGTGTGTACTTGGTAGAGCCCTTGTATCAGATCTTGTATGTGTGCACATGTCCATCAGTGTGTGAACATCTGGGCAAACATCTGTGGTACTGGAAGAGGATGCAAATGTCTGGGCAGAAGTAAAATGCACAGTTACATCTGGAGTCTGTGCCAGGAGCGGGCTGTGTGCAGAGCTAGGGAAGGCAGGAGGTCTGGCCTGTGTGCCCCAGGCTCTGCTGGCATGCGTGGAGTACATACATACTCAGGGGACTGAGCCTGGGATGTCACCAGGCAAGCTGAGCTGTGCTTTGATGATAGTGTGAGATGGGGCTGAGAGGATGGTACAGAAATGGAAAGGCCTGCTGTGCAAGCATGGTGTTCCAAGTCACCCCGCTCCCAGCAGCCATGTTAAAAGTAAACAGCTGGGTGTTGCAGCATGCATCTGTAATGCCATTTATGGGGTGTGTGTGTGTGTGTGTATGTGTGTGTGTGTGTGTGTGTGAGTGTGTGTGTGTGTGTGTGTGTTAGTGGGGAGCAGAGATAGGCAGGTCCCTGGAGCTCACTGGCCAGTCAGTATAGCCAAATTGATGAGCTCAGGTTCAGTGGGAAACCCTGTATAAAAAAACCAAGTGATCGAGGAAGACACCTAGTGTTGACCTCTGATCTCCATATATACATGTGCATAAAAATACCTATACATACAGAGCAAGTGAGAGAGAGAGAGAGAGAGAGAGAGAGAGAGAGAGAGAGAGAGAGAGAAAGGTTCAGTGGTTAAGTCTGTTTGCCACTCTTGTAGAGGACCCAAGTTCAGTTCCCAGCATCCACATCAGGCAGCTCACAACCACTTGTAACTCTAGCTCCAGGAGATCTGACACTCTCTTCTGACCTCATAGTCATCTGCACATACCTAAAAATAAAATAAATATTTGTTTAAAATAAAAGATACAAGACAAAGCCACATGAATAAAATAGCTTCCTTCTAATAAGTGGTTTCAATGTACCAGGAACCTTTCACTAAATGCATCATCTTGCCAAATCTGGCCACAGGTAGATATGGCCAACAGAATATCTTCCTTCTCCCCAAAGATGTTCGTGTTCAATCCCTGGACCTGGAAGTTACTTGGTGTTTCATGGATAAAGGCCTACGGAAGTGTGAGGAGGTTAGGGGTTGCGGGTGGGGCACTCATCCTGCGTGACCGGATAGTGTCAGTACTATCGCAAGCATCCTTGGAAGTGGATGCGAGGATCAGGGAAGGAGGTGTGAGGACCGAATGGTCAGAGAGGCTGGCTCTGAAGATAGAGGACAGAGGAAAAGGACGTGAGTCAAGGGCTCTCACAGGCATGTCCAGCTCATGGCCTATGGGCTGCACGCAGCCAAGGATGGCTACAATGTGGCCCAACACAAAACCACAGACTTACTTAAAACGTGAGATTCTTGGCTCAGTGCGATGGCTCAGCTCAGCATGTCTATTAGTTACTTTTCTGTTGCTTCGATTAAAACACCATGATCAAAACGTGTATTTGGGCTTACATTTCCAGAGGGCTCCAGCTCTATCGTGGAGGGCAGGCATGGTGGTAGGAGGCTGGGGGAGCAGCGGCAACCGTCTTCAACAGCAAATGTGACCAGAGAGCAGACTGGAAGTGGGTGAGGCCTGAACTCCCGAATCCCGCCCCCACTGAACAGTTCCTCCAGAAATGCTGCAGCTCCTAAAGGTTCCACAACCCCCTTTAAACAGCGCCATCACCTGGGGAGCAAGTGTTCAAACACTTGATCCTATGACATTTCTCATTCAAACCATCCTAGCAGGTAAGGGCACTTGGTGCCAAACCTGATATCTGACTTTGACCCTAGGAACCTACATGGTGGAAGAAGAGAACAACTCACCCAAGTTGTCCTCCAACCTCCCCACCACACACACATACACACACACACACACACACACACACACACACACACACACATATAGAGTAAATAAATAAATGTAAAAATAATTTTTAAAAACCTGATATTTTCGGGCTGGAGAGATAGCCTAGTGGTTAAGAGCACCGACGCTCTTGCAGAGGACCTGGGTTCGATCCCCAGCACCCACATGGCGGCTAAGAACCGTCTGTAACTCCAATTCCAGGAGAACTCCAGTTCCAGGGGAATCCGAGACCCTCTTCTGACTTCTGCGGCATTGCACGTCACGGGTGCACAGACCTGCATGCAGACAGTACATTCACACACATACAAAAACAAATAAATTTAAAAAAATTATAAAAAAAAGCAAAAAAAACCCCCTGATATTTTCTAAATGCACAGAGCTTCAATAAAAAATTGGCTTTGCAGTGTAGAGAACACTTAAAAGACTCAAAATGAGCTTACTACCTGACCCAATCATACCACTCTTGGGTATGTACCCATAAGACTCATCTTACCGCAGAGATATGTGCACAGCCATGTTTATTGCAGCTCTGTTCAAAATAGTGAAGAGCTGGAACCAACCCAGGTGCCCCTCAACTGACGAGTAGATAGAGAAAATATGCTACATCTGCACAGCGGAGTTCTATGCAGCAGTAAAGAAAGATGACATCATGAACTTTGCAGGTAAATGGATGGAACTAGAAGATATCATGTTAAGTGAAGTAACACAGTCCCAGAAAAACAAACAATAAATGATGTCCCTCATCTTCAGATGCAGGCACCAATTACCTAGTTGTAAGGCAAACTGAGCAACGTTAATGTTATGTTCCTCATGATCTGAAAACAAGGTTCTGGAACTAAGCTACCCTTTATTTTCAGAGTTAGGAATTTTTGGTATACAGATGGAGGGTATGTATGCATATTTTAGAGTAATATAATTTCAAAGGAATGTAGAAAAAACTGGCTTTGAAAAAAACCCTGATATTTTCATATATATATATATGTCATTTGTGTGGTTCTCAAGTATAAACTTTAGATGACGATGTCATATTGGAACACTGAAAGGCTAGATATAAAGAAACAATCAGGGAAATGAAGAGAAAACGCACAGAGTGGGAGGAAACCTTCACAACTGATACATCTGACAGCATTAACTTACAGAATATATAAACTACTCAAAAAAAAACAGAGAAGAAAGAAAACAAATGACTCATTCAAAAGATGGAGTAAAGAGCTGAATAGAGACTTTACAAGTGAGGAAATAGAGTTGGCTGAGAAACATATTAAAAAGTGTTCATCATTGCTAATAATTAAGGAAATGCAAATCAAAACCACTTTAAGATATCATCTCACCCTGATAAGATGGCTAGGATCAGCAAAACAAATGATATCATGGTGGTGCACGCCTTTAATCCTAGCACTTGGGAGGCAGAGGCAGGCGGATCTTTGTGAGTTCAAGGCCAGCCTGGTCTACAGAGTGAGTTCCAAGACAGCTGGGGCTACAGGGAGACCCTGTCTTGAAAAGACAAAAAAACAAAAACAAACAAACAAACAAACAAACAAAACAAATGATACCAAGTGCCGGAGAGGTTGTGGGGAAAGGGGAACACTCATCCACTGCTGATGGGAATGTAAACTCGTACAACCATTATGGAAAGCAGTGTGGAGAACCCTGAAAAGACTCAAAATGAGCCTACCACCTGACCCAGCCATACCACTCCTGGGTATATACCCACAAGACTCATCCTACCGCAGAGATACATGCACAGCCATGTTCATTGCAGCTCTGTTCAGAATAAAGAAATGCTGGAAACCCAAGTGCCCCTCAACTGATGAGTGGATGACAAAAATGTGGCACATCTACACAATGGAGTTCTATGCAGCAGTAAAGAAAGATGTCATCATGAACTTTGCAGGTAAATGGATGGAACTAAAAGATATTATGTTAAGTGAAGTAACACAGTCCCAGGAAAACAAATGATGAATGCTATCCCTCATCTGTGGATGCTAGCAACAAGTACCTAGTTATAAGGCAAACTGAGCAACGTTAATGTTATATTCCTCTTGATATGAAAACAACTGTGCTCTTATATTGTGAATCCCTTAACAGGTTCTAGAATTAACCTAACATTTATTTTCAGACTTTGGAATTTTTGGTATATGGGTAGAGGGTATGTATGCATATTTTAGAGTAATATAAAATGAAAACAATGAGAAAAAGGCTAGATATGACACCCTTTTCTCACCAGGTGGAAAGCAAAACAAAGAACTTTCCCCCTTTATGTTTCTGAAGGGTAATTCCTCAAGATGCATGTTGGATTGCCAACCTATAGGATTGTGAGATACAGGTGTATGCTTCAAACCATAGCTGACATGTAGATTTTTTTTAAATTTTCAGAATTTGTTCTAATTTTTTCTTTTGTTCTTTTTTGAGACAGGGTCTCCCTGTATCCCCGGCAGGCCTAGAACTTGCTATGTAGTCCAGGCTGGCCTTGAACTCACAGAGATCCACCTGCGTCTGCCTCCCAAGTGCTGGGATTAAAGGCATGCATCACCACACCTGGCTGTATTTTCCTATTTTTTTATTTTATTTTATTTTTTTGGTCTTTTCGAGACAAGGTCTCCCTGTAACCCCAGCTGTCCTGGAACTCACTCCATAGACCAGGCTGGCCTTGAACTCACAAAGATCCACCGGCCTCTGCCTCCCGAGTGCTAGGATTAAAGGCGTATGCCACCACACCCGGCAGGATCTCCTTCTTATGGGCCTCTTCTCACTAATTTATGAGAGGGCAGCAGTACAGAGGCAGAGTGAGGGCATTAGTACAGAGGCATCACAGCCCTGTTCTGTTAGCCCAGTCTCCCCTGAACTGTCTACTCTTCTATTACTGCATTTACCTCTTACTGCCACACGGTGTCACTGTTGGAGACTGGTCTAGTGCAGGTCTATAGAGGACACCAAAGACAGGGCACGGTCTTCAGGGCGTGGTCTTAACCCTAGCACCAATCAAGATCTTGCTCCATGCAGGTAGTTCACTGACTAAAAGGAGATGAGACCTTGATACTGTAGAGGCCACTGCTTTGGCACAGCCTAGGCTAGAGAAACCTAGAGGCTGACGACTGGCTTTGCAGGCTGCCCCCCCTCCCCGTACCTACAATTCCAGTGCAAAGTATTTTTAAAATAAATGTGTGCATTTTGTTCAAACTGCATAAAGATGACCTTAAAAAAGATAGTTACAAATGACCTTTCATACCATTTTATACCCCATATACAAAAGACACTCAATAGCAGCTAAAGCTATTTAAATAATCTCTGCGCTTTAAATGGCTACCTGCCCTTGCTACCTCTAAACTCTTACATATAATTTCAAAGAAATAGCTCTTAATTTACAAAGTGGAACTCTCAGTCCTTCAACTTTACATTCAAAAATATTTATTAAATATGAACCTATTTCTTCCTTTTTAAGTATTTGCATCTGTTTTTTCTGGAGGTGTGTGGAGTCCAAGGACAGCTTGTGGGAGTTGGTTTTCTCCTACCATGTGGGTTCCAGGGATTAAATTCAGGTTGCTAGACTTACTTGATGGCAAGTGTGTTTACCTTCGGAGCTGTCTCACTGGTCCTGCCCCTGCCCCTGATTTTTAAAGACCTTTATATTATCTTTTAAAAAGCAGATTTAGGGGGCTGGAGAGATGGCCTAGCGATTAAGAGCGCCGACTGCTCTTACAGAGGACCCGGGTTCGATCCCCAGCACCTACATGGCGGCCGAGAACCGTCTGAAACTCCAATTCCAGGAGAACTCCAGTTCCAGGGGAATCCGACACCCTCTTCTGACCTCCTCGGCATTGCACAATACGGGTGCACAAACTTGCATGCAGACAGTACATTGATACACATACAGAAATAAATAAATGCCGGGCGTGGTGGCGCACGCCTTTAATCCTAGCACTTGGGAGGCAGAGGCACGCAGATCTCTGTGAGTTCGAGGCCAGCCTGGTCTACAGAGTAAGTTCCAGGACAGCCAGAGCTACAGGGAGACCCTGTCTCAAAAAGACCAAAAAAAAAAAAAAAGTAGACTTTAGCTGGGTGTGATGGCACTTGCCTTTAATCCCAGTACTTGGGAGGCAAAGGCAGACAGATTTCTGTAAGACTGAACCCAGCCTGGTCTACATAGCAAGTTCAAGGCCAGCCTGTCTCAAATTAAAAAAAAATGGTGGCACACGCCTTTAATCCCAACACTAGGGAGGCAGAGGCAGGTGGATCTCTGTGAGTTCAAAGTCAGCCTGGTCTACATAGTGAGCTCCGGGAAGGCCGAGGCTACAGTGAGACCTTCTTGAAAAAAGACAAAAAAAGAAAAAGAAAACAGAGTTCTCATACCTTCCTCCCATAGTCTCTCAGAATTCATATCCTACTCCAGGATGGGACATTTATTACAATTGATAAACCTTACAAAGCATCACTTTTCTGACAGAGCTGACAGAGTTTTCCCAGAGAAGACTCTGACTGGCTGGTTCAGACCTCAGCTTATTTCTGAGCCAATCACCCTGACCAGAACGTACATTATCACAATTATTAAACCAGGATCGCTCAGGCTGCTGTGGGCTGACATCTGTCAGCAAGGAGGAGAGACTGCTCAGGTCTCCGTGTCTGACCACATGCAGTATCTGAGGGCCCCTGCAAGAGTCCAGAGAAGGGACAGCATTTAGGCAGACAGAAACACTGTGGTCATGTACCGAGGACCTCTCCTGGGTGACCTTCTGCCACGGGTCCTTGGGCGACCTCTGCATCCCAGACCCCTGAGGATGGCCTAGTTTCATTTCTGCTGCTGACATATATTCCGACAAAAAGCACCTGGGGGAGAGGTGGGGAGGAGGAGGTTTATTTGGCTTACAGTTCCAGGTTACAGTTCATTATTGTGATAAAGTCAAGGCAGGGACTTAGAACATCACGTCCGTAGCCAAGAGCAGAGAGAGAGTAAATGCCTGGATCCTTGCTCCTGGGATACGCAGGTATCCCTTTCTGCCCTTATACAGTACAGGGCCCACGCCAGGGAATGGCACCCCCAACAATGGCCTGGATTGATTAACAATCAAGACAACCCCCA
Source organism: Rhizomys pruinosus (assembly GCA_009823505.1). Lineage (NCBI taxonomy): Eukaryota > Metazoa > Chordata > Mammalia > Rodentia > Spalacidae > Rhizomys > Rhizomys pruinosus. Next base: position 1,225,972 of record VZQC01007234.1, read on the forward strand.
GAGACACGTCCCCAGCTTTAGATGACACCCCAGTTGAGGTTCTTCCCAGGTGATTGTAGGTTGTGGTGGAGAGATAGTTCAGCAGTTAAGAATGTGCACCAGGGCTGGAGAGATGGCTCAGTGGTTAAGAACACCGGCTGTTCTTGCAGAGGACCTGGGTTCAATTCCCAGCATCCATGTACATCCATAACTCCAGTTCCAGTGGATCTGATGCCCTCCTCTGACCTCTGTGGGCATTGCATCTCCTGGGGACATGGGTGCAATTACATACATGCAGACAATAAATACACTCATACACATAAAATAAAAATAACAAATTAAAAAAAGGAAGTTCACCTTGGGGCTGGAGAGATGGCCTAGCGGTTAAGAGTGCCGACCGCTCTTGCAGAGGACCCAGATTCGATCCTCAGCACCCACACGGCAGCCGAGAACTGCCTGAAACTCTAATTCCAGGAGAACTCCAGTTCCAGGGGAATCCACTGCCCTCTTCTGACCTCCGCGGCATTGCACGACACTGGTGCACAAACCTGCATGCAGAGAGTACATTCATACACATACAGAAATAAAAAAATTAAAAAAAGGAAGTTCACCTTAAAAAAAAAAAAGAGGGGCTGGAGAGATGGCCTAGTGGTTAAGTGCACTGATCGCTCTTGCAGAGGACCCGGGTTTGATCCCCAGCACCCACATGGCGAATGAGAACCGTCTTTAACTCCAGTTCCAGGGGAATCTGACGCTCTCTTCTGAACTCCGCCGCATTGCACAATACAGGTGCACAGACCTACATGCAGACAGTACATTCATACACATAAAACAAATAAAAATTTAAAAAGTGTTAAAAACAAGAATGTGTATCACTTTTCCAAAGGACCAGAGTTTGGATCTCAGCACCCATGTCAGGCCACTTATAACCACCTGTAACTCCATCTCCAAAGGATTCAACAGCTCTGGGCTCTGTGGACACATGCACTCATGTGCAAATCCCCCTCCCACAGAGAGACATAATAAAAATAATAAATCTTGAAGAAAACCTAACTAGCACAAGGGAGTGTCACAATTTCCACTTCTCTTTTCCTGTGACCCATAGTGTCCTGACATTCAGTGTTCTCCCTTGAGGATGGAAGGTTGCTTCTGGGCTCTGTGTGCATCCTCCACTGGATGGTCTGACACAGGACCATTTCTCAAGTGGTCCCTTCATGGTTACCACACTCCCTCTGTTTGACATACTGCCGCATGTTGAGTTGGTATGGTCAAGAGGCTGGGTGCCCAGGGGACTTCAGTTTCAGAACAACTTGGGGTGTGTGTGTGTGTGTGTGTGTGTGTGTGTGTGTGTGTGTTACAGTGAGTTCAGGGGCTTGAATACCTAGTCCTGACTTACATGGGAGTTGCAGGAGTAGGGAAAGCCATCTGACTGTGTGTGTTTTCTCGGCTGTGTCTAGCATCCTGATTATTATTCTGGACTTAGGCAGAAGCAGCTGTATGGCATCAGGGGAAGCTGACAGGCAGTGGCAGGCCACCCCGGTGCTGGGGTTGGAAGGTGACCGGATCCCAGCAGGGAGGAGAGGAAGAGGCCAAGGGGGACAGAGAGCCAACCCGGAAGGTGGCTGTGCCTGCTCCCCCGTTTCCAGCTCCTTTCTTTCTGCCAGTGTAGCTCTATGGTCTGTGCTAATGCTGCTGTGTGGGACAGTCCCTCCTGTGGGAAACCGCAGCAAGGCCCGAGGGAGGGGAAGGGCAAATTATGGCTGAAAAGCTCTGTGTGCTCAGTTGGTTGTCTTCCTTTTTTTTTGTCTTTTTGTGACAGGGTCTCCCTGTAGTCCCAGCTGTCCTGGAACTCACTATGTAGACCAGGCTGGCCTTGAACTCACAGAGATCCGCCTGCCTCTGCCTCCCAAGTGCTAGCATTAAAGGCTCCCTGAGCTCTGCTCAGTGTCTTAGACTGACCCTGGTGGTGGGCTTCTGGGTGAGGAGGCCTGGAAATTGCAGAGCCCAGAGGAGCTGTGAGCCAGGGGGGCCTTCCCACCACCGCTGTGCTTCCCCTTTGTCCTTCTCCTTGGTAGACAGTTGACACAGGACACTGAACTTTGAGTCCATGAATCCTGTCTCTTCCAGCCTGGGTGGGAGCGGAGTCTGAGTTGTCTCGTGTTCCCTTTGACTTTGCCATCCTTCCTTGACCCATGCCACCATGTCCTAGTGTAAACGGCTCCTTTGTTTGCTCAGGGGTGTCTTCCTCCTGGCTCCTGAGCCTGCAGTCCATTCCACTCCTGTGCTCTTCAACTTCCCTCTGCCACAACTAGCTGGGTGAACTTGAACATGGGCTTCCTCCCCCTGGGCTCTCATCTTCTTCTCTGTAGAAGGGAGATGGGCAGAGAGCTGGGCCCTCTGTCTGGGGAATGGGTACATTTCTGGTTTCTTCTGGACTCCCTCGGATCTTCATCACTACCTTAGGGACTTTGCAAGTTGTTTTTATTTTACCTGTGAGGGAGGAGCTGACTTGCTCATGGGGTGTTACCTCACATCCTTAAGGAAGCTGTACCATCCATTCCCCCATATGGGTCGGGTCCTGCCCAGGGCTGGAAAGAGACATCCACCTATTCTGGGTGGTCAGAGCCATGGATAATTTTCGGAAAGGTAGTTGGAAGGTGTATTAGTCACTTTTCTGTTGCTGTGATAAAACCACCATGACCAAGGGAACTTATGAAAGGACGAGTTTATTTGAGCTCACAATTGATGGTTCCAGGGAATCAGAGTCCATTGTGGCAGGAAGCATGGTGGCCGGGGCTGGAGCAGCAAGCCAAGGTTCATATCTCGAAATGAGTACAGGAAGGAGAGAGAGAGAGAGAGAGAGAGAGAGAGAGAGAGAGAGAGAGAGACTGGAGACCGCAAGGCTTGTTAAACTCACTAAGCCTGCCCCCAATGACATACTTCCTCCAGCACGGACACACCTTCTAAGACCTCCAAGAACAGTGCCACCAACTGGAGACAAAATTTCTGAATACTTAAAGCCCATGGGGGACACTCTCGTTCAAACCACCACAGAAGGAGAAGGGAGTGGCTGGTGAGTATTGAGGAGAGCTCGGTTAAAGTGTCCTTCGTCCTCTTCCCCAAGACCCCTGCCTTCCCCATGTCAGGCCCCAGACAGTTGGTAGTTTGCATAGGGGAAGCTTCAAAGAGCTTTGGGATGAGGAGAGGCAGAGATCAGAGCAGAGCTGAGGCCTGTTTGGGGTTTGAAAGGCCCAAGCTGTTAATTTGAGACTAATCAATGCTAATTTGCACATATCTGGTTGCTAGAGCCAGTTATCTATTTCCCGTCAAGATGTCTCAGGGGCTTCCAACTCTTCTCCATGGCTGCCCACCCGGCACCCCTCCCTCCCTCAAAGGCATTGTGAGGCCAACTCAGCAGGGGGAGACAACAGATAGGCACTCCACAGCCTTCGAGCCCACCCCAGCTGGCATAACGGGCTGGAAGAAATTCAGGACTCAGGAGGGAGAAGAGGCTAAGGGGGGGGGCTGGCCAACCCAGGCTGGGAGGAGGAGAATTAAGCAAAAGTGCAAATTACCCAAACCCGTGATTAACATTTCTTCCAAATCTGCATGAATATTAAAGTGCAACCCACCCCAGTCCCCACACAATGAATTCTGCATGAATCTTAAGATAAATCGTTTGGATAACTTAGAGGCAGCTGTAGTCCCCTGCTGCCAGCTGCTTCCTCCAATCATTTCAAGGCTGGGAAGGGATGACAAGAGGGGCTGGGGGTGAGGGCCAGGAGGGTGCCAGGAGGTGCCAGTTGTTTGGAGACTTTCTGCTTAGGCACATGGGTAGGCATGGCATTGTGTTAAGGTTGAGGACTGGGCCTCAAAAAGCCTGTGTCACATCTGGGTGTCAGATGCCGGAAGGACATGAGGTGGGCCATCGGCCCTCTCCCTTGCCCCCCGAGGACTGCTTTCTTGTCCCAGTGCTGCCTCTCTTTCCTGCTCCTTCTCTGAGGAGAAAACCTGCTCATACCCATCACCCCAGAGAGTGGGATTCTCAGCCACTGGAGACCGTCGTGACCAAGAAGTGGTGCTCCTGGTACCACTGAGGGTGAGAAGGCCTCTGTGATGTCCAGCAGGGACCCCGCACCGCAAAGAATGACCCCATGGTGGTGAGCCTGAGGAAACCTGTCCTGAGTGCACATTGTCGTAGTGACCCTGCTTCCCCCAAAGACCTGGTTACCTTCCTGAACTACCATGGGTCATGATATAAGAGTCCTGGATGAGGGCCGGAGTCAAGGGTGTGAACTTGAGTGTGGAGACGTCAATATTGTCATTGGGCCAGACCCTGCAGGCAGTAGATGGTACCCTTGAAGGGTTCCAGACAAAGCAGCTTTTTTGTTGTTTATTTACTATGTATGTATGTGCACATGTGTGTTCAGGTGCATCTGCCGGAGCACACATGTGCGGAAGCCAGAGGATATATCAGGTGTCTTGCCAAATGCTCTTACCCCCTGAGCCATCTCCTCTGCCATGCCAAGGCCACCTTGGCTATTCAAGGGGCATCTCAGGAAGCGCCTAGGAGATCAACACGTAGACCAGTGGTTAAAGAAAGCCCACAGAACAGCTTCTGATCATAGCCATGAGAGCATCTGTGCAAAATGCTTTTTGGAAAATTCTAGATTCTTTCCACCGTGTAGAGAGAAGGTTAAAATGTTAGGATTGAGAGAGAGAGAGAGAGAGAGAGAGAGAGAGAGAGAGAGAGCGCCAATCTCCGACAGAGCCTTTGGAAACCAATGGCATGCTGGGATTCAATTTACAAAAACACAGTTGAAGCGCCAATTTGCAGATGTGCACCCTTGTCTAGAGGGAATTGCACTTAGAATAGAGTGTCCAAAGAGGCAAAAACCAGCCTCGCATGTCGCAAGGCTGGATGTAGACTGGGGGTCAAGTCTTGGAGAAGCTGAGGTGGGGGCAGAACTGGGGGTGGGGGCTGGTTATGCTGGGTGTGAAGGAAAGAAGAATCAGCATGGTTCTAAACAGCTGGGAAGACGTTGGGCTGATTCTTGACATGGCAAGAATGGGGTGGGAGCTGGGAGTTGGTTCTACTTGGCTGCAGTAGCCTATGCTCAAGTGCATGAATACTGTCTGGGCTTGCCAGCTGCCAGGTAGTGTCCCGAAGATGTCACCCCTCTTTTCTTTCCCAAACTGTGCCTTATCTTTCTCCTTTCTGGCCATAGGTAAGACTGTGGCCTTTACAGACCCTGCTGAGGTACCCGAAGGAGGGGAGCATGAGTGGCCCCCCTAGAGGCTGCCGAACCCAGGGGCCTGCCTTCTGTTTCTGGTTTGAAGCAGAGGCTTAACAAGAAATAGACAAACAGGAGCACTTTTCAGCTCAGCAGGGTGATGGGGGAGTGAATTAAAATCCCATTATGGGAACACCGTGGAGGCTGCTGGCAGCTTCGTGCGTGATCCTTCACACCAACCTGCACATGCCGTTGGAAACGCTCCTCACTGCAACCCAGGCCTCAGCGGGGAGAGTCCTAGAGTCCAGTCAACTTGTTCTACCTCAGAGGATTCTGTGACCTTCACCTCCCTCCTGTTCCACTCTTGACCTTCCCCTTCTCCATGTCTGGTTTGGGCTAGCCTCTGAGGGCTGCCCCTGAGCCCCTTCATCTTGACTCAGGGCTGGCAGGGCTGTTAGGGACTGTTGATCCTGGATCCCCGCTGCCTGGAGGTGGCTGGTAGTCAGCGTGCTTTTCTGGTGTCTCTCTCCTCTGCCTCCCACGTCAGACCCAGGAGCTCCTGACTTCCTTTCTCGTTAGCCCCTGCTGGGGTCTCCCATTCCTTGGCTTCTCCCCCATCTAAGCCTTGTGTCAGCACTGCCCTTCATTAAGACCTCCTTGCAACATGCTTTGGCACATGTTAAGACTTTCTGCCAAGACCTTGAGATTCTGCCTTCCACATGGGGCTGAAGCCACTGCCAACCACACAGCTGATGGAAAAGTGCCAGATGTAGGCCCGGACCCCAGGAAGCTTGGGCTGTGTGCAGCCCTTGGACGGAAGCCATGGGAGCGTGGTGATCTCACCATCTCTGCCACTTACTAGCTCTAGAGCTGTGGGAAAGTTGCTTCAGTATCTGTAGTTTTTTCCCCACATAGAATAGAAGATGATGATGATGGTGGTGGTAGAGGTGATGGTGATGACAGCACATATGTCAGTGTTGTGAGTTCAAATGAACAAATTTAGATAAAATTTTAAAATGGCATAACGCAAGCCATCAGAAACATTAGCTATTACTTTTTATTATAGTAGAAAAATGAAATTTGCTTTGCTCCAGGACACATAAAAAGTCTATGCAGCAGCTACCCCCTCTCCTCTTTTGAATAATGTGGTTGGGATACACTGTCTCCTGTGCGTAGAAGGTCCTTGAAGCTGCGTCTGTCCTTGGGGAGCCCAGGCTGTCCAGCTCCTGGACTAACATGCCATTCCCCAGGAGTTCCAGGGAGCACCTTGGAGGCCGGCAATGGAGAACCTTGGAGGCCGGCAATGGAGATTGCTGGTCCCCTGCCAGACTATGGCTTGCTGAATAGTTCTTTTGTTTATAAATGCTATCAAGGACTTATATCAAGCCAGGCACTGTTCTGAGCCTTGGAGATGTTATGTTTTTTTTCCACATAAATTTATTTTTATTTATTTAACAAATATAGACCCGCGTTCCTGCCCATTCCCCCACCCCGCCAGAGTTCATGCATTCTGCCAAACATGCTTTTCATCTCTTTCTCACTATTTCTCAATATTCTCCATGGGGAAGTTGACTGTTTTGAGCAGAAGTTCACTGTTTCAGTCAGTTCTTGGATGCAGTCTTTTCTGTTGTTGTTGTTGTTGTTGT
>VZQC01007234.1:1239824-1258304 GCA_009823505.1 Rhizomys pruinosus
TACTTCTTTTTGGAGCTTCTCAATCTCTTCTTGTAGCTCTTTGGTTCACTGGTTGGTTTCCTTATCTTTTTCAGCATGGGGTCTTTTCAGTGTTTCTATTTCCTTCCAGAGCTTGTCATTCTCTCTCTCTAGGTCCTTCTTGAGTTCTTCATTCTCTTTTCTTAGTTCTTTGATTTGTTCTTTATAATCTTGTAGTTCTTTAAATATGTTCCCAATTGTGTTTCTGATATCTGTGTCCTGGGGCCTCCCCAGAGGGATCCCACTGCAGGAGTCTTCCATAGGGTTGGTAGAGTTTGGCGCGGGATTATCGTGCCCCTTTCCAGTGTTGTCTCTTCTTCGTGATCCCGGCATATGGGCTTCTCCTTGCCTGAATTCCAATGTGAGTCCCAAATGCCTCTTCACTGTGTTGAAGGCTTGCTTTGCTTGCCTCCTTCAGATGCCTTCGTAATCCCAGTTGGCGGCGGGGGTTGGGGGGCTCTTCAGCCAGTGCCCCAGTACCTTCCGCTGGCCTCAGGAGATCTCAGATCGGAGATGGTATGTTAAACTCATAAAGCCCCCCCCCCCATTTTGCCATGGGTCATTGAACTAGAATTAGAATGAGCCTCTGATCATGGTGAACTGGTTTAGAGCAGCCACTAGGAAGAGAAGCTAGTTGCCAGTGGCTCTGTGTTTGTGGCTGTTGGGGAAGTTAAGGAGGGTGTCATGTGACCAGCTTAATTCTAAACATGCCAAATTCCATCTCATCTCCTCTTGTTGGGCTTAGCTTAGAGAAGCATGATTTTCCCCTTTCTGCAGGGAATCCATGGATTTTAACACTATCAGCACCACCACCACCACCATCACCACCACCATTATTACAAAGTCTACCACCACCACTTAACTTCTACCACAGTCACCACCACAAAAATCACTGTCACTGTCATCTTCGTTATTGGCACTGGTCCACCACCACCATCATAACCATCATCACTATCACCACCACCATCATGACCTTCACCACCACCATCATGACCTTCACCACCATGACCTTCACCACCACCATTGCTACCATCATGATCATGATTTTGGTCACCACCACCACCATTACCACATGTGGTTTGAATGAGAAATGCCCCCATGTGCTCCGAGTATTTAAACACTTGATCCCTAGTTGGTGGTGCTGTCAGTGGAGGTCCTGGAGTCTTTAGGAGGTGTGGCCTTGCTGGAGGAAGCACATCACTGGGGGGCAGGTTTTGAGAGTTCATAGCATTGCCCCACTTCCTGTTTGCCCTCTCTGCTTCCTGTGGTGCTTGAAGATGTGATCTCTCAGCTCTCTGCTCTGGCCATCTCTCCAGCCCCGTGCCTTTCCACTCTAATGGACTCACTCCTCTGGAATGATAAGCCCAAATAAACTCTTCTTTCTATAAGTTTCCCTGATGATGGTATTTTATCACAGCAACAGAACAATAACTAACACATCACAACTTCCACTATTACCACCAACCACCATCACCACCATAACTAACATCACCACAAACTCTATCAGCACCATCACCACCATCACCACAGCTTCCACCACTGCCAGTCAGCATCATTGTCCTGTGACCACCATTACCACCTAGACATCCCCCCACCACTACCACCACTACGTCACTACTATTACCATTGCCACGCTACTGGTGTCACCATCACCACAGCAATGTCTACCATGATCACCCCTGTTGCTACCATCACCACTGTCACTGTTTGCAGCACTTCCACCATAACCACAACAGCCTCCATCACCATCACCATCATCATAGTCAGCAGCAGCAATACCGCCACCACTACCACCACCATCACTACTGTCACTACCACCATCATGCCCGGCACCACCATCAGCACTACATTGCCATTAACACTACCATCATCACCACCACCATCATTGCCATTATCACCACAAACACCACCATCACCACCACTACCACCACCATCATCATCGCGACATCACCATCATGACCATCACCACCATCACCACCATGACCATCATCACCACATCACCACCATGACCATCATCACCACATCACCATCATGACCATCACCACCATCATCACCATTACCATTACCACCACCACAACCACCACCATGACCATGACCATCACCATCATCACCACCTTTTTTTTAAATTTATTTCTGTATGTGTATGAATGTACTGTCTGCATGCAGGTCTGTGCACCCGTGTCGTGCAATGCCGCAGAGGTCAGAAGAGGGTCTCAGATTCCCCTGGAACTGGAGTTCTCCTGGAATTGGAGTTACAGACGGTTCTTAGCCGCCGTGTGGGTGCTGGGGATCGAACCCGGGTCCTCTGCAAGAGCAGTCGGCGCTCTTAACCGCTAGGCCATCTCTCCAGCCCCTTGGGGTCTTTTTTTTTTATTTATTTTTATTTATTTTTGTATGTGTATGAATGTACTGTCTGCATGCAGGTCTGTACACCTGTGTCATGCAATGCCGCGGAGGTCAGAAGAGGGTCTCAGATTCCCCTGGAACTGGAGTTCTCCTGGAATTGGAGTTACAGACGGTTCTTAGCCGCCGTGTGGGTGCTGGGGATCGAACCTGGGTCCTCTGCAAGAGCAGTTGGTGCTCTTAACCGCTAGGCCATCTCTCCAGCCCCATCATCACCACCTTTACCATGATCATCACCACATCACCATCATGACCATCACCACCATCACCATGACTACCATCACCATGACCATCACCACCATCACCACCATCACCATGGCTACCATCACCATGACCATCACCATTATCACCACCATCACCATGAATACCATCACTGTGACCATCACCATCATCACCACCTTTACCATCATCATCACCACATCACCATCATGACCATCATCACCACATCACCATCATGACCATCATCACCACCATCACCACCATTATCATTATCACCATCATGACCATCACCACCATCACCACCATTACCATTACCACCACCACCATGACCATGACCATCACCATCACCATCATCACCACCTTTACCATCATCATCACCACATTACCATCATGACCATCACCACCATCACCACCATCACCATGACCATCACCATTATCACCACCATCACCATGACTACCATCACTGTGGCCATCACCATCATCGCCACCTTTATCATCATCATCACATCACCATCATGACCATCATAACCATCATCACCATTATCATTACCACCACCACTACCATCACCATCACCATGACTATCACCACATGACCACCACCACCACCACCATCACCATGACCATCACCATTATCACCACCTTTACCATCATCATCACCACATCCATCATGACCATCACCACCATCACCATCATTACCATCACCATTGCCACCAGACCATCCTCAACTTCATTACTAGCACCACCATTACTACCACCATCATGGTCAGCAGCAGCAGCACCACCACCACCACTACCATGCCGCAGCCACCACTATTTACCAGCACCATGATCATCTCCATTGCCATTACCATCTCAGAATCAACAAAGCAGCTCCTTCCATTCTGGTCATTACCTTTCCAGGGCAGAGGATGGCACATCAGGGTCCTCAACAGCCTTCTTTTTTAGCTTCTTCATTCTCAGGAAAAGACAGATTCTCCCCAACCCTCAACAAGGGAGCAAAGGGGAAGATCAGCGGCAGAAGCGAGATGCCCAGAAGGAGGTCAGTTTGGACAGCGAGCAGCAAAGACCTGCCTGAGTCCAGATGGCCTATGCTCAGTCCCCTGCCCTCTCTACTTGCCTGTGCTCCTCACACTGCATGTTGTGAGCATGGACTTTGGACCGAGGGGAGCCTGTTCTATGATAGCAGTGTAACCTCAGGCACACTGTTGGTGCTCTCTGTTCTAGTATTGACCAACAGGGAGAAGACTGACTTTGTAAGACTGTTGAGAAGATTGAAAAGGGAATCATGTCCATAAACACTCGGTCCAGTGTCTGGCACACTGAGTGCTCGTTCTATGATGTTAGTGTCTTCTTCGTTCACCTTCTTCCCCTCCCTCTTCCCTCCCTCTCAAGTAATCTTGGCACCTTTGCTCTACCCCACTGAAGGAAACCAGGCCATTTAGTAGGACTCGGGCCTGAGATCTCTACAACCCAAACCCTCTCAACGCTAGTTCATGTGGGTCAAGTGCGACCTCCCAATAGCATTGTTCCTGACCCCACTTCCCAAGAGCCTAGGTCTCCCAGGCTCATCTCTTCTGTCGACTCTGTCAGTTATCTATGGTTGCATAACAAATTGCCCTAAAACTTAGGGGCTTAAACTGGCCTGGGTGTTGCTATCTCATACTGTACATGTCAGGAATCCCAGGAGCCGAGTGAGCTCTTCTGACTCAGGGAGCTCACGAGGCTGCAGCTCAGATCCCTGCTGGGGCTGAAGTCTGTGCAGTTGTGGCTAGGGAAGATCATGCTCACTTGGCTTCTGGAAGGCCCCTGCACTGACAGGGCTACAGGATGCTCTCAGTTCTTGGCATAAGGGCTTCTCCATAGGTCACAGCAGGGCTGTTTGATTCATGAGCAGTGAGAGCTGGTAAGAGGTCAAGTGCTTTATGGCCTGATCTTGAGAGAGTGAGCCCTGGTAAGGGGTCAAGTGCTTTATGGCCTGATCTTGAAAGAATGAGAGCTGGTGCTGGGCTGGTGGCGCACACCTTTAATCCTAGCACTTGGGAGGCAGAGGCAGGTGGATCTTTGTGAGTTCAAGGCCAGCCTGGTCTACAATGTGAGTTCCAGGACAGCTGGGGCTACAGGGAGACCCTGTCTCGAAAAGACCAAAAAAAAAAAAGAATGAGAGCTGGTAAGGGGTCAAGTGCTTTATGCCTGATCTTGAGAGAGTGAGAGCTGGTAAGAGGTCAAGTGCTTTATGGCCTGATCTTGAGAGAGACACCTGTCACTTTCGCCAGTCTGATCACTATAGGGAAGTCCACTGGTGCACTTCACACTCATGACAGGGGATCACATGATGAGCCGAACTCCGGGCTGGAGGTGGGAGATCACGACTGCTCAGGAACTGTCTGCTGTGCTCAACTTGACCTTGGGTCTTGAGGAAAGCAGACACAAATGCCTCACTATTGCTCTAAGGGTAGACATTTTAGGGGTTGTGCAGGGATTTTTCAGGGTGGTGTTATTCAGGATAGCTCAAGAATAGAACATCCATCAACTGATGCAAACTCACTAAGAGGCAGCATCTTCATAGTGGGTATAAATCAGTCAACAGTTCAAGAAACTGAGGTATTGATATGATCCACTGTGGAAACATGGTGCTGAGTGAAAGAAGCCTCTCATGAAGGACCTCAGAGCCTAGGATCCCTTCATAGAAAGATGCCCATATTAGGCAACTCTATAGAGACGGAGAATAGATCAGTGGTTAGCAGGAGCTGAGGTACATGGAGATAGTAGAGGGAGGTGAGGGTAAATGCTGGCCCCTAAAATATGAACATGTTCTAACACTTGGAACCTGCAAATGGAGGTCTCAATTAATTTTTAAGACAGTTCACCCTGTAACTCAGGCTGGCCTAAAAGTTTAGCCTGGGCTACATTGCCCCTGTGTTGCTGGGGATCCAACTGAGGGTCTCTATCTCTCTCTCTCTCTCTCTTTCTCTCTTCTTCTTCTTCTTCTTCTTCTTCTTCTTCTTCTTCTTCTTCTTCTTCTTCTTCTCATTATATAGTTTACACTGGCTTCAAACTCGTTGTCTTCTGGGCTCAAACTTGTTATTCTCCTGCCTCAGCCTCCCCAGAGCTGGGATTACAGGCATATACCACCATGCCCAGCTGATGTGTCCTTATACAATTAAGGTGGAAAGAGATTTGGGATTCAGGCACACAGAGGAAGCTGTGTGATGATAGAGGTGACATTGGAGTGATGTGGCCATAAGCCAAGGAACACCTAGAGTCACCCAAAGCTGGGGGAGGCAGTACGATCTTCTCCTAGAGCCTTTCGGGGAGTATGGCTTGCCTGATATGTCAAGGTCAAATTCTGGGCGTCAAAACTGTCAGAGAATCAATATTTCTTATTTTAAGTCTAAATTGGTAGAAACATGTTTTAGCAGTCTCTGGGAAGAAGTGGAGGGGTCACACCTTGGGAGTGCAGGGCTTCCTTGTGGAGTAGTGAAAATTTTCCAAGATTAATTGAGGTGATGTGTATACAACGTGGCCGACCTACTGAAAGCCACTGCACCATACACTTTAAATGACCAATTAGAGGAGATGAGAATGTTACTTCAATAACATCGTTTCCAAAAAGCAGCTGGGGGATTTGTCCATGTTTCCAAGAGGCAGGGCTGGAGGCAGGACAAGATGGGATTCTCTGACCCAACCCTAGGTAGCTCCATGCAGCCACCCCCTATCCCTGGACTATGAGACTCAGTGGGGCATGGTATAGGAAGCAGGTCACCCTGCTTTCCCTGGTCCTACTCTCTCAGGCATATTCTCATTTCCTCTGCTGGTGTTTCACCTTCTGTTTTCCTACCCCTCAGTGTGTCTGTTCTGCACCCTCACCCTATTCATCACCCCCTTCCATTGCCCCCTCCAAACTGCAAACCTCCAGGGGTGGGATCCATTTCCACCCCCTCAGATGTCAAGGGAATTGAAAGCACTGCAAAATATTTCCGAGGTCTAAATTACACCGACCCCGGAAGGCTGAACTTGCTGTATAATCCAGGTTATGAATTGTAAATCAGACGCCATGCAAAATACTTGCAAAAAATTCAATAAGCTGCCTTTGCTCCCAGCACAGGAAAGCAGGGCCTAGGGAGGCAGGAGGAGGCAGGCTGCAGATGGAGAAAGGGAAAGGAGGGTGGGAGGAGAGCAGGGGCCGGCGGGGGTTCCTGGCAGCGACTTGCCCCACTTTCTCATGGGAAGAGCCGGGGGGGGGTCTCCATGGCCTTCATGTCACATGCCCTATGATATATAACCCAGCCTTGAAAACAAGTATGATGTAGCTACCAGCCCGCCCACTCTAGGGAGGCTGTGCTGGTATCCTGAGACAAGCAGGGCTCCCTCCCTGAATCAAGCCACCATTTATTATTTATTTATTTATTTATTTATTTATTTATTTATTTATTATTTATTTATTTATTTATTTATTTTTATGTGGATAGCTTGTGTGTATGAAAGTGCACCCATGTCATGCACTGCCCACGGAGAGGTCAGAAGAGGGTACTGGATCCCTGAAACTGGTATGGATGGTTGTTAGCCACCATGTGTGTGCTGGGATTCAAACCTGAGTCTTGTGCAAGAACAGCCAGTGCTCTTAACCACTGAGCCATCTCCCCAGCCCCTTCAAGTTATCTTTTTTATAGTTCTATATCTACAAAAAGATACATGCAGGCAGGGGATATGGCACATTAGTAAAATGCTTGCCATGTAGGCATGAGGACCTTTTGATCTTCCAGAACTCATGTAAAAAAGGCAGGCATAGGAGCAGGAGAGATGGCTCAGTGGTTAAGAGCACTGGCTGCTCTTGCAGAGGACCCAGATTTGGTTCCCAGCACCTACAAGGTGGTTAACAACCATCCCTAAATGTAGTTGCACAAGAGCCAATGCCCTCCTCTGGTCTCTGTGAGCATTGTACACACATGGTGCATTTAATATATGCAGGCAAAACCCACACACATAAAATAAGACAAAAATGCCACGCATAGCTGTAATCCCAGTGTCATAGAGACAGGAACAGGAAGGTGTTTGGGGACTCACTCCAGCCAGTCTTCTTGAATTGGTGTGCTCAAGGATCAGGGAGGGATCCCATCTCAAAAAAATAAGGTGAAGAGGGGGCTGGAAAGATGGCTCAGAGGTTAAGAGCCCTGGTGACCCTTGCAGAAGACCCAGGTTCACATCCTAGCACCTACCTGATGGCTAAGAACTGTCCATAACTCCAGTTTCAAGGGATCCAAAGCTGACCTTCGTGGGCAGTGCACGACATGGGTGCACTTACACACATGTAGGCAATACACTCATACACATAAAACACATAAACAAATGAAAAAAGGGAGAGAGCAAAGGACACGTGACATTAGCCTCTGGCTTCCAGCATGTACACAGGAACATGCACCCGTCCATGTGTACACGAACATGTGCACACCAAGAACAAGAAAGAGATGTAAGTTTTCAAGTTCTGCTATTTCAAGCACCCTCACCTGTCCTTTGGTCTTGTGGTGAATGCACAGTCCTTGGAAACCTCCCTCCCTACTCTAAGACTGATGGGAAATGAGAAGTTACCGGGGACCAATTTTTCCCTCCTCACACTGCCCTCGAGTCTCCCATAGCATCTGCAAGGAGACCGCCACGGCAGTGGCTGATACCCTTTCTCATCCACCGAGGTTCCCTGCTGGGGATACAGGGTTAAGAGCTGAGGCTCTTTCCCTGAGCAGGTCTGGTGGGGATGTTCTGGGTCTTCCCTCCCTATCTCCAGGGTGCTCAGAAAGCCTGTGTCCTGGGCACACCTTATATCAGCCTTGGGGACTGGCCAAGGGCAACCCTTGGCAGTAGGAGGACTGTGGCATGAAGAAGGTCAAGGGAGACTCTGGCTGCCTGTGTTGGGAGGGCCTGCAGAGGCCTGAATGTTCCCAGTCTATTAATAATCATGATGAGGAGGATGTGGAAGCTTCCTCTGAGGTGCCCAGGGCCCTTCCTGACAATTAAAATGCAGCACTGTACCTGCCTCTAATGAGGACAATGTGACCATCAAGACAGCAGGGGTTTTGGGCTGCATTGTACAGGACTGGTCTCATCAGAGTGGCTCGGTCAGGAAGAGCTTGGCACACCCTGACCTCCTCCGTCTCCTTCCCTGCGTCCTTCCTCCATCCCTCCCTCATCTACCATGGAAACTCTTGGAAATGAACTTAAGCCCTTCCAAAAACCCTGGTCTCTTAGCAAGCATGGTGGATGGACTCTGAGCTGGAGCCTCTTTGATCCCCATCTCTTGGGGTACATACCCTGTGTAACCATCCACTTGAACGCGGGCTGCTATAGTGACTTGCTTCTAACCCACTGGACACAGCAAGGTAATTCAATGTGGCCTCCCATGGGATGGGGCTACAACAGATTATAATTCCAATCTTGTTGGTAGGTTCTAGAGATTTTCCCAGTTTGCTTGTAGAGTTTAAAAATTTATTTATTTATTTTTAGTTATTTTTTTCATGTGTGTATAGTATGCATGCATGTATGTATGTGATCATATAAGCCTAAGTCCTTCAGATGAGATCCCAGATTTTGGGCTGCAGCCTGTGAGAGATCCCAAGACAGTGGGCCCAGCTGAGCCATGCCCAGCCTGTAGAGACAGACCCTGCCAAGCCTTCTGCTGCCAGGTTTGGGGGTGATTTGTTCTCTAGTGAGGGTTAACGAACACAGTAAATTAGCAACTGTTCCAGTTCACTGTCACACATCTGCAGAATGGTTCCAATCCAGGGTGCAGAGAGCAGTGACTGAGCAGGTGCCTGCAGGTGTGTCAGACAGTGTCAGGCATTGAGGAAGCCAGGAAAAGAAGCTTCATTATTAATTTACACTGTCCTAATAATAATGGCTGCTCTGTGCCACTGTGTTTAGGACCCCTGCGTGGGCTCGCCTCTAATGCACGTATATTTATGCAGCTCACTTACTCGGCGTCCAGCACTGCCCCAGCTGCCTTCAGAATACCAACAAGGTCACATGTAGTACCTTGCTAATAATGTCCCTTATATTGATCGAGAGGTTTTAGTGTGTACAAAACTGGTTTTGGTGGCACTTGGTTAACTGGCAAAGCTAGGACGGAGACTTTTGTTTTCTTATTTTCTTGGGGTGTGTCTTTGAGGACAATATAACCCATTTTCCATATTTTGGGGTGTCCTAGGCTGGTTCCTGCTCTGCTTAAAGTGGTCACAGAAGCTTAGATATGGGTTATCTTTTTATTTTATTTTATTTATTTTGTATGTGTATGGATGTACTGTCTGCATGTAGGTTTGTGCACCCGTGTCGTGCAATGCCGTGGAAGAGGGCATCAGATTCCCCTGGAACTGGAGTTAAAGATGGTTCTCAGCTGCCATGTGGGTGCTGGGGATCGAACCCGGGTTCTCTGCAAGAGCAGTCAGTGCTCTTAACCACTAGGCCATCTCTCCAGCCCGATATGGGTTATCTTTAAGTACTTATTTATTTTTATTTATTTGACATATGAATGTTCTGCCCACATGTATATAACTGCGCCCATGTCATGCAGTGCCTGAAGAGGCCAAGGTTGCTTGGAACTGAGTTAGGGATGGTTGTTAGCCATTATGTAAGTCTTGGGAACTGAACCCAGGTCCTCCATAAGAACAGATAGTGCTTTGAACTCTGGAGACATCGCTCCTGGCCCACCCTCTCTTTTTGGTTTGTTTGTGTTTTTGAGACAGGGTCTCCTTGTAGCCCCAGCTGGCCTGGAATTCAATGTGTAGAACATGCTGGCCTCCATCGCATAGACATCTGAGTACCTCTGCCTCTGGAGTGTGGGATTAAAGGTATGCACTGAGGTAAAATTCTCACAACATGACAATAGACGTTTGAAATTCTGCAATCCAGTAGCATCTAGTGCTTCCATCACTTCTGCCAGCCTCCGAGGGGAAGCTTTGGATTGCACTCATCACTCAGTCGCCCTCATCCTCCCCACTGCACCGCAGCCCCTCCCCCCAACTCTCTCTCTGTGGATCTGCCTGCTCTGGACAGTGCCCATAACTGGGATCAAGCAGTGTGTGTGTGTGTGTGTGTGTGTGTGTGTGTGTGTGTGTGTGTGTGCGCGTGCATATGGAGGCCAGACATCAACACTGGATGTCTTCCTCAGTTGCTTATTATGTATGTGTTGGCTTATCTCTACCTTATTATGTATGTGTTGGCTTCATGTGTGTGTAAATGCATGTGCAGGTGTGTGGGAGCAGGGGTTGGCTTCAGATTTCTTCCTTTATTGCTCTCTGCCTTATCTTTTGAGACAGGGTCTCTACTGAACCTAGAGCTCTCTGTTTCAGCTAGACTGGCTGTCTGGTAAGCCCTCAGAATCCAATGGTCTCCATCCCCCAGCCTGGAGTTTCAGGTGTACGTCGCTACCCTCTGCTTTTTTGGATGTTGGGGATCTAAATTCAGGTTCTCATGTTTGGATGGTAAATACTTCTCCCACTAAGCTATCTCTTCAGTCTTCCATCTCAGTTTTGAGGCAGGATCTCTCACCGACTCTGGAGCTCACCCACTGGGCTAGCCAGCAAGCGTCCAGGATCAGCCCTCCCCCCAGTGCTGGGATTACACGAATGAACGCCACGTCTGGAGTTTTACACAGGTTCTGGTGACTGAATACAAGTCCTTGTGCTTTCGTGGCAAGCCCTTTACTCCAGACCGAGCCACCTCCCCTGCCCTGGAGCCACTTTTGATGGTTATGGTTGGTTTGCTCCTGGTGTCTAGGAGGAGAGGCCAGAGATGCTGCTGAGCATCCTGCAACCCCTGGACCACTTTCTCACTGTAAATGTCACCAATGCCATGTGGAAAAAACTGCCTTGGGTGGTATGTCCGTCTTCCAAGTCTGGCTGCTCCTGAGACGCTGTGCTGGCTGCTCACCCGCATTCCGAGCTCTGAAGATTTGCTCTTCAAACACTATATGGCCATTCCTGGTTGCTCCTGATCTTGCCTCTCTCCCTGTTTCTTCTCCATGCCTGGACTCGCTTTCATCCACTTCATCCTAGAAGCTCCCTTCCATTCCAAAAGCCATTCTCTGCTGCCTGCATCTGATATGACACAGCCTTCCTAGCTTTTATAGGAGATTGGCATACAGGTGCCAGCTTCTAGATCCTTCCGATTTTACATCACAACTAGCCTTCTCCCCTGCCCTCCCAGTCTATTGCTTCCTCCTAGGAGGGCCTCTCCAGTTCCTGGCTCTTCTGAGTTCTCTTGGGTCCCAAACGGACATAGTTGGCCATGGTTAGTCTCACCTGCTCCCAGCAGGAAGCTTTGGAAGAAACATGTCAGTGGGCGTGGGGCTTCTACTTCTGCTACACTGACCACAGCTGATCCAATTTTTCTTAATTAGTGCATTTAATTATTAGTAACATTTCACTTAAGTAGAATTAATTACCCCATCAGAAGCTCTGGCCAACTCTGTCTTCCCACGTGGGCTTCTGTTACTATTCTCCTACTGAGGCCCTATCCCCCCTCTCTCTCTCTCTCTCTCTCTCTCTCTCTCTCTCTCTCTCTCTCTCTCTCTCTCTCTCTCTCTCTCTGAGCTAGCTCTGGGCAAGGGCTCTTGGGAATGAAATCCCCCACTTCTTGCACCTGTGGAGGACTCCAGCCAATGAACTCAATCAAGCCAAAAATTATGGGCTGCTGGGGTGAGCACAGGAAGAGAGAGAAGGGCAGCTGCCCAAAGTGATTAGCATCTTATTCCACTGGGCTGAGTGGGTCCAAATCACGGACAGCTTCTACCTCTGTTCCAGAACAGGTGTTCAGTCAGGGATGGCAGTGAGGAGAGAGGTGGTAGAATCCACCCCACTTGCCTCATTACCTGATTCTAGGACACCTGAGGTGGGGGGCCGAGGGTTGGGAACACCAGCTCTAGGGCAGCCAGGGTGCCTAGGGTCCCCAGAGGTTCCTGTCATCAGCCACATCTGGGAGCTCCCCTGTGGAGCAAGACAAAGTACAGACTTCAATAGCAAGTCGACTTGCATTTGTGTCTAAGTGTGTAATAGACAGGCTCCGTGATCACCAGTCTGGTGTACTGTTTAAGTCAGTTCTCAAACATCCTGTAGAGTCCGAGTCTCAGGAGAAACTGAAGCTGAACTTCTGGTGCAGGCCAGAAAGGATGCACTCCACACCAGCTGGCCTCTTGGAATCCTCTGATGCTGTGGCTTGAGACTGTGTGGTTGCTAGTATTCTGATCTGGTCCCATTAGTCAACAATTCTTGACCTTGGGAAGGTCACTTGCTGTCTCTCAGCCTTAGTTTACTTAGCTGAAAAAATGGGATAATACTTCTCAGAGTCGTGAGTCTCAACTGAGCTGTTGCTTAGACAGCACCGGTTACGCTGAGCTGCGGTCAACAGGGACTGGAATTTTTATTGTCAGGATGATAAAGGCTCTGAGGAGCCCCGGATCAAAACCAATCAATTAAATTTTAATTAGTTCTAAGTTGCTTTATTACTTATTTATTTGTTTGTTTACTGGTAGTAGGGGTTGAATGAGCTTCACACAGGCTAGGCAGTCTCTAAGCTATATCCCCACTCTTCTTTTTGAGAGACACTGTACTTGTTAGATTTTTGTCAACTTGATACAAACTAGAGTCACCTGGGAAGAAGGAACTTCAATTGAGGAATTTCCTCCATCACAGTGGCCTGTGGGCATATCTGAGGGGGGGGGCATTTTCTTGATTAAAAATTGATGTAGGGAGGCATAGCCTACTGTGGGCAGTGCCATCCATCCCTGGACAGGTGGGCTTGAGCTGCATAAGAAAAGTAGCTGAGGAGGTGGAGCAGTGGCTCAGTGGTTAAGAGCTCTTGCAGTTCTTACAGAGGCTCTGGGTTCGGTTTCCAACATCACATGGAAGCTTATAGCCACCTGTAGACTCCAGTTCCAGGGATCTGATGTCCTCTTCTGCCCTCCATAGGTTCCAGGCATGTCCATGGTCCAATATATATATATATATATATATATATTCAAAACGCTCATACAAATAAAATAAAAATAATAGATCTTTTAATAAAAAAGAAATGTAGCTGAGTAATCTAGGGAAGAAAGTCAGGAAGAAACGTTCCCCCATGGTCTCTGATTTAGTTCCTGCCTCCATGATACTCAGAGTTCCTGCATTGGCTTCCTTTGATGATGGTCTATGAGCTGTAAGCCACATAATTTCCTCCCCAAGTTCATGATGTTTATCATAGCAACAGAAAAGTAACTAGGAGACAGTATCTCACTAGGTTGCCCAGGTTGGTGTTGAACTTGTTCTGTAGCCCAGATTGGCTTTAACTTTGTAATCCTTCCGCATCAGCCTCCTGAGACTGCAGGTCTGCACCAACCAGGCCCAGTGCAATTATGTGACGACAAAACCTTTTCAGATTCACAGACCTGTTCCTTGGGACACACTTAGAAATTTAGGTTCGCAGATTTCAGGGCTGTTTTCCTGGGAAGTGTCTGGAGAGACCCAGAACTTTCTGGGCAAGCTTGTTCCAGGGTTCACTGCCCCATACTTCTTCTCAGTCAGTTTTTCAGTTCACAATGGACTTAGATGCTTCTGGGGAGTTTTGTGTTGCTTTCTTAGAATTCTTTAGCCTTTGTCAGATTGGATCAGGGGTAAGGACCTTTGTCAGATCAGACCAGGGGTTGAGACTCCATTGTGGCATTCTGAAGATTCCACTGTTAGTCTCAAAATTGGTCTTCTGTGTCTTCGTGCTGATGTGTACATTGAGTTATGGATTATTCTGAGTCTTGGCCCAAGTCTGGGCAAACAGTGGCTGTATAATTCAGGGCACTGACCAAACAAAACAGAATCAGAAGGCTGGGTACCTGCCACTATTTGTAGTGAAAGGTATGGTGGGCTGGAGATGGCTCTGATTTCACAGTTGAAACACCAAGGTTCAAATTCTAGCTCACAGCACAGCATGATCTTGAGTGAGCCTCACTGACCCTATCTGGAAGATGTTCATAACTATCTCTTTACTGTGGTTGTGTGTCGATTTGGATGCCAAGGTGCCATGGGGGAATGCCATGACACTTGGCATCTTCTTGATACTTCTCTTCCTTCCTCTGCCCTCTGCACTCCCACTGGGACAGGAACCAAGGGAAGCACCAAAGCCCAAGTAATCCCAACAACATCAGGAGCCCGCGTTATTATGTGCTGTAACAATATTTGATGAATTCACATGTGCCTAGGGGAGCAGCCTAAGCAGGTGAATAAACTGAGAATATTCTCTGTGACAATCAATATTCCTTCAATGGAAGCATCTCTGCAGATCTGACATTTTGAGTTTTCCTTTTTGGCTGCATTAACTGGATTTATGGCTTCCTAGAGTGCACATGGCGGCAAAGAGGTGGCGGCAGTGTCAGCGGACCAGGTCCAGAGGTGCCGCAGCTGGACGCTGCTGGGAGCGGGGCCATCTGCGTGAGACCACAGCTAAGTGGGAACTGATGTCTCCTCCGTGGTGTTCACTTGGCCCCTGCAGTTGAGTGCTAGAAGGTTCCACCTGCCCAGGGCTTTGGACACCAGATGACTTCTGTGTGTTTATGTAGCGTGTGTGTGTGTGTGTGTGTGTGTGTGTGTGTGTGCATGGGCATAAGGAGGCGAGAGGTCAACGCAGGGCATCTTCCTCTATCGGCATCTTATTTTTTGAGACAGGGTCTCTTATTGAGCTTAGAGCTTACCAATTTGATTAGACTGTCTGACTGGGCAAATACCTGGAGTCCTCCTATCTTACGTTTGGTTGGCAGTGTAAATGAGCTTTGAGGTCCCTTTAGGGGTGCTAACAGACTTGGGAAATGCAGACCAAAGTAGGGTGCTGGGCAGCTTTCCATGTCTGAAATAGTATTTCTTGGCACAGTAATAGAGAGGAAAAGTCATTCCTTCAGCCTCCACCCCATTTCACAAAGGAAGGTGGCTGGATGGTCCCTTCCCTTCCCTTCCCCAGGTGCAGACTGGGCTCCTGGTGACAGAAGAGGGAGCAGAGGTCCATCTCCGGATGCTGGGGTTGTGGAGCAGTCAGGGGCTGTGCATTCTTCCCTACCCCCAGGCTGTGCCTTGCCTGGGATGTGGGAGAGGCCTGGGACCTACCTACTAACTAGGTCAGCACAGCTAGGTGTGGGAGAACCGCAGGTTGGGAGGTGACTACATCTCACAGACTGGGCCTGTTGATCTGAAGAAGGTCTGAGCATTGCCATCTTTGAGCAGTCCTCAGTTTACCCATGTTGTGTTAGCAGTAGCTGTTGGACTGATGGGGAGAAGTTTGCCAGAAGAGAGATGAGTTACCCTGACCCATTGGGGTGCAAGGTCTTCTGGGGCAGGGAGAAGAGGGCTTTGACACTTGACCAATCCAGAAAAATTCAGCTGTAACTTGCTGCGAGTGCAAATCCAGACAAGCTGATCAGGGACCTTGTCAGGCAAGACATGTGACTACAGGGGACAGCTCTCCTTCTGAGTTCAAGGATATAGCCAGGCATGCCCCTCCCCTAGGCATACCAAGTCTATCATGGGACAGATCTTGAATTCTGCCTCTACTGAGACTCATGCACAGGGCTGAGATAAAGCACTCCCCACCCACCTTTATTTCCCTGACACGGAGTAGGCAGGAGTTGGCAGGAGCTGGTGGAAGGTGGGCCATGCTATGAGTTATTTTGTAGGTGGCTCAGTGTGCCTGGATAGTTTCCTTTAATCCCTGGATCTTCCCTTGGCTGGCCACAAAGGCTGCTGTTTCCAGCATTCCCAAGGCAACCACTCAGTCTCTGCTAGATCTCTTAAACCCATGGCAACCCACCAGCAGCTCCTGGAATTGGAGCCTCCCTGGCTGGCTGCCCCCACTGCGATGCTGCTGCCCTCACTGGTAACAATGAACCATCTCTCAAAGGGGGAGGGGGTGTGCCAGACACTGACTGATGTTCCAATCTCCTGGAGAAATACGAGAAGCACAGGGCCCGTAGCTCCCTTTCCCCTCCGCTTTTAGGCGGGCCTCGTATTAGATTCCCAAGGACTTCTTGGGAATATATCAGGTAGAATTGTGGGTGATGGAGGAGGGGCTTCCTTTTTTTCTTTTCTTTTTTTTCTTTTGCTCTCTATGGTCATCTCCAAGCTGTGTGGCTGGGGACTTATGAGTTCTCTCTTTCCAGGTAGTGGACCCCTTGCCCATTGCGTCTGCACAGGAAAAGGTGGCAGATATTCCAGATTGTTTTTCCGTTGTTCTGATAAAATACCATGGCCAAATGCAATTTAGGGAGAGTTTATTTTGTCTTACGGTTCCAGGTTCCAGGGTGTGCATCCAGGATGGGAAGGAAGGTGTGGCAGTAGGCAGCTGTAGCAGGAAGTTGGTTGGCCACGTTTCATCGCACAGGAAGTCCAGAGAGTGAACAGGCAATGGGACAACACTATGAGCTTCAAAGCCGCCTCCAGGAACGTATTTCCTCCAGCAGACTGTATACCCCCAAAGTTCCATGACCTCCCCAAACAGCCCCAGCAACAGAAGACCAATATTTAAGTACATGAGCCTATGAGGGACATTTCTCATTCAAATCACTACCATGGTGGAGAGCCAGTGAGGTCACTGGTTTCTTATGAGGAATGTTCTCTGACGGGGGAGACAGACGCCATCTTCCAAAGCTCGGCTGTGCTAGCTTGCCCAAGATCATCGTAGTTGAGCTGTTGACTGTCACGCCCTGCAAGGAAGGAGGGGCAGGAAGAGTCATGGGACCCTCATATGACAGTCTGGCCACACCTCCCTAGTGGTTAAGAGTGCCGACTGCTCTTGTAGAGGACCTGGGTTCGATCAGCCCTAGTTGCTTTGGTCTGGGGGAGAGCTAAGGGTAGACAGGCCGAGGAAGCCTGGGGGAGGGTCTCTCTCATTGTTTTACGCAGCTGTGGGGAAGCCACCTCCATATCTGGATGGAGACTTTGCACTGCAACCTTGGGGGGGGCACTCATACTCCTGTAAGTAAACCCTCACCCATTGCTCTGTAAGTGAGCCCCAAAACTTACTGCTTTCCCAGATTGCAGTTTGGTAAAATTGCATCTTGGTTTGTCTTTGGGACGAAGGGAGGAGATGTTGTTGACATTCCCCCCCCATTGCCCCCATCACCCCCCTCAAGGAATTTTAGCCGTAGGACTCCAATCTCATTTTAGGGGCCTCACCCTCATGACCTCATGTAGGCCTAACTGCTTCCTAAAGGACCATCACACCGGGAGTTATGGCCTCAGATTGCACATTTTGTGGGTACAAACAATGGCTCCATAATGTTAGCTGGGCCTGTAGGTGACTCTGATATACAGAAAGTTTAGGAATTAGGTTTTTCCAGACGGGTGCATCCACACTTTTCCCAAGGACTGTTCTGCAGGCCCCAGACAATGCCAACCTGTGTGCAGAGGGCTTTGGGTGCTGGGAACCTCAGTTACTTTAGCACTTCCCAGCTAGCAGGCTTTAAAAATCAGCCCCTTAAATGAAGCATATGGCTTCCTGGAGGTAGCAGTTGCTGTAGGAGGGGCTGTAATATTCTTGTGACTCACTGGATTTTGCAGAGAGGGTAGGCCTTGGTTTGACTCACAAAAGGCTCAGCTGCAACAGGAGAAACTGAAGGTAGACGTGAAGAAGTTTTCGGCTGACTTCCTCAGTGGTACAGTGCTGAGTGTCCCTGCCTGTCAGTCTGCAGACCAGGGCGTGATTTCCCACTGAGGAACAGGAACAGGAAGAGGAAGAGGAGAAGGAGAGGGGGAGGAGGAGGAGGAGGAGGAGGAGGAGGAGGAGGAGGAGGAGGAAGAGAACAGCTTTTAATGAAGAGTGATATTAAAGCTGAACCTGCTG